>JBAMHV010000020.1:22890413-22901346 GCA_037177535.1 Pseudomugil gertrudae | reverse complement strand
GTCCTCTGTGGTCCTCATGGAGAGGACATCAACAGCTTGACTGAGTGTGTGATGGATTATATGGACTCCTGTGTGGATGACACCATCCCAACAAGAACAGTGAAGACCCTTCATTAAATATCTTTTGTATTTAAAAAACTACTACAATTCAAATTTCCCTCTGGGATCAATAAAGTATTTTTCATTTCATTAATGGGCTGCACGGTTGGTTAGCTCTGTGGCCTCACAGCAAGAACGTTGCTGGTTCGAGCCTCGGCTGGGAGAGGTCCAACCAGTAACCTTTCTGTGTGGAGTTTGCATGTTCTCCCTGTGTTAGCGTGGGCGACCCCATTCAGGGAATAAGCGGTAGAAAATGGATGGATGGATAATTAATGAGCAAACAAAATTACTTCAGAATGCATCCGAATAACAGCTTTAATCCCCCTACACTCTCAGCATATCACATATCCAGAATGATCTGTAATCTTTTTATCATTTTGAACATATGTTGTGTCTCTCAGCATCACTGTGGTGCAAATCTAACATTAATCCTCATAAACACTCGTAACAGCAAGTTACTCATGATTTATTAAATACAACACTGAACATGTTGTAGCCTACAAATACTGAGGAGCTACAGTTTATGATCAAATAAATGAATAATTTTTTTATTGTCCACATGTTATCATGATATCTACCTGCAGGGACAAATGTGATATACTAATAAATATATAGAATAAACTTTTTATTCAGTTGTAAATATAATTTGAATAAGCTATTCTGAAGATGCTAATATGAATTTATTATATCAAAAATGTGTCAACTCCTCAGTAAGTGTATTATATTGGTAATTACAGATCAATACTGCCATCTACTGGCCAATCCTAGCTTCTGCAAAGATAGCTTGGTCAGTGTAACGTGGTCCTTGTGCATAAATCATTTTAAAAGTAACATCTTTCAAACAGCAGCTCGTCAATAAGCAACTTATCCATTATTCCAACAGCTTATAAAAATCATGTTCTCTCACAAACGTGCTGCAGATAAATCACTGAAACGTTGTTAATAGAAATGACTAATGTTCAATATGACTGTTCAGTAAAGATGTTCCTGAGTTTAATGTGTTTTAAATAAATTAATTCCTGTCAGCAAAAAAAAAAAAAGGGGGGGGGGGGTCAGCAAGTTATAATGTTTACGAGAACATTCAACTAAATCCTTATTTCCTGCTTTAAATGCAGCTGTTAAATCGATTCACCTACACAGCTTCCAATCACACTTCATTGATCCCTGACTGGGAAATTGCTGTGCATTTATCACATACACTGCAACACACACATTGTTTCTACACTCTTATTTCACACTGATTGTAATTGCAGTGGTTTTATTCTTGTTCTAAATGACAGTTTTCCTCCCAGACACAATGTAAATCAATAGAATCCCATTTCAATTAGCTTTATCAATTTAAAAAAAAACCCTATTGGTGCTGAGGGGAAAATGCAGAAATTGTAAATAAAATGTGTGGCTCTATCTTTTCAGATCATTGAGAATTTTTTTTTAAAAAAGGAAACAAAACTTAAGCTAAAATGCAGGAAATGTATCACAGAATTTTTTTAATGATAATGGATTGTTGACAACTGAAACCACCCTTTTATTAAACAATTAGCAACTGTGTGTGCAGAATATTTATTTATACTTAAAGATAAACAGCTAACGGAATATTTCGCGTTCACAGTATAAATAGTTTATTTATTTAAACTTTATCATCGCATGATTGCTCTATAAGATGAAGGCACATGGAGCTTTATGTAAGTTTAGACCTGCATGTCTATTTAGCTGCACTTTCATATTTTTCTCTTTGAAATAGTTTCATTTCATATTTATCATTGTTACAATAAATATTTATTTATTGATTTACAAAACAGCTGCGTTTCACGAGCATAGACGTTCACGAGCCGATGTTGAGAGCGGAGATGACGTCACTGCCAACTACACCGCGGGAGGCCACGCCCACTCTCCGCCATTTGGAGCCATGAACAACATAAACAAGCTGCGGTCGGTCCGACCCACGCTGGCCCGGCTGCTCAGCTGAGGCTTGATAAAACATGTAAGGTCCAGTGGACCGAAGCGGACGGTTTGGTCCACTGCTGAGGAATCGTCTTTATTGACCTGTCAAGTATATATTGATACATTATTAATCTGTTATTCAGTCGGACCAACCAGTAACAGCTGTCTCAGATATGTGACGATATTAGTGTTGATTCTGTTTCCGTATCATAGATGTAGATGGTTTGCTCGCATGTTAGCTAGCCAGCAGCTAACATGGCTAACATGGCTTGTTGATCCTGATTATTATTACCCTGCATTAAATGGATCTCCTAATATTCTAGGACCACCTGATGTTCTAGGAGACTAACTGATGTTCTAGGAGGACCACCTGATGTTCTAGGAGAACCACCTGATGTTCTAGAAGGACCAGTAATATTCTAGGACCACCTGATGTTCTAGGAGACTAACTGATGTTCTAGAAGGACCACCTGATGTTCTAGAAGGACCACCTGATGTTCTAGGAGGACCACCTGATGTTCTAGGAGACCACCTGATGTTCTAGGAGGACCACTTGATGTTCTAGGAGAACCACCTGATGTTCTAGAAGGACCAGTAATATTCTAGGACCACCTGATGTTCTAGGAGACTAACTGATGTTCTAGAAGGACCACCTGATGTTCTAGAAGGACCACCTGATGTTCTAGAAGGACCACCTGATGTTCTAGGAGGACCACCTGATGTTCTAGAAGGACCAGTAATATTCTAGGACCACCTGATGTTCTAGGAGACTAACTGATGTTCTAGGAGGACCACCTGATGTTCTAGAAGGACCACCTGATGTTCTAGGAGGACCATCATATGGTTTTGAACCATGTTCAAAAATGTGTTTGGTTCTGGGTTTCTGGTGAGAACGGCTCATGTGATTTTAACCTGGGTCATAACGTTGATCCTCTTCCTTCATGACACAGGTGAGTTGTTTACCTGTCTGATCCACATCAGAACCATCCTTATGAAGTTATTCCGGATTTATTTTCTCATCGTTTACAGAGCTGAGGAAGCAGGAAGAGACGGGCCAACTCCTCCAGCCGGTCCTTTTTGTCCTGCTTGTTCTGGTGTCGGTTCTACTCTACTTTGCCGTCTCTTTGATGGACCCAGGCTTCATCCTGTCTGATGACGGCGGCTTACAGGTGATGCATCCATCTCTTTGTACTGGGATGGATGTTTCCTGAGGACCCACTGGGTCTGACATGATGAGTGTGCCTGCTGGTAGTTTGTAGGAAATGTGAGTGCAGAGCTACTACATGCTACATATAGATAAATAAAACTGTTCTTTATCAACTCAATCACCTGAAAAACTTTCAATTTCTGCTGCTTGTATTTAATACTCATCTGTTTAGACCAAGAAACAAGACTTCAGTTTGAACCAGGAGCCTTTGTTTGCCAAACATAACTGTGTAAATACTTTTATAAAATACTTTATTACTACACAAAAACAGCCGATTATTCATTTGTGAAAAAGTCCAGAATTGAGTAGAAGTTAGTTTGCAGAAAGGCATTAATGCGGATTATAAACGAGACATTTCTGACTGGTATCTCTCTGGTCTTGTACTAGTTCATGCTGGGAGTGACTGAGGAGCAACAAGACATGATCCCACCCAGTACCAAGTCTGTGAGGCAGCGTCGCTGTGGCCACTGTCTGCTGCAGGTACTGAGCTGTCATCACATCATGTGATGCTCAGAAAACATCCTCTGAAACAGTCCGACTGCAGGTGTGTTACATCCAGCTGCTGATAACACAGAAGCCTCACTTCAGCATCTTGTCAGCCGGAGGCTTTAATGGCTCCATGGTGGGAAAGCTACTCGAGGGAGAAACTCTGTCTCCTAATTAATCTGCCAGTTGCTCTGCGAACCAGTTCAGGCTTATTTAATGCAGTCCAGTTCCAGACACACACTAATATAAGTGTAATAGAAGTAACGGAAACATCTCATGAATGGCTCAGCGCCACTGATGGCTGTGCAGAAAACACGTTTTCTACAAGATCAGGAAAAACAGAAAAGAAAAAAGGGTTCCATGTTGAGCTGCATCTCACTTATACTGGGGAAGTGATTGTCTCCCAGTTAGAGAGCTCCACCCAGTGTCACGTCCACGGACAGGCAGCTTGGAAACCTGAGTCTGTGTTCTTTTAACTTTGATAAAGTTCAGTAAATTCTGCAGGAAATGTTCTCTGTAAAGCTGGAAAGTCCAGGTCCAGACTGGTTATTCAGCACCAGTAACCATGGTAACGCAGCTGGATCTTTACAGAGCTACTGTCTTCCCTTAACCGACTGGTCCGCAGTGCTGTGGCGGGACAGACATCTATAACAGAGGAAATGAAGCATCCAGAAAAGCCGAGCTTTACCTCAGCAAGTCGCTTGCTGGCATTTCGGTCTCATTCACAGATTCTGTACTTTGGTCAGTTTAGTTCCTCTGAGGTTTGGTCTGATCTCCGGATCAGATCCTGATCCAGGTCTTGGTGTCTTATAGATGTAGTTTTAAAAACTGGGAGCGAGGTTTTTTTTCTCCGAGTCCTAAATCAGTCGCACTCTCTGCTGCATGTTGGTCACATGACTGGGAAGATGATACTGGAGCTTCGTCTTTCTGCCAGACACCCGATAACCTGATGAGGTATAGTTACTGCACCAGAGTGAAACGGTAACCATGTCAACAGATGGTCACGATGGATTCTGCTCGTGTGTCCTGTAGCAGTACGCTGCATTTCCTTCAGACCAAAGCAGCTAAATATAACCTGTCCAGTATGAGTAAAGATTCCTCAGATTGGTAATGAACCTTTATTTCACATCAGCGGCGTCCTCAGTTTGTCTTTTCTCCCGTTTGTTTTATTTTGTTTGGGTGGAGACAAGGCGTTGTCCTCAAGGAGCCAATCATTTAGTGATCCAAGGTTTCTGTAGGTACAGAAAGATTTGTGTCTTTTGTTAACCAAAGAACTGAATCTGAGCTGGTCTGGCAGCCAGTTCACCAGGTTTTTAGTCTCGTATGTAAGAACATCTCGCGTAGAAACATGCAGATAATGATCCCGGATGAACCCAACCTAGCCCGATCCTCTGAGTTAGATGGTTCTGGCTTCATTCCAAGTCAAACATTTACCATCCATCTTCATTTCAGTGAAGATTTATACTCATCATCTGTGTTAGGTCCTCACTGCTGCAGGAAAAGCCCTGCATGATGGCCTGTGATGCTGAGGAAAACCAGATCTTTCTCTCTGTTGTTCCAAGCAGCAGCCAATGAGATCCAAACACTGCCAGACGTGTCAGCACTGTGTCCGCCGCTACGACCACCACTGTCCCTGGATAGAAAACTGTGTAGGAGAGAGGAACCACCGCTGGTTTGTGTTTTACCTGGCCGTCCAGCTGCTGGTGCTGGTGTGGGGTCTGCACATCGCGTGGTAGGTTGTACTTCATCAGTAGTACCACATTGCAACGCCTCTAGAACCAGTAAACTTCTGCTGATCCACGTAGAAACCAGCAAACACCTGTTGACCTCTTTATACACCTGTACATTTCTGTAAACCCTGAAGAAACCTCTCTGCTGCTTCTGCTTCTTCAGGTCTGGCCTGAGAGCTGCCCCCACCTGGCAGCTGTGGCTGCGGACCAACAGCGTGCTGCTGGTGGCGGCCATGTTGGTGGCGCTGCTGTCGCTCATCGTGCTGCTTCTGCTGGGGTCCCACCTCTACCTGGTCTCTCTGAACACCACCACCTGGGAGTTCATGTCGCGCCACCGCATCTCCTACTTGAAACACTGCGGCACTGATGAAAACCCATTCGACCGCGGGACCGTCCACAACCTGTGGAGCTTTTTCTGTGTCTGGGGGACGGTGGTCTGGGAACAGGTGTACTTCAGAGAGGGCAGCGATCTCGTCTAGGAAAACGCACATCGTGTGTGAGTGAGGAACTGGTTGTAATCAGAGGTCAAAAGGAGCATGCATCCCCCCCGTTTCACTTTGTTCTGTTCTTCATGGAAACTTATTCACAGCTGATGTAAACAGATCAGACTTTAGTGACTCTCTACAGCTAACCCGTTACCTTGCATTCGGTCATATACAGGGTTGAGATGTTGAAAAGCTGTCACTGGAACAGGGTTGAGGTGTACATACATGTCTGTGGCTCATTCCTGAAGCTGTGTGTGTGTGTTTTTCATAAACTTGTGACAGATTTTCACTCCTTTTATGACGACGTGAACAGTAATGCACAGTAATGAAAACAGCAGCAAAAACCAAGCACAAGTTTAGCTGCTGATGAAAGCAGTTCATCGGTAAGCAGTCGCTTATTGGGGAAGGCCAGTGACACTGCAGCTTCACATAGCTGCAGGAGGAAGAGGAGTGAGATGATGAAACGGATGGCAGCCGTGATCGGTGTTGGGGTTTATATGTAAACCAAAACAAACATGACCTGCAGAGGAGACACAGATCTGGTGTGGACAGAGACTCCGGTACATGGACCCCATTCATTCAGAAAGAGCAGTGGAAGTTCCTCTGATTCCACCATGAATCAGTGTTTCTCATAAAGAGATGTGATGTGATCAGTTCTGGTTTCAGGTAAAAATCCCCACGTTTACTCATCGTATCATAAGTGTGTTTGCTCTGAAGGGTGTGTTAGGTGTGAAACCTTTTCTAAATCCAGGTAAATGTGACATTAGAAGCGTTTCTGCTCCTGGTGGAGACGAGTCTGATGTAGCGTCAGCTTAAACGGGTTTTCAGTGGATCTCATCCTGGCCTCACGGGTTTATCCAGCTGACTTTATTCCATTCATAATGTTTACATCCTCCGTGCACACGGTGTCAAGCTTTTGTAAAGTGTAAATATAGATGGTTTTTTTTTTTATCAGTAAATTTAAAAGGTTTTGGACTTTTTCAGAGGAAGCATATTTTGGGTCAAATGTTTCGACGTTTCTGTGCAATATTAAGCTTGTAAAGCAGCAATAAATGTTCTGATGGACGGACAATCCTGGTTCCTACAAATCAGTTTATTTATAAAATATATGCAATATTGTTGCTCATTGTTTTAAGTGCATATATGAATAAATTACAATTTTCCCACTTGACCCATCCTTGATATTTACTTCATAAAGATAACTTTTTAAAAGAGTAAAACATTGTCTTTATATTTATAAAAAATTATACAAACAGTTGTATCCATAGAGACACATTTCAACAGAAACCAAATGATTTGGTATGTGTGTATATATACATATATATATATATATATACACACACACACACACACACACACACACACGTTTACTGGATGGAGTGGACATAAAAACAAACAACCTTCTAAGATTATGGTGGAAATAATCCTGATGCATGGTGGACACAGGGCAGATGTAAACACATCCCCACTGAAACACAAAGAAAAACCAGTTTCTGTTCAGTTACTGGACAGAACTGGTTCCTGGGTGTCTTCTGAACACACTGGTCAGCTAATCAAGGAGAAATCGAAGTCTGCAAACATGTCTTGTTGCTGGACGGTAAGCGTGCATGGAGTTCTGGGCAGAGTGAGGACAGGTTTGAGACGTGTGAACTCCTCATCAAAGTTTCTCACGTCCTGAGGAGCTCTGATGACCGGTAGAAATGGAGGGGTTATCTTCTTAGCTAGGAGAGCGTCCCAGTTCATACCCTGGTGAGACAATGATACAACAATAGTTATGACCAAAAAACCTGAACCAATAAATAACTAATAAATGGAAGATAAAAAAAGACCCTTATAAATCTGCTGTCTGCAGAGATGAAATGAACAAAGCCTGGAAGCATGGCAAACTGTGAGGGGCGTTCTGGGAATGATCCAGGAGATTGCTACCTTAACAGCAAGACGGTATTGCACACATTAAATCAACATCTATGTTTCTTGTAGTTTTTTAACTATTAAAGGTGAAAACCAAACTTTTTTTTTTTTTTTTTTTACACAAAACTACCGTGATGGAGTATGTACACACTCAATGCATAGTGACGAAGAAGAGTAACAGTCACAATATACAGGAACTATTCAGCGTGCTGAAGTATGGTAACTATGCAGCATGCAGAAATAACTATGCAACAGTACAACTGTATAAAGCAGAAGAAGAACTTTATAAGTCTTTGATCTGGATATAAACATAATGATAGTCACATGGGAATAAACTCGGCCATAAGCCCCTCTTCCCATAAATGCAATTTAAAAGCTAATGATATGAATTATTAGCTTGTTGTGGCATGCTAGAATCAAGGATTGGATCAAAGTCAACATTTGATGCAGTGAGTTGGTTTTGGTTGTTATGAAATGTCTCAAACTGATGTGTGAGATGACGTTGTGAAGTAGCACAGTACAGGTAAAGTTTTTCTAAAGAGATTTCTAATCACGCATTTGAAACTCAGATCTTTCCCGTACTCTGGAATACAAACAGTATATGAAAAAGTGTTAGTGGCATGAGTAATAGTCAGAACTGACACTTTATTAGTTCTTCACATGTGTGTCTGCACAGTTTCACTTTACCTGAAAGAATTTGTGACTTTTGACCTCGGAGGCATCCTCCTCTCCTGATCCCAGTCTCAGATCAGGATCTTTCTGCAGAAGCTGAGACGTGAGAAGGTCACTGATTAGATTTTGTGTCAGATGAAAATTTTAATTAGTCCAACTAACTGAGGACAACCTTATTAATGAGGGATGCAGACTCTGGAGAGAGGAAGCGAGGGTAACGCACTTCATCATTAACGATGCTGTCAAACACCTCCTCTTCATCATCACCTGGGAAAGGAGACTAACAAACAGCACAGAGTTCTTAAAGCAACTCCTTCAACAGATTTATTTTGTTAAATGCACACATTTAAATCAACTTGAATGTTTCTACAGGTAGAGAACAGAGCTGCTCCAGGACTGTGTTCATCTACTGACCTCCCCCACAATCATCTCATAGAGGAGGACCCCCAGTCCCCACCAGTCCACGCTGCGGGTGTAGTTGTTGTCCGTCAGCACCTCTGGAGCCAAGAATTCCGGTGTGCCACAGAACGTTGATGTGCGATCACCATGGCCCATTCCTAGACAGGTTTACAGTGAAACTATGACCAAAGCAGCTTGGACTCCAGGGCATTAGTGGAAGAAAAACGAGGGAGTGGAATTCAGTGAAAATAGGGAGTTACTGGTTTTTAACTGGTGAAAAGGAAATGTGGATTTCCTAACCTTCTTTGCACAATCCGAAATCTGCAATTCTAACAAATCCATCTGCATCCATCAACAGGTTATCCAGCTTCAAGTCCCTGCAGACAGACAGAGATCATAGCCTCCCTCACATTCCCAGCAGGCACGAACACCTGGAGAGCAACTCACCTGTAAACGATTTTGTTCTGGTGCAGAAACTCCAGACCGAGCAGCACACATGATGAATAAAACCTGCACGCCAAAGAGAAAAGCAAAACATCATTCCTGAAAGGCCGCGCCGCTTCAGCAGAGCGTGTGGAGAGGTCTGCTCACCAGGTCTGTTTCTCACTGAAGATGCTGGTGTGGATGTGCTTCATGAGGTCTCCTCCAGGAGAGTACGCCATCACGAAGCAGACGTGGTCTGAGGTCTGAAAGCAGCCGTGCAGGTTCACCAGGAAAGGATGCCGCGATGCATTGATGACTTCAAATATCCGTCTTTCACACATGAGGCTGAGAAGAGCACACACCCGTTTTAAACCATTTATACAGAAAACCGTCCTCTAATGCCCCTCCATGAGCCGCCATCTTACTGTGGTGGAGGGGTTTGTGTGTCCCGAAGATCCCAGCAGCTATGTTGTCGGGGGCTTTATGCTCCTGGTAGGGTCACCAAATGCAAAAAAGGGGTCTGGGGGAGGGACCAGACTAAGAGCGGCTCAAAGACCTCTATGAAGAACAACATTAGACAGAAGGCTCCCTTGCCCGAACGCAGGTCACCAGGGCCCAGCTCTGGAGCCAGGCCTGGAGGTGGGGCACGAAGGTAAGCGTCTGGTGGCCGGGCCTTTGCCCATGGGGTCCAGTCGGGCTCAGCCCGAAGGAGTTACATGGACTCCCGTGGACTCATCACCTGTAGGAGGGGCTGTAGAGGTCGGGTGCAGTGTAAGCCGGGTGGCAGCAGGGGGCGGGAGCCCTTGCGGTCCGATCCCTGGCTGCAGAAGCATAAGAGTGCCCACATGTACACCTGGCACCAGGACAAGCTGGGCTGCAGTTCGATGATAGACTTTGTAGTCGTATCGTCGGACTTGAGGACGCGTGTCCTGGACACTCGTGGGAAGAGAGGGGCGGAGCTGTCGATCGATCACCACCTGGTGGTGAGTTGGCTCAGATGGTGGGGGAGGATGCCGGTCAGGCCTGGCAGGCCCAGATGTGTCATCAGGGTCTGCTGGGAACATCTGGCAGAGTCCCCTGTCAGAAAGAGCTTCAACTCCCACCTCCGGCAGAGCTTCAACCATGTCCCGAGTGAGGCAGGGAATACTGAGCCCGAGTGGGCTATGTTCCGTGCCTCTATTGTTGAGGTGGCCAGCCGGAGCTGTGGCCGTAAGGTCGTTGGTGCCTGTTGTGGCGGCAATCCCAGAACTTGCTGATGGACACCAGCAGTGAGGGATGCCGTCAAGCTGAAGAAGGAGTCCTATTGGGCCCTTTTAGCCTGTGGGACTCCTGAGGCAGCTGATAGGTATCGACAGGCCACGCGGAAAGCGGCTTTGTCAGTCGCCAAGGAGAAAACTCGGGCGACTGAGGAGGGGAAAGCAGTACTCTGTCAACACCATTTACAGTGGGAATGGGAGGCTGCTGACCTCAACCCGGGACGTTGTGGGTCGCTGGAGAGAATAATTCGAAGACCTCCTCAATCCTACCAACACGTCTTCCGATGAGGAAGCAGAGCCTGGAGACTCTGAGGCGGGTTCTCC
>JBAMHV010000020.1:22864115-22887192 GCA_037177535.1 Pseudomugil gertrudae | reverse complement strand
GCTTGTCTCAGCACCATGGGGAGAGGGGGTTTAGTTTCTCTGCTCCCCATCTTTAGAACTCACTCCCTCCTGACCTCCATAACAGTGAATCAATCTCAATCTTCAAATCTAAACTCAAGACCCACCTTTTCAAATTAGCATACTCCACTTATTCATCCATCTCCCTGCTGATTGTTTATGTATTTTTATTGTATTATTGTCTGTTTTTAACTGATTATTTGATGACTGTTTTTTAACTGATTATTTTTTATGGTGTCCTTGGGTGTCCAGAAAGACAGCTTGAAATAAAATGTATTATTATTATTATAATTTAACAGTGTCACCTTTCTCTTTGGGAAAAATCCTCCTCTGCCTCTGCAGTTTGGAGCGGTGTTCGATGACGGGATTGATGAACGTAACCTGGAAAACAGCGAGGAAGCATCAGGATTTGGATGCAGCGCCAGTGTTGCTCTGTAGAAAACCTGCTTTTAGTTTTCTGACTGAACAGGTTTTAAACCACCTTCCTCTCTTACCATTCAAAGACTTCATCACATCATGTAGATTTTTTAGGGAAAAAGATTTCTATGCTAAAAACATCAGGACATCTTTAGAGTTTCAGAAAACCAGGTCAAACCTCAATGAAGACGATTCCTTGAGGCTCCAGCTGGAGACACATCCCATGTCTGCGGTTGTCCAGGAAGTCCTCCAGCCGTAGCAACTTCACCCCACATAACGCTCTCCAGTCCTTCCAGTAGACGGCAACTTCCAGCTCTCTGGACTGGAAGATTACACACAAACAGTCTACTGAGTCAGGCTGTGGTGAGTCGGGCTGGGGTGAGTCGGGCTGGGGTGAGTCGGGCTGGGGCGAGTCGGGCTGGGGTGAGTCGGGCTGGGGTGAGTCGGGCTGGGGTGAGTCGGGCTGTGGCGAGTCGGGCTGGGGCGAGTCGGGCTGGGGTGAGTCAGACTGTAGTGAGTCAGACTGTAGTGAGTCAGACTGTAGTGAGTCAGACTGTAGTGAGTCAGACTGTAGTAAGTCAGGTATAATTTATTATGCAAGTTGTATTGTGTGCTTAAGATTTTTTTCCACTGAAACTCGTAGTTGGTATTGCGTCTCAGTTCTCTTTGAAACACTGAAATCACATATCTATAATAGTTAGTTTGCCAAGTGAGCTTAATAAATGAAAAGCTATTAAAGAACGATGTTCCACATGAGCAGAACATCATTTTCAAGCAACGTGGAAAAGAAAGAGCTTTCTGTGGCTGGGAAGTGTGAAGTAGTTAAATACCTTAAACAAGATATGAAAATTGGATATTACAGGAAAGATTTAACTGTAACCATCATAGCATTAGATCTGTGGCTCCCAGCATGTGGGTTTGTGCAGATAAAGGTGATGAGGTCAGGTAAATGCACTACGTCTGATTAAGAGGCAGCTGCTAGAATGTCATTACACAGCAGCAAACAGGCATGTGAATCTGCTGCTGCCTCTGAAATCCAAACAGCAAGGTGTAGGATTCTACAGAGGTTTGCAGAATCACATAAGCCTCTGTTCAGCATAACAGGACAGAAACTGGTGGTGACTGACCTCAAGCCTAGTGAAACCTTTTGGAGAATCCTTAAGTAAAAGATTTATGAGGGTGGGGGTGGTGTATGTGTGTGTGTGTGTGTGTAAAAATGAGGCTGTTGCTTCAACTATTAAAAGGGAAATCAGAGAAAATGTTTTTTGCATGATAATTTGTTTTAGACCTGGTCACTGACCCGTTCCAGTTCAATGCTGAAGTTCTGACCCCAGGCTTCTTTACCCGGTTGTCTCCAGTTAGTACGTCCCATGATCTTGTTGTCCACCTTCAGCACAGCACTGATCTCAGCTGAGACACAGAAGACAGAAACTATGAGTCTGGAAAGATCTTAGATATTTTCAGGCCACTCAAACGTTCAGCTGAAAGTCTCCGTAGAGCTGAAATCAGACCGTCTGGTTTTAATGAACTCATCATAAACTTCATTTGACGACTCTTTCTTCCTTCTCCACCAGATCCTTACAAACCCAATAAACAGTGAGGTGTGATGATGATGATGATGATGGAAGAGCCAATTCCCTATCAATGTGATCATCAGCTGAGACCCTCTAGTTATTATTCACCTCATCCTCCTGTTGACATGTTCATCTGGTAACCTGGCTACTGGACACAAAGCCGTGCTGTTGTGTGTGTTTTTTAAGTCTTCCTCGTGGGGTGCTGGACCCCCTGGTCCCCCCCCCCATGAGGGGAACAGCAGGGTGTTCCAACTACAAGCTTTGCTGGTCTCAGGATTGGCTCTCTACTTTTGAGACAATGTGGTTGTATTGGCCTCATTAGGTCATAATTTCCAGCTTCTCAGAAGTAACTCACAGCAGAGCGTGAAGCAGTTAGAATGAGACTCGGCACCCCAAAGACCACTGTCCAAAGCCCAAAAGGCTGGAGTGTCCCTTTCATTTCCCACTCAAATGCAGGAGTTCTAGTATCTTTGGGTCTTGTTCATGAGTGATCGAGGGATCAGGCAGATCGCTGTGGCGTCTGCAGCAATGTTGTACTGGCAGATATCACAGTACTCTGTCTGCTGCTGGATCCAGTCTCTGGTTATCTGTGATGCTAGACAGGATGAACAGGTTCTCTCTGAGACCTGGAGCAGCGGTAAATAATAGATCCAGCTACCCAATATTTCCACTGGATTATCAGATAATTGTTTCCCAGTTTAATCTGTTTTATTCAGGATTTTCCTGCAGATAGAAAACTGAAGCAGAACTCACAGGAGAGATCATCAGACTTGTTCATCTTGCTGCTGCTCCATCCTGTAGATCTCACTTTCACCGACTTCCCTTCAGAGAAGTTCCCTGTGATGGTGGAGATGCTGGTCGCACGACTGCGACCTGGAATAGTCTCCAGTGGATCCTGGCACCCCATCAGACAAACCACCAGCCGACCTGAGGATGGCTTACTTCTTAAAAACCACAGGAAACAATCATCTACATTAAAATATTATAATAAAAAAAACAGCAACCTGTGAGACTGGCTGGCCTGAAGAAGGATGAGGATGAGGAGGATGACAGTGTGCTGGATTGCTTCTTTGGCGTGCCACACGATGGTGTGTTTCTCAACACTAACATGTCTTCAACTAGATTTTGTGAAGGATGGCCCTGAGGAAGCTCACCAAGACGCCTCTCCAGAGACAGACGCAACAAATCTACCTTCTGAGATGACTCCTGCATGCGCTCCTGGGCCTGACAGGAAAGCAGAACGCTTCAGGAACACACACAACGTAATGTAACTGAAAAACAGCGGGTTCTCTTTCATAATATTTCACTCGATGTCTCACTATGGGATGCATCGTGCAGCTCTCAGAAGCATCAATGTCGTTACGCCAATCCTGATTGGCTGGTGAACGTGTCCGTCCGCATCAGGTAGCGCCACCTACCATAATCACTTGCTGCGGGAGCCCCACAGCACCAGGTGCTCTGGGTGCGGATGAAAGACCGTCCCTATCCCCTGTAGTAGCAGGTCTCTGCGTAACGGGAGCTGCTATGACTGGATGCCAAGCGGATGTCCCACCTCCTCACGGGGATATGGCTGCTTCCGAGCACCGCACGAATACCCGTGGGCTCAGGGACAGACGGAAAGGGAGTACTAGGTACTCGTAGCAGACCCCCTGAAAAGCGAATCTCAGGAACCTACTTTTGGGAGGATTGATCAACATGTAGACATATGTGTCCATCAGATCAACAATGTGAACCAGTCGTTCTGGCAAACCAGGTGCAGCAGTGATGCATGTGCAAGCATCCTGAATTTGCATTTCCTCATAATTGTTCAGAGCACGTAGATCCAGGATCAGACTAATTTAACAGCTTTTGTTCCCATTGACCTCGTCCACAGCATTTTGTCTGGATGCTGCAGCGAAACACATTTTATTTTCTTTAATAAAACTGTGTGTGTGTTCTTGTGGGCAACCACTGAACCCTCTTCTGTGGAACATTCGTTTCCCTCGCCCTGCTCTGGCACATCTTGCCGCAGAAGGGAGGTGGGGGCGTGGGGGGCCTCTGAACGCACGCTCAAAAGCTAAACAGGTGGAGCTGGGGAACAGGGAACTACCAGCTACACTGATGAAGCAAGCGACTCTCAGGCTGCTTGCTTCTTTTTCCTGGCCTGGAAAGAGGCAGTCTGCATTGGCAGCACTGGAACGGCCGAGGCTGGATCCGAATGCTTCTTGGGCCAGCTGACCCGACCGGGAAAGGACGGCGGAGTGGGCTGGGGTGCAGCTGTTTTGGTATTTGGAACTGTGAAACTTGGGAAGCAGTAGGCATGGTGGCCCTGCCCTTCTTCTTGGCTTGTGTGCTACAACAAGTGGCTCCATCATTGGCATGTGGAGCAGGCTCAGACTCTCCATTGCCTCACAGTCAAGAGACGAGGCTCCAGGAATCAGGCTCCTGCTGCTGTAAGGGCGGTCCTTCCATGAGCGCGCCACCTCATCCAGCAGCTCCGGGAAGATGGGGAGAAGTTGTTTTGTTGCATTCTTGGCCGAGGGCAAATTCCTTCCTTTGTGACGGGATCTGGTTGTCTCCACCACGACAGCAGGCCAGACCCCCAGCTGGTGCTGGCTTCCGGAAGCTCTGCCACATCAGTCCTGCTCTTCTCTCTTTATTCGAGAGCGGGGTCATCGGAGGGGAGATAGGGGTCATGTTCACACAGGCTAGCCTGGTGGACTAGCTGTCTGCAGATACTTTTCAGAGTGAACATTGTGCAGTGTTGTTGACACAAGCCAGGAACATCAATAGCTAGTCAGGCATGTTCCAGCTCAAGGCAGCTGGAGCAGACCTGGTGTGGATCTTTGCTCGATATCCTATTCCCACAGCAACGGGGATGGGCCCCTGAGTTTCTATGCTATCTGGTGTGAGGATTTTAGTCTCCATTTCTTGGTTTTGCGGCATATAGACAACCAAACCATGTCTATGACCGCGGCAGGCTAAGACAAGGAAGTTTTAAACCATGAAGACGCGTCTTACACCAATAGAATAACTTGCAGATACTGGGTTTTATTATCGACTACGCAAAATTGAAAGGTTTGCTGTCGTTGAAGTTGAAAAACAATACCTGTAACATTTGCTTGGTCAGTCAATAATACATACAAATATTCTGTTAAACAATCCAATTTAAGGATACGATGTTAAAAACGAAGACGTAGACGCAGACGGTCAACAGAAAGTTTCTGCTTCCCCGCTTACCCCGCTACCATGTTGCCAATTACACACAGGTGAAAACTCATTACAATATCAATTGACATTTGCGGTGCATGCTTGTCTGCAGAGCGTGCGCGTGCACGCTCCGCAAACTGGGGGAGGAAACCAATAGTCTCATTTGGCTCCTACAGTTGGGGGTTGTTGTACAGGCCAGAGTGGAGACAGTTAGCTAGTGTGCTAACCGTGGTGAGCAGAGAATAGCTGGTGTGCTGATGCTCGGACCTTGAAAACCATGGTGGGGCTTAAATGTTTAGTGCTGACCAAGCGTGGAGGGTGAGGGTGTACTAAAGAGGTCTGGAAGACCAACAGAAAAAAAGAAAAACAAAAGAAAAAAGCCCAGAAGCTAGATAGCGCTCGACGACCAAAGCTAAAAAGGTCAGTCTGTGGACAGTTTAGCTAACTAGCCCCTGTGAGACATGCTCCGAGTGAGAAGAGTTATTTGAATGAGGCGGTGCTGTCCGCATGGGTTATTTATGGTAGATGGCACTAACTGATGCAGATGGACACGTTCACCAGCCAATCAGGATTGGCAAAATAACATTGTTGCTTCTGAGAGCTGCACGAAGGCGTGCATCCCATAGCGAGACATCGAGCAAAATATTATGAAATAAAACCCACTTTCATGCATCTGTATTAACAGAACCGGCAAAGCAAACCTTCAATTCACATCATACCGAACACCCACCTCAGCCAGAACACAGCGGTCCTGGATCCGACTCTCACCCAGCTGCTTCACCACATTTTTGGCTCCTTCTGCTACAGCCGATTCAATCTTCAAGCGGTGCAGAAGCTCAGCTACACGAAGCTCAAGTGGACTAATGATCTCCACTGGGTGACCTGAGGAAAAAGGACAGACCATACTGACCAGCAGACCAGAGAAAATGGACCCTTACAGAGATTTGAACCAGAGCCTTTACACATAGAGTTAAGAGAATTAGTTTGGTGGCCTTGGGATTGAGTCTCTTTATATGCAGATGATGTGGTTCTATTGACTTTAACCAGGCTGTGATCTCCAGTGCTCACTGAAGTGACTCACAGCAAAGTGTGACTTGGTTAGGAGCATCACCGCCTTCAAATCCGAGACCGTCGTCCACAGTGGAGTGTCCTGTTGGGAATGACATCCTGACCCAAGAGAAGGAGTTCAAGTTTCTCAGGGTTGTCCTGTGTGTGTGTACATATGTGTGTGTGTGTGTGTGTGTGTGTGTGTATACTCCCAAACAAAGTCTGAGGTACAGGTAAAAAAAAAAGTATAATTATTTTAACTTATTATACATATATTATTATTTTATTTTTCATTATTACACATTCAGTAGATCATAGCCAGATTGTGAGTAAAGCTTTGAATGACAAAAAGTTGTGAGTAAACTCAAACAGGTTGTTCATCAGCTGATCTGACATTTAAACAAGAAAACCCGACTCCGTACTGAATAACCATCATTCTTGTTGATGCCTTTAGAAATCCATTCTGGCATACCTATGTGAATACATAAAAATGTTTTTTTTTATTTGTTTTTTGCCTTCAGTACGACATAAGCAGTTTATGTTTATGTATTGCCGTGTCACGTTGTCTTCCCAACCCTCTGATGCGAGTGTGACTTCACTGGAAGCAACACTGGGTAGTGAAGGGGTTGTGTGTGTGAGGATGGTTCAGCACTGAGCCAGCTTCTACATGTGAACTGCCTTCTTCTGTTGTGCTTTTAAGGAGCTACCGATCACACACGATGACAAACAAACAAAGCCACTACTGCAGTTTAAAAGTTTCACTTAGTCATTTGTCCTTTCAGAGACACTTTTAGCTCATTCTGAGAGAATAAAACTATTATTTTAGTAAAGATAGCAAATAGAAAAAATGTTTGTGAATGATAGATTATAGTATTAAGTCAGGAAATAACTTTTTGCTCATAATGAAGATGTTTTGCACCACATGAGAAGTTGTGTGAATGTATCTGTGAACATGATAAAGTCATCGACACACAGGAGAATGCTGTTTGTTTAATCTCTAACAGCTAAACTAATATTTACTTTTCTATCTAACTTTAATTGTTTTGATGGAGGAAAGATGGAGACTAAAGAAAAACTGTGTGTTTGCGGGTTCCAGCAGGATTTACCAGCATCTCGCTGCTCGTCTCTGGCTTGATTGACTTTAATAATCTGCATACGCAGCAGCTCGATCTTGGTACGGCTGTCCTGTAACATCTGCTGAGCAGTGGAAAGCATCTTCCTGTCCTGGAAAACATGGCAACCAAAGCTGGTCTGATTAACTTACCCCTTATTACAAACTTAGAAAGATCAGATAAAAAAGGCATTATTGGATTCTAATATATAATGTCTTCAAATATAAAGAGAGGCAAATATAAATAAACAGCTACATAACAGCGTGTATCCATCCATGTTTGTCCAGGGATTGAGACTGTGTGTACCTTGTAGGAGCCGTTGGTGTACGTCTGAATCATGTTCTCAGCACCTTGCTTGACTTTAGTCTCCATAGCAAGTTGTTTTTTCAGGGTTCTGACCCGACTGGCCAGCGGTGACGTGATCTCCTGCCACTGACATGATTCTGTTAACTGCTCAGCATCGTCCTTTAAGCAACCTGAGAAAAAAAAAGGACAAAACCCTGATCTCAAACCTGTGAGTGAGAGCGTAATCCATCCAGCTGCGAGCATCAATGTGCATTTTCCTTCTACTGGAATAACAGACAGGACATGCTGCTGCTGGGTATGGAACAATTAGGCAGTTAGAATGATGAAAGACCTCGCTACACCATGCAGCTGGGAGCAGGATCTTAGCGATATAACTTGTACTTAATGGGAATTTCTCTTTCATGGGAAGTAGGTGATAGTAGGCACTATGACTCATACATACTAGCAGGCTACTTGCTACCTGGAACACAATCAAAATGATCTGATTTTCATTTTTGAAATGCAGTGTCCTGCAGGGCTGTTTAATGGCTTCCGGTTCCAGCCTTCTGACTCAGAAATACATGAAATCCAAAATGTTACCCATCCATTATCCGTACCGCTGATACCAGTAAAGGGTCCCTGGTAGCCGGAGCCTATCCCAGCAACCAGTGGGCCAGAGGCAGTGTACACCCTGCATCACAGGCCAGCACAGAGACACACACACACACACACATTCACTCCTAAGGAGAATTTCAAAAGACCAATCAATCAAGTTGAAGACATGATTTCATCTGTAATTCATGACATCCTGACCCGAACTGAACAGCAGGAGTCGCTCTTATAAAGAGGGTTTCACATCTGGCCCAAGCTGCTCAGATTTTCCCATAACGTTCTAAAGCTAAGCAGCACGACCGGAAAGATGGCGTCTCAGAGCTGTACATGTACATTTCTCCATATGGTTCATTTAGCTGGAACAATAATAGCAGGCTGTGATGAACTGGTGACCTGCTCAGGGTGTACCCCGCCTCTCTGAGTGCTGGATCGGCTCCAGCTGCCTGTGATCCTGAGTTGGATGAAGCGGTGTAGAAAATGGATGGATGAAATAATAGCAGATTGTGGGCTTGTGGGGGGAGGGGGGTAAGCACAGTGAAGCACATGGTACCATCTTTCTCTGTAGACATAGTCCTGGCATTCAGCTCATGCAACTCAAAGTGCAGCTTCTCCAGCTTCCGGCTCGATGCCTTCAGTTGGCCCTCCACATCAGCGGCACTCTTACGGCTGGTAACAGCCCTCCTCAGCCTCTCAGCCGCCTCCTTGATCTTCAGCTCCCGCTGGATCTCCTGTCGGACCGAGGTACGGGCATCCTCCAAACGCTGCTGAAACTCTGGGTCCAGAATGTCCCATTCATCCAGATGCTGCATGTTCCCACTCTGACAGACACAACAGCAGCTTAGATCCTTCACATTTTACAGCATGTTTAAATCACATAAATACTGCTTTCTGCAGGGGATCACTGTCTGACCCATGTCTCTGACACACACACACATTATATATATATATATATATAAGTTCCCCATTTTACAATGTTTCATATATTTCATTGGGGTATCAGAGGTAGGTCCAACAACACTGTTTTCATAGTGTGTAACACCAAATTAAATTCTTGGTGTTTATTTAGAAAGTGAATTCTGCATAAAATATACACTTAATGCTTCTGGTCTGGGATGTCCAGCAGTTTTGCTGAGATAAAATGATGGATCTTATAGCATTAATCTTACTTCTGAAGCAGTCTGGAAGGTCCTTGCATTTAGCACCTGATGCTGTCATAAAGGACTTGTTAAAATCTTGTTCATCAGACTGAGTTTTACCATCTATATAGATCTCAGAGGAGAGATGGGATGAAAATGGATGCTGAGACCAGTTCTTGGACAAAGTGTAGTGTTTTAAGATAAAGTACCCTCTAAAACACACACTAGGCTAACTTCGTTAGTCTCATTTTACAAAAAGCTACAAAATAAGTACCAATAACCAGAAAAAACACTTAAGACAATCTGAATGAAAGTACAATGGTTTACTCACAAAGGATTAGCTTCAACATCAAGAAAAAGACAAGAAAGAAGTGACGTAATCAGTTAAGAGACTGAATTAGCAGATCTGTTCAGAGCCTGATCTCAGGAGAAGTTCCTAAAATGAACACAAGAAGAGGCTACCAGTTTTCCATCTCTGCTTCTTTTCTCATATGAATGTCCAACAAAGCAGCTCTCCAGCGTGGCCACAGCTCCACTCCAAGCTGCACAAGTCTCATAACTTTCTCATCACAGCTGGGTTTGTTGCAGCAGTTAAACTACCAACATCTGTAGGATTGTGTCTCTGAGAGTAGGTCAGCCCTGATCTAACCAACCACCATCCAGACCACCTATGCCCACAGTCAGTCCATAAAGACCATGAGGACATGTCCTTATGTTCAATGTCCCTGTTTCAATACACCTGACTCAAATTAAATTGATCCAGCATCCTTTGACATTCTGAAAAAATATTTCATTAAAACATTTTATAATTGTTATTTTCTATATTATTATTTTATCTTTTTTTATTACAAATATACTTAACATGTTTAAAACGTGCAGGATCGTGGTCCTCAAGGCTCAAAACCCCTGAACAAAACCTCCTAAACCATTTATTCTAAATAACCAACTAAACAAAGCAAACTGACTTAACTTTACAAGCAAAAGCAAAAAAATCCACCAGATAAACTAATAAAGAGTAAAAAAAACAACAACCGACAGAAACCAGTAAACACCTTTTAATAAAACTCTTAGACAAACAGGCCGAATGAGTTAAAATAAAAGTGTTCTGGTGAGCTTTGATAAGAATTAGTTATTCTAAGTAAAATAACTAGTTATCTTTATAAGTAGAAGAGCGATAAAACCAGGTAAACAGGAACTTCCAGTCTGTCTGAGTCTCAGGAACAATTCCAGCAGTCTGATAGAGACGGTGACCATAAAGGTGTCATGTAAAATGACACACTGGTCCGGTTTTTCTGTTTTTACCTGCTGAGATGAACCAGACATCATGGTGAGGAGGCCTGAACCGAGCTCCGCTTCAAAACGAGCCGCCACAGGAGAAACTAGTTTAGTTCAAGTCACCAAAGCACTCATCAGTTTCACAAACGGTATGTTCACTTAACCAGATCTTACCAAAGTTTGAGTTCAGGTCAGGGCTGGAGGCAGCGTGACGTCAGAAGGCGGTGATTGGCTCGCCATAAGGAAACAGACGCTGCAGGAATCAATCACATTCAGTGGCACCTGTCCAGGTGGAGCTGTAATCTTAAACAATTGAAATGCAGAATCGTCTTTTACATTGTGGTGTTTTCGCTTAACTTCCTCCATCCTTTAAAAACCTGAAAATCCACTAGAAATGTCACGTTGTAAATCCTCCAGGCAGTAACAGGTGTAAGGAGGACACCTTCAGCTGCAGTGCCGCACTCCGACCAGCCGGTGGCGGTAGTGAGGAAAGAGGTTGGATTGACCGAGGGTGTGCGGACTGGATAAACAAGCGTGCAAAGCTGCGCTTATTCTTTTTTATTGTTTGTTGTCGTGTTGTGTTGCCTGTGAGGAGGAAGTAAGTTTTGTCCAACAGAGAAGTGTTTAAATCTACTGGGACGTACTTTTGGCCCGAAGAGTCACCATGTCGGCCTCATCGACAAAAGTCAGTAGGAAGGAGAATTCAAATCACGACGGAGCGGACGAGACCTCTGGTAAGGTTCAGGAATGGCGGTTATCCTTTACAACGCCATTTTATTTGTTTATCGTCATTTTGTCCACGCAGTGTATTTCTGACTGCTTTTACGATTAAATGATAAACGATGAAGGGTGAATAGATATATTTATCTTATCTTTCATGCGCACACTTGGGTAGATTGTGTTGGTGTTTTCGCTGATGTGTAGCATGTGGCTGCAGTACGGCAGCGTGAGGTGGAGCTAGCATGCTTTAGCGGTGGCGCGAGAGCACGAAGCAGGCCAGTGCTGGCTTCGTGTCGGTTACGTTTGCAAGAAGTGAGGCTGCGGAGGGAAATTTTGATAGCAATGGTAAAATGGACTGAATATTTATGATCACATGGATCTAGCTCCTTTTGGAAATCTGAGAGAAATTGTTTGCATGTAAGAGAAAATTCCCGGGTCGACGGTAGCTGTTCAGTTGAACGTGTTCAGAGCTAGATTTTCACATTTAGAAGCACAAAATGTAAGAAGCACATTTTTTTATTAATCAAGTTAGCTAAAAAAATGCTGGCTTGTAAATAATGAATGCTAACCGGAGTTGCGAGGCTTTAATAAAATGGATGGTTTTATCGATGCTAACTGGATGGTTTTACGGTGTGGGATTAATTCAAACCAGGGCGCCTTTAGCTCCAACAGGAAGCTGCAGGCGGCTGTTTCAGCCTGTGTGGAGCGAACACACCTGCTTTCATAACCCTTATGCGGGATGGAGTCTGTTTATTAATACTTTTAACATAATAACTAAACAGTAACTAACCATAACTAGTTCTAGCTCTTAACCATGTTTAACATTTAGTTAGTTATTAAACAGTCCTCATAGTAAGTCTCCATCAGTGGTGTCTGTATCACTTAATTCCTTCCTCATTTTAGATATGAATTATGAGACATTAGCTGTTGTTCAGTCTGTTTGGTGACCAGACCTGGTCAGGTTTGTTGGAGCGGGGAAACACTGACCTGCAGATGGCAGCTTAGTAGTGCTGACTCCTGGTGTGCAACTGTTTTGCATTGAATAATGTTTTATTTCTGTCAAAATCCTTTCTGAAGAAATTCTTTTATGTGTGCAGAAAAAGAGCAGCAGGAAGCTATTGAACACATTGATGAAGTACAGAATGAAATTGACAGGTGAGTTTGGTTCATTGTGTGTGAAATGATGAAGATGATTGTGTCTGAACTGTTTTTTATTTTCTTCATCAGACTTAATGAACAGGCTAGTGAAGAAATTTTAAAAGTAGAGCAGAAGTACAACAAATTACGCCAGCCCTTCTTCCAGAAGCGATCAGAACTTATAGCCAAAATCCCGAACTTCTGGGTCACAACCTTTGTCAACCATCCACAAGGTAAAGTATTGCTGATTATTTTCACAAGAATAAATGAAGCAAAAATGTTCCTTTTTAATTCACAAAGCTAACTGCATCTGTTTGCAGTGTCAGCCCTTCTGGGAGAGGAGGATGAGGAGGCACTGCATTACCTGTCACGGGTGGAGGTCACAGAATTCGAAGATATAAAGTCTGGATACAGAATAGATTTTGTGGGTGTTTAAGCTCATATTGTGGTTTGTTCTTAACACAGGATGATCTTCTCTGACACACACCTCTGTTTCTGTTTGCAGTGTTTTGATGAGAACCCATACTTCGAGAACAAAGTCCTCTCCAAAGAGTTTAATGTGAACGAGAGCGGAGACCCTGTGTCCAAGTCCACAGAAATCAAATGGAAAGCTGGAAAGGTTAGTTAAGAAATGTCCCTTTTTTTTAATGCTGTTTGGTTCCACGACATGCAGTTTGTTTAATCAGTGGTTTAAACAAAGACGTCCTTCCCAACACACCGTTTGCTAAAGTAGATCCCGAGCTTCCACCTTCTGTTTAACGGGAATGAAGAGCGTTAGTTTCATTGTTTTTTCTGGTTTGTGCTCTGTCATGTAACTCCTCAGGATCTGACGAAGCGCGCCAGTCAGACTCCAAACAAAGCTACAAAGAAAAGGCAGCACGAGGAGCCAGAAAGCTTCTTCACCTGGTTTACGGACCACTCGGATGCAGGAGCCGATGAGCTGGGAGAAGTGATTAAAGACGACATCTGGCCAAACCCTCTGCAGTACTACCTGGTACGAGAGTGAAGGAGGGCAAGGAGAAGCGTATGATACATCAGTAGTGGTTTTAGAGATATTAGTGGTAGGCTGGTGGACCTGGTCCTGGAAGACCTGAGTTCACTGTGGCCAAAGCACGGCAACTACAGATGGGTTATATGCAGAATCCAATGTCCCAGTCGGGATTAAAATAATAAAAATGTTATTATTATTATTAATCTGGTCTGGACTTTGGTGTATAAAGAGAACATGTCCGGTTTAATTCTGAAACTTTTTCCGGGTGTTTTCAGGTCCCTGACATGGAGGATGAGGAGGGGGATGGAGATGATGACGACGATGATGATGATGACGAAGAGGAAGGCCTGGAAGATATTGATGAGGGTGAAGAAGACGAGGGTGAAGGGGAAGATGGCGACGTAAGAATGTCCTGGTGAGACATTTGCTCTTGTGACTGTGAACGTGGACTTATCAGCTGTTTTTGCTGTTTGTTTCCAGGACGATGGTGAAGATGATTGAAGGTTTCCATGGAGATCTTCCTCCGGTCATGCATCTATGGGAACAAAACGTTTGCTTGAGGAAGGATTTTGTTGATGATTTTCTTTGTTTTATGAATCTTTCTTGTTTCTTTTTTCTCCCCTTTCGTGCTCTCTACTGTTTCGGGGAGTCCTACGGAGTTCTGCAGTGTCCTCTATTTTCAGTGGAAACCAGTTTGCATCAAGTGTACCAGTTGCTTTGTTACAATAAAACGTATATGTGATTCTGGAGTAGTTTCATCACATTCTGGCATTTCACAGCAAGATGTTCCTCATTTTAATTCCAGAACAAACCCACTCCACATCATCAGTGAAGCACTTAGTTTTTTATGTCCTATAGAAGAAGTAATTGTGTTAATGGAAATATTTAGAGAAACGTAGTTGCTTTAGCTCCTTCTGGCCCACTGAACATCCTGCAGAGGTCAATGATTAGGATAGTCGGGGTCCATGCTTTTCCTGGATGGTAGGAATGAAACTGGTTTGTAGGAACAACTTTTCTGGATATTTTTATTGTAAACTTTGTTAGCAGGCCTAGTGTTTAGAAGTGCCATGTTGTTAAATATGTCCCACCTTGCTGGAAGTGGGTTTTATAATAAACCACTGTGGCTGACCCAAGTTTTAATACATTTTCAAGTGTCTGCTTTTTCGTTTGTTTTCCACTGGGGCATGATGAAGCGGAGACCAAATCACAACATGCAATAAGGGTACAAAATAAGATGGTTTAAATTTGGAAATAACATGTTTTCTGCTGCATTTATAATTGCTTTTTGTTGAATTCTTCTGTAATAAAATAATCTGAGGACAAAATAATGTCCTATATAATGACTTATTTCCAAACACCTCAGGTCTAAGTGTAAATGTTCTGACAGGTCTAACCTGTTAAAATAATATTTAAACATTCCTTATAACATTGACAATTATTATTACAATTATAACGTTGGACTCTTAATCCTAACAAACATAACTACATCTGCAAAACACTCCCAGGATAGAAAAAACATTTTCAGCTTCTTAATAAACTGGAAACAAGATGATTGTGGAATTATTGTTTCCACAACTGTTAGGGTGGATTATTGTTTTGGAATAGTTTACATGTGTAAACGGTTCCAACTATGAGCTAAAAATTCTTGCAAATACACTAAAAACAAAGAATAAAGTATTCAAATGTTGAGATCATTCACTTCTAAAAAGAAGCCCCTCTTAAACAGGGGAAGCACAGGGTCCATGTGAAAGGCCCCAACAACGCAGCTCCGGTGCATCTACATATGGCCCGTTTTCCCAACCATGATTAACGAAGTAAAAAAAGACTGCAAGATAAATCTATGTACCCATCTATGTATGTATCTATCTTCCAGTCAAAAGGCACACATTTCATATTTTCATCAGTTCTGAATATATGTGTTTATGAGAACTCAGCATATACAGTACATAGATATAGAGAGAGAACGGAAGTGAAGGAAGGACTTCCGTCTGCCTCCTCGCCGTCGTCACCATGGTAATGAGCTTTGTCCAAAATGGCTGCCGCGCCATCCTCTTGTTTTGTATTTATTCGTTAGCTTGTTGTTTGCTGCTGTTTCTTTTTCTACGTCATGTTTACTGACGAGGTTCTCGACGGGATTGTGATTCCGTCGCTGTGGAGAAAGTCCCAGCATTCGGCCCAGGAGTCGGTACGTACCCTCATCTCCTTTAGCAGAACGGAACCTAACGACTACGACGGCCCGGGAACGTTACGGCAGCCGTACCGTCGTGCACCTGGGAGTGACGTCATCAGCCTGTTCACATGTTTTCCAGTTTGAAAACTTGGAGGAGAAAATTTAGTTAAAGATGCTTTTTTATTTTAACACGTCCAGATGGGCCGAGGAGACGAAGAGCAGACAGAAACTGATCTGTAATGTTTATGGATGAAACGATTTAAAAAAGACATTTTTTCAGGTCATTTATTGGTTTTAGGATGTTTTACGTCACACCTGCGTGAACATCTTTCTTGTTTCAATACACCTGACATTTTAATATTATTACTGGGATTCATCTGAACGGACAAGATCAATAACACAAAACTCATTTTCAGTTGTTTGTAATAAAAATAATAAAAAAATAATTAACTATAATTATCAGTGTTGGGGGGGAATTAAAATGTATAAACAAATCAGAGATATTTTAAACTAATTAAAGCATCTAGGTAATTTTGCTATAAAGTTAACAGCGTGTGATTGTATGATTGAAACGTTTTTGGCTCTACTGCTACTACTGAAACGTCAGTGAAAATGTTTTCTTGCTTCAGAGAAGCTGTCAGACCAGAGCTGTGCACAGCGCAGATGCTGAAGTCCAGCTGGTATCCACTGCTGCTCGGTGGACTCAGACAGAGCCCCAGGATCAGACCACTGGACAGATATGCCCACCCTGTAATGACACAGACCACCCTGGCCTCATCGATTTCCTGACAAGAGTTGAAGATCTAATAATTGGAGAACTGGGAAAAAACTCCCGTAGCCATGCTTTTGATGGGTTCCAGGTGAACTGGGAAGATCACGGTCAGCAGGTCAGTGGGACTAGAACTTACTCAGCATTGTTTACATTCAGGAAAAGCTCTCTGAATCTGTTTCATGTCCGCAGCTTTCCTGCCTCCACTGCCTTCAACACCCTGATGCTCAGGAAAAAGGTCTTCAGGTCACCGGTGTGAGCTGGAACTGCACGGGCTCAGTTATCGTTTGCTCCTTCGGGCGGTATGTCCCACTTTCATCTGATACTAACAGAATATTTGATATTATTCTGAACCAGAAGCTGAGGTCATATGTTTGTTCTGAACAGGATTGATGATGGAGACTGGAGCAATGAGAGGTCCTGTGTTTGCATGTGGAACCTGGATCGTAGAAACCTGTCCACCAAACAGGCAGACTTTGTCATAGATGTTCCTACTGCAGTCACAGCTCTGAGCTGCCACCCCAGCCAGCCCGCTCTGATTGCAGGTACGCTGTACTGTAATATGACTTATTCCTCTGGGGGAATTCTTCTCTCACAAAGGAAATGAGGTGGTGCCACACCTGCTCCACAGAGGGGGATTTGTAGATTATATGTGATCCACACTGGGATGGTTGTCATGCTATGACTCATTGTGACACATTATTCTAAAGCAGTGACAGTATGAGGTGCTTCCATTAATAATGCCTGGATTACAGGTAAGCTGGAAAAGATGCTTAAACGTGAAGAAGAGAAGTTTTAGAATATTAGATGGAAAAAAAGAGCAAAATATTAAAAAATCATGCAGGAAACTAAAGGAGAAGAATGTCAGACCTCAGCTCTATAGTATCAAACACCTCTGGCCTGTCTGTCTCCTGAAATGTCCTCTGCATACACCTTGTGCATTGGAGTTGAGGACGCCGTCATCTACCTGCTTCAGAGAGCTCAGTCTCATCTGGACCAATCAGGCAGCACTTTGAGAGTCGCGATCTTTCATTGTGCTTTTAACACATTTCACCTGCTAGATTTATCACTAACGCACAAACATCATAGAGGAAGATGAGAAGAGGAAGTGGCTGTGTGGGAATGATCACATCTTAAACATGAGCGAGACAAGGTGGCCAAGCACTGCAGGTCCTGGTGCTCGCCCGGACCAGTGCAGGTCCCGGTGCTCGCCCGGACCATCGCGGGTCCCGGTGCTCGCCCGGACCACCGCGGGTCCCGGTGCTCGCCCGGACAGTGCAGGTCCCGGTGCTCACCCGGACCATCGCGGGTCCTGGTGCTTACCCGGACCACCGCGGGTCCCGGTGCTCGCCCGGACAGTGCAGGTCCCGGTGCTTACCTGGACCAGTGCGGGTCCCGGTGCTTACCTGGACCACACAGAAACACAGTTACTATATATTTTCTATATGATGTTTTCAAGTTGATTTCTTCTCTTTTGTTTGATGCAGGGGGTCTGTACAATGGAGAAGTGGTGGTCTGGGACACCAGTCGGGCTCAGGATCCTGTACTGGCTCAAACTGGGATGTCCTCAGACAGCCACAAAGAGCCTGTATATCAGGTGATGATAGTGTGTGATGGACTGTGGGACAGTGATACATGATGTCAGCATCATGGTTTCCAGTTTATTTTCCCAGAAGAAGAGTGACAAGCGATGTTTCCAGGTTGCCTGGATGCCCCTGCAGAAGAAAGGAGAGTTTGGAGTGCTGAGTGCCAGTTCAGAAGGAAGTGTACTGCTCTGGATGGTGGTCTCAGATAAGACCCAGCTCGTCCTGAGTGCTGCATATGCATTAACTCAGCAGCAGGTTCCCCACAGCAACAGTTCCAGTTTCAAGGTGATCCTCCTAACAAACTCTTCATGTTACCAGAGCAGACATGCATTTCCATCTTGCCTGGTCTGGACCCGGAGCCTTCTGGATTATCTGCACACACACAATGAGCTCATTAAGGTCTGCTAGTTTCCTCTATGTGGCATTTTCCTGTTCAGAAATAGATGCTCAGCAGTAGCATTTCAGGTCCCAAATTTATAACATATTCCTTCCCAACTCGCTGATAGCTACATGCTACGTGCTACATATGAAGCTGCAGCGTGAAAATGTGCTTCAGAACAGAGTGAAACAGCCAAACGCAACAAATGAGGCAACATAACCGGTAACACACGTTGCAGTATGACCCTGCAAACACCGGCGGGTCACGGGTTGGCCTGCACATCACTAACACACATCATTATGATGTGATGCATCTGATCTCAGGCGATGAAGGTAGGTTAGCAGTATCATCTGCAGCTCGTGTCAAGTTTTACATCACTACAGGTCCAGTAGTGTATAGCCTAACCAGTAAGACCAGTGTCATGTTGTCTTTATTGTTCCAGTATTCACATGTAGTTTTCCATCCCCCGTAGGTCCGTGGCAGTAAAATGGTGGGCGTCACCTCCCTGGCTTTGTCTCCGTGGGACTCTGACACCTTCATCGTTGGCTCTGAGGGTGGCCTGATGCTCCGATGCTCATTCTCCTCCCAGAGGCCAGCTGCAGTGGTCTCTGAGAACAAGAGCATGGAGCTGAAAGCTCCAGCGGTGTTCTCATTCAGACCTCGAGGTGGACCAGTGTACTCGATCCACTGCTCCCCGTTCCACAGGTGATACTTTCACTCTCACACAAAGCCCACATAGTCCTGACCTGACATCGTCTTCGTGTTTACAGGAACATGTTTGTGAGTTCAGGGACTGATGGTCTGGCCCACATCCACTCCTTACTGCAGACCAGCCCACTGCTGTCGCTCAGAGTCTCAGAGTCCTACGTGTTTCAGGTGCAGTGGTCCCCGACCAGACCACTGGTTTTTGCTGCAGCCACTGGACACGGTAGTGAAAGCGTTGTTTTAAACAGCTGTGTAAATGTTGTAACTTGTGGGTTTCTAACTCATAACCTGTTTCCAGGTGAGGTGCAGATATTTGACCTGGGCTGCAGGTCCCTGAGACCAGCAGCCACCATCGAGGGAGGGGTGGGTCAGGCCGCCACTTGTTTGGCCTTCAATCGTAACAACCCTCACCTCCTGGCCGTCGGGAAAGCAGACGGGACGGTGGGCATCTGGCAGATGGGCGCCACTTTGATCGAGCAGCGTCCCAGAGAAAGTGAGCTGCTGGAGCAGATAGCCAATCAGATGGTGGAATGAGGTTAAAAATGGACTGAGTGAAATGTTTTTTCCTCTGTGTTGTGATTAAAAACTGGAACTAAAATAAAGACAGTAGAGCTTTCCAGTTCTAACCAGTAGCGTTTATTAAGCACACCGAGTTGTTGAAGCTAAAACGGCTAACAGCAGCAATCACATTCAGAGTAGTAGAGCCACTAAGCTAACATGACAACCACAAATGGATAAATAGGAAGGACAGCTAGTTAGTAGTGAGGGGTTTGGTGTCAAGATCATGCAGTTTTAGCAGTGTTCATGTTGAAGTGTGTGAGAGGAAAACGCGTCCCAGTTACAGACTGGTGGAGGTGGATCAGTTCACAAACAGTGAGCGGGTGAATTCGACAAAGTCGAAGGCTGACGGGAGCTCGCGGCCTTTGCTGTCGAGGTACGGCTTCATGTGCGAGAGGCAGTAGTCGGCCTGCTCCTTGGTCAGGTTCTGGAAGGAGGAGCAGGTGGTAAGAAACACATCAAACCTGATCTAAAGCTCGCTCAGCCAGAGACCAGACCTACCTGGTACAGCTCCTCTTTAGTGACGTAAGGTTTGTTCTCTGTGCTCAGAGCTCGGAAGGCGCTCTCGATCTCCTCGCTGGACTTGACGTTCTCCGTCTCACGGCTGATCATGAAGGCCATGTACTCCTGTAGCGACACATTTCCGTCCCTGCAGGCAGAACCGTTTCCACCATTACAACACGGATAACACGAGGACTCGTGAGTCCGCAGTAAGAACCCTGCCAGACCTGTTTGGATCCACCGTGTCCAGTATGGCTTCGAACTCGGGATCCGGCTCTCCCTCCTCCACCATGGGTAGGTCATAGCCCAGGGAGCGCAGACATGACTTGAACTCCTGGTGGTTCAGACGGCCGGACTTCTCCTTGTCAAAGTGTCTGAATTTAACGGGAAAGAGTTATTTACTGTTTACACCAACAGATAAACAAAGCCCAGAAGAAGAAGCAGCAGCTTACTTAAACATCATGCTGAACTCCTTTAGAGCCTCCTCCGTCACTCCGGTGGTGTTCCTGAAGAGGAGGAAGAGGAAGATGAACCTGTCTGATCGATTTTGTGTGTGTGTGCGTGTGTGTGTGTAGTACCTGGCCTGTATCTGCTGCTCTAGGTTGTGCTGCATCCTCATTCCCAGTTGGTCCAGTTGGTCCCACTGCTGGGCCAGACCCACCGTGCTATGTTCCGTGTACTTGTTATCCAGGATCAACGCTTCCTCCATCGCTGCTCCTAAATCTTCAATCTTCTTAAGCTGGCTGCGCATGGCCCGGATCTCCTGGTGTTTACGCTGCACACACACACACACACACACACAGATCAATGCACCAGTAAACCTCTGGTCTGTGCAGTGTTTACTTTCATTAAAGTTCCCGGTAAACAGGTCTGTGACGAGCCTTCCTGCTTCCCTCTGGAAATCTTTCCCAGTTCAGTTTCATAAAGAAACTTTTGTTAAAGGATGGAATTTCTTTGATAAAGATCATTAAAACTATTTTCTCTCACTGAAGTCATTTTCTATGTAAACCAACAAACAACCAAAACTTTATGCTGTTTTAGTTTGTTGTGTGACGTCAGAAATGACTGAAGTTTGGTCGTTTTCTGCAGATGATTATCAGACATCGCTAACGGGAACCGATCGTAACACAGCACGTTACAGAAGAACCAACATGTGGACATGAATGGTTTACCTTGGTGGCCTCCAGCTGGGACTCCAGGGTACCGGACTCCTCCACCATGCACGACCTGACACCAACAACAACTCAAGTTAGGACAGACAACATAGATAAACGGACATGTTGTCTATCTAGATAAACTTTCTCTAGATCTCAAACCCTGTGTTGTGCATTCATGCCAACCCTCTACTGAACGCAGACCATGCTGGTTAGGGCTACCTCGGTGCTGCTGTGGGTTTTAGTCGCGATTATGAAGCTTGGTTTCAGCTACATGCAGAAAAACTGAATCACAGCCACCCGAAGAAAAGACTGCTATCAGAACTAAACACAGCTGAAGTTCACACAGGAAACGGATTAGATCCAGCCCGCTGGTTTAGAGCAGTGCTGGAGGAGGAGTTAGAATAGCAGAACCGGGCCCAGTATGGTGGGTTTAGAGGGGGTCAGGAGAAACAGAAGAAAGCAGAACCAGATTGACCTTCCAGAGAGATCATCAGCTACTTGGTACTGATAGACATTGATAACCCGTCGATACGCTATGCTAGTCAGAGACAGGATGAAGGCAGGAGAGACGACACATTAGGAGAGAAAACATCTCATGAGGTGGACCCACCGCCACAGTCAACATCACATTCCTACACACACACACAGACACACACACACAGACACACAAAGTGATATTAACCCGTCCAGAAGGTATGTTCTGATGAGGAAGTCCGAAGAGCAGGGAGGCAGGGTGGGAGACAGAAAAACAAGTTTAATCAATAACATGAAGTCACCACCAAGCCTGACCCTCCCCCCCCAGACCTGCTGGGTCCTGTACCTGGTCTCCTGCAGCCACTGGTGGAAGGCGTTGGCATGCTGGGCAAACTCCTGACGAAGCTTATCGTTCTCCTCCTGTCGTCTCTGCTCCTTCTGCAGCTCCAGCTCCCGCTCCTGCTCCCACCACAGACCAGGTCAGATCAACGTTTACCACATACACTTTTATACGTGTGTGTGCATAAAGTACCGGTACATGCACAGCACTGTGGATGTGCACCTGTTACCATCAGCTCAGCTTGTGCAGAGTCTCTGATTAGCATCTGATCGCTGTTGTTCGGTCACACATGCAGGACTTTTCAGATACGCAGGAACGTCCACTAAATACCAGGTACACACTTGTCTGAGGTGGCAATGCAACGATCTTACTTTCTTCATGGTAACGATTCTGATGTGAGTTTAACACAGTGTGTGTTCTCAGACGTGCTTTTAACATGATTTAATGCAGTGGAAGTGGAGAGGTAAACGGTATCTGGCTTCTCCTACACTGGTGGACAAAGTGTCCTGAACACATTCTCTATTTGGAATAAAAAGTAAGCTGGGTGTTTTGTAGACTGGATCCTTGTGTGGCGAGGATCAGGTCTACCACTGTGGCTCCATATTGGGAGTTGGTGGGCTGCTGATACTGGGACTGGTGTGTAACTCAGCCTTATCTCTGCCCTTACGCTTTACAAAAAAGTTTATTAAAAAAAGTCTATCTTTTAGGTAACACTGAGGTTCTCTTTAGTTTCAGCTCCAGCGAGGTAATCTTGATTTACTGGGTTGCTGTGTAGCCCCTAAATAGAGTCCCTGAAAAGCAAATATGACCTGGTTTTCCCCATTTTCTCTTAAAACTAATCTAGTGTTAACACGGTAATAGAGCGAGCAGACTGCTGGCAATAAGACTTAGGAAACAACAGTCTTCTAACATGGTTCAAAAATTG
>JBAMHV010000020.1:22835302-22845308 GCA_037177535.1 Pseudomugil gertrudae | reverse complement strand
CACGCTGGACCGATTACATCTCGCGGCTGGCCTGGGAACGCCTCGGGATCCCCCCAGATGAGCTGGTGAATGTGGCTTGGTAGAGGAAAGTCTGGGTTTCCCTCCTTAGACTGCTGCACCCACGACCCGACTTCAGAAAAGCGGTAAAAAAAAAAATGGATGGATAAACATGCATGAAGGAGCTCAACCCATTCAGATAATCTAAAAACAAGGTGCACTGGAGGATCGTGCACATGGCAACACAGCTCCAGCAGGACCGTGGTGTCCTCTGACAGACACAGGACTAACACAAGGTGGTTCAGGAGGTATGAATGAACACCCGTTTCTGTGCACTGAGCAGAAAATGATGATTAATACTGTGTTACAGTGATAAACCTCAGACTGGGACAGTCCCAGTGTCTGGCCTGTGGTCCCGTTTTCCAGCCTGCAGTATGTTTATTACGTCACCTCAGAGAATGGATCCATTCTGGTTTGTAAAAGGTGAGTGTAAAAGATGTGTGTAGAGGTTTCTACCTGTTGAAGCGCTGAACTTCAGCAGCTCCGAACAGCTTGGCCTGCCTCTGCTGGGCCAGGCCCTTCAGGCGCTGCCAGGCTGCGTTCACTTCGTCCTGCTTCCGGACGATGAGCTCAGCCTCAGGATGAGCTTCCTGGATCAGTTTTGCTGCCAGCTGGTTCACCTCATTCACACGCTCCTCATGTGCTGCCAAGTCCGTCTGGAACTCCTCAAACTTCTTCTGCAGGACCTCCACGTGCTCCAGGTCCTGGCCCAGCTCCTCGGAGGTGGCCATCGCCTCCTACAGGGGAACAAACGGCTCTCAGCATCATTCTAACTCTGCATGATAGTTTGTTTAGCTGCAGCAGACAAGCAGATGCTACACACGGTACAATAAGTATTGTGTTACTGACAGTCGGACCACGTCTACAGATTGTGCACAGAACCCGTTAAAGCCATTTGGCTCAGTTTAGTTCCTCTCAGCATCAAGTCAACAGCACATTCACCTGCCATGTCCACGTTAACAGAGGGAGGATGCTGTAGAGTTTTAACACATTACTGGTGCAGACCAAGAGGTTTGATGTGATCAGGAACGTACCAAACATGTTCCTTTTATTGATGTGTAGAGTTCCATTGATATGATTTATTGATGATGTATTAAATTGATTCCCATTACCATAATTTATGACTGAATTATGTAACTGCTCAGTAGGCTGCTGGTTATTATTGAACATCTAATATGTGCATACATTATAACAGGAGAATGCATGATCGCTTCCTTAGCCCGGTTTGTCTGGATCCTGTATATCTGATGCTGTGATGCATCGATCAGCTGTTTGCCAGCCCAGGCACACCAGCTTCATACTGAAGTCATGACGAAGAGATGAAAACCAAAGATGAGTTAGTGGGAAATGAGAAGGCGAGTAAGAGGAAGCTTTTATTCAGGTTCAAATAAAGCAACATAATAAAGCATATTATTATTATTATTCTCCCTTTTTCATTTCGTTAGTTTACATTTTTATTTGTTTACTTATATTTAACGAAGGTGATATTCAGGTTGTTGTGGTTTGGTCTTTGTGTTGTGTTGCCTCCATGCAGCTGGCTTCTAGTTTGTTCTAGTTACCCTGTTTTCTTCCGTGTTACAGCGTGTCTGCTTTCCTGTTAGATAAAGATTGCTGCGTTCCTTCAGCCTCCTGCCTCTGGGAGGTCCACACCTTCCCACATCCGGTCCACACCTTCACACATCCGGTCCACACCTTCCCATCAATCAGAAGAAGCTTTTTTGGGCCGATTATTTGTCACAGCGGTGAGCGAATCCACCAAACTGCTTTGTGAAACACTTGTGTGGTGGCTGCAGGACGACCCGTTACACATCCAGATCGGTATCGGCCAAAACTAAACCTCAGACATGATCTCACAAGTGAACAAGGGGATGGTGCATCCCAAGTTTCGCTGGACAGAGTCCTTGTAGGTTTGGAAAGGTGCTTTTAAATAAAATGCGTTATTTTAAATATAATTTTAATCTTATTTATCATCATCATCATCACTGCCAGTCTTTCTGGATAAAAGCTGCAGCGCATGTTAATCAAATCAAACTTTGTTTATAGAGCACTTTTCATCCATATGCAACACAAAGAGCTTTACATAATAAAAGTTTCAGTTACAACAGTCCTTCCTGTCCTCCCACTCCAACCAGTCCAGGCAGGAGACCACCTCCGGATGGACCGCTTTACCTTTGAATCATTACTGAAATTTGTGAGTAACAATGTGAGTAATCATCCAAACTGTAAATAAATAAAACAAGGTGCCCGACACTCACTGGCATTGCACCTTGTAACAACACCCAGCCAATCAGAGAGAAGCAGAGAGGAAGTAAACAGACCCTTCAGACCTGGAAAACAGCTGTGTGAAAACACAGAACCTTCTAACACTGACCTTGTCGGTGATCCAGTCCAGAGCATCCTCACACTCTCTCAGGTACTGGACCAGTTTCTGGGCCTGCAGCAGGCGCATGCCCTTCTCCTTGGTTTTCTGCAGCAGGAGGTCCCACAGACGGTGGAGTTCCTCCAGACGGGTCTGGCACAGGACACGAGACGTTACGTTACACACCAGCCAAAAGAAGACAATGTTTCCCCGTTTGTTTCGATTCAAAGTTTTAATCCAAAGAGGAAAAGTCAACGCATGAGACTGAAAGAAAAAGCTGAAGCACTCAGGAGGAACACACTTGGATGTACTCAGCCATGTTGACGGTTGTAACTATGGGTCTCTGCTGAGTCCGGTAAGGCGTGTAGGACTGAACAGATCCGTGGAGTTAAAAGTCAGCTTCATCCTAGCCCCTAAATCAGGGCTGTCCAGCTCCGGTCCTCACCTGGTGCTGGTTTTCCATGTTTCCCTGCTCCTACACACCTGACTCAAAGCAATGGGGCATAGTGCAGAACTCCATAGGTTGTTGGATCCACTGAATTTGAGTCAGGCATGTCGGAGCAGGGAGACATTAGAAACCAGCTTAGCAGCAGCTGAGGAGGACCAACTCTGGACAACCCCGTTTCTAAAAGCGTTTTGGGATTCCCCTTTGGGATTAATAACGTTCTTTCATGTTCATTAATCTGCCACCATGTCAGGCAAAGAGAAGTACAGGAAGTTACATCACCACATAGGTACTGTGTAAACAGGTTTAGGATGAAATGCTCAGCTCCAGGTGTGACTTACTCTAATGGTTTCAGAGGCGAAGTGGCCGTCGGTGATCATCAGGTTCCCAGTGTCGTCCAGTTTGACGATGGCCCTGGAGTTGGCCTGAACTTCTGCTTCAAAGGCCTGGTGTTTCTGCAGTTTTCCCTGTGGAGAATAAAGTCGATACAGAAATGTTTCTGCACTTTGAGGAGGAGTTCTGCAACAACCCAACATGTTTCATGAACGGTGCAGACCTGCAGGTTGGAGGGGTCCTTGTAGCTCTCATCAGAGGCGATCTGGAGCTTCTCCTGGATCCACTTCTCCAATTCATCAGCATCCCGCCGGAAGAACTGAAAGCGGTAGGAGTCTTCCAGCTTCTGCCGGCGCATGATGGACAGCTCTTTGAAGCGCCGGTAGCGGTCCAAAACCTGCTGCCGACGTTCCTGGATGTCCTCAGCTGTCTCCAGCACTTTGACTCCTGCAGTGTCCATTTTCTGGAAGAGCAGACAAAAGAAAAATGATGCAACTAAATTCTACATTCACAACAGACGAGCTGTGATCGATCCTAAACATGAAGCATTTTCGGTTCTGTGGTTCAGATGCAGCCAAGCTGCCACATTCTCCTGTAACCTCCCTGAAACCGCCGTACCCGTCATCAACATTTAGCCTGAAGAGTCTCACGTGTAGATTGGGTTTACTTTCTCTGAGGTCTGACCTGTAGCTGAAGGTGTACAATCATGTCCAAACTGTCCAGATGTTTGTAAAAACCATTCCAGATTATTATTCCAACAAACTGCTTCAACTGTTTTGTCTTTTTACCATTTACTGGTCCATCAGGTCTCTTTTTAAATATAAAACCACAACAACAAAACTGAACTTATGACTATCACCACTTGGCAGACATAAAAGTGACCAAACCACCATCTGCACATTGTCGCACATGTCTGGCTTTCAGGACAAAAATGTGTTATTGAAACAAACAAACTATTTATATATTCAGTGTCAGTTATACTATGTTGTGAAATAATGTCACATTTCCAAAGGGGGGATTGGAGCCCATGCAAATACCCCCCAGCTGAGACTGGAACTAGCAACACTATTGCAGTGAGCACCTCCACACAGCTCGGTGATCCACACCGCTCTGAAACTGTGACGGATAAAATAAAAAGCAGTTTAACTTTGTTCCTCAACACGGAGCCCTGGCGTGATTCCAGGTGCAGAGGAGGATTATTTTGTTCTTTTTAAAAACAAATCCTCCTCCTGGTTGAACATCAGTTTGAGCTCTCTGATTGGTGGACGGTTTAAAGGAAGTGTTGCGTCATTTGCAGGTCAAAGCAGCGAGCTCTTAGCAACATAGTAGTGATTGGATTTATGATGAAAATGTGATAAAAGATGTCGTGAATCACTCCAACAAGAGTTTTAATTCCTTTATAATTTGGAATAAAGGTTAAAGCCACTTTAAAGAGATTAAATGAGCATGTAAATGAAATGTTATTAAAGAGGAAGGAGCCGGTTTATTTTCTTTTTAAATGTGAACCGAGTAACTCCTCTCTGAAGATGGCTTGTTTCCTTGTCCTGTCACAATGTCGCACATATTCAGTCTCCTGCCCCCCGTCTCCACTCCCCTCCTTTTCCTCATCAGCTGCTTATGCTTGTGTTGAACTGCTGCTATAAAATGGATCAAAATTAGAGTGAAATTGTTCTTGTTATGTGGTCTTCCATGTTGTATTCGAAAGGAACAGAAGCAGGAACTGGATTTTGTTTTAGGTAGATGCAAGTGGGTCCCGTCTGCCCGCTGTCCAATCAGATCTCTTCCCAAAAAGGGGGTTGGAAGACCCACACAACCAAGATTTTACCTTTTTTAATCCTCATTTCATTCATTATGTCTGCACTTGCTGCTTGTTGCCCTGCAGGTTAGACGCTAAACTGTATTTCGTTGCTGCGTAGCCATGCACGTATGATGACAGTAAAGCTAGTCTAGTCCAAAATAAAACGTAAAAGCTATCCATCAAACTGATCCCACAGAGTTACTGAGAAATGGTAGCTTTTTTGTTTATCTGACTTCATTTTGATGCCGGGTCTAAACATCAGAGTGTAACTGGATGAGGAAGAGCTTCTCCCTGAAGCCAGACACTTACAAAGTCTGTAGCTTCACAACTATGTGAGGCAGGATGTAGGGGACAGTCTGTAACTAAGGAACCAGCAGCTGAAATACTAAAAATGCCAGGAGGGGGTGTGGGAGGAAATTCCACATGCATGGGAACATGGGGCTGAGTGGACAATGAGAGCGCTGCAGTCAGCCTTTATGTCCACTAAAACTGCTCCACTAGCACCAAGCTGTGGCCAACAGACCAGAAGCCTCATGAAAACCTCGCTGGATACGACTTCAGATGGCCATCCTGACCAACTGTACCAGACACAAGACCACCCAAAGCCAAATTATCCATAAAAGCAGCAGAAAAGAGAGAAATGCATATCTGTCAATAAAACCCAGCTCCAAGGACAAAACCGGTGAAAGGTCAGGCATCCCGGCTCTTTGTGAGGGTGCAGACAGCAGGGGACAGTGTCCTGGTCCAGATCTGCTCTGAATGGGGAGGATTAGTGGACTCACCACTAAGCTGAACGAGAGGACAAACGTGCTTTCAGAGCCGAGGACATCCACACGATACAGGAAATACACTAAACCCTGCATCAGCCACAGAAAACACACTTTATCCTCAAACATGTCGTTCTTAGTGAAAAGCAACCCTGATCCCAGTATGGTCTGAGGACCCAACTGGCCCACCAGAGCCTCAAATCTGACCCACGAGATGAATGATCAGAACAAATATTTTAACTAAAGTAGCTGTAATTCCTAATGTGTTCATGTGGTTTCATTTCTTATGCCTAAACATAAAACATGTTCCGGCTTCACACAGTATTTCTGATCAGTTTGTATGACGAGGCCAGTTGGGTCAGGTGGTCAGGGTTCCAACACACACACACACACACACACACACACGTATGTGCACAGAAATAGCTTCTACAGCTGGAAGTTACTGTGAAATCCTGGATCTGTCACTTCCACACACCTGGGATTGTGTGTTGGCTAAATTAAAAGTGTAAATGTAGTCATTAATGAAAAAAAAACCATGTGAAACCTTTAAAAGTTTAACCTGTTCCTGGTCTAAACCTTAAACTTATCACAGTAACTGCTTACAGTAATACGCCGGCACCGTGGTGCAGCGGACATCACGTGGAAATGCCTGCTCTACAAAGGACCTTCCAGCACCAACAGCAGAGCAATCTGCAGACACACACTGAATAAAATAACCATGACCCACTGAACTATTTGGTCAATAACCAGATTCTCACCACATGAACTGAAAACGAGCCCAACGATTAGATCAGGCAGAAAGCGCCCTGAACACAACACTGCCATGGCTGATAAGCATGTCCACCATCATGTTTCTGGAGATAAGGGCTTTCACAGTCTCTGTAGCTAACACCCAGACTCTGGGTTTAACAGGGGGGAGGGAGGGTACTGTACATCAGACAAGATAATCGTCCTCTTTTACAAACTTCACTACAACAATTCAGTCAGTTTGGAAGCAGAAAAGCACAGAAAGCTCCTTTCTGGAAGCATCAGGACGAATCTCAGTCCAAACAAGCCACACACAGACATCCCTCATTACCATCAGCGCAGGGCACAGAACCTGATGGAAAGCTGGAATGAACTAGGGAATGGGGAACTGGTCACATATTTCAGGCTGGACCGGGTCATCTAGAAGTCCATCTCTGAGGAACTCCAGAGACGACGGAGGAATGCCAAAACAAATCCGGTCCGTTTTATTTTGGATAAATGCATCACACCCACACCACCACTAAATACAGAGTCGAGAACAATTCACTGAAACCAGCTCTCAGATGGATTTCCAGTTTATCCAAACCAGCATCGTAACCTCTGCCTTTCATCCTGTATGCACGTGCATCCGTTCAGTTTGGTGCTGCGTGATGCACAACCGTTTCCTGCTGATCCACGCGGACTTGCAGCTCCTCACAGATGTTTTTTTTTATATTGAATTCAATAAACAGTTACAGAAATTTTGAACAAAAGATAAGCTACATCTGGTGTCTCTCAGAACAGCATGTACAATAATACAACAATAGTTGGACGGCTTGTTTAGAGTTCTTATGATTCTTAAAAAAAAAAGGAAATAAATAGATTAGTTAAGTTTACAAACTGTCATAAGTCCCTAAGAGTTCTGTAAGGCTGCTACTTTCAGCCAGAGTGAACGGAGACCATGATGTAATAAACTGTGATACGCTGGAGCTTCAAATGTAACATTTCCTTCATAAGGCTTAGACCATGAAGGTTGTTTTAACAAACAAAAACATCTGAACAAAACTGCACTGCAAAGCAATGAATGAATGGATGAGATTCAACCTGTAGGAAAAATACAAATAATACATAGAAACATGCAAAAAAATAAGACAATACATAAATTAATAAGCATAAATCCCAGGAGTGCCATAACAATGGATAAATTCAATAAGGTACACTGAAAAGGACAAAAACATGAGGTAATGCTCAGGAATTCATCAGGGGACTAGAATAAGTTGTGTTTGTTTATAAGTTCTATCATTTTTTTGCTTGAGGAGATTTTGACATTATATTAATACTTTTTTTAATCAGAATTATTTCATTCATTAGAGCCTTAAATATTGGGGGTTTTACTTGAACAACATTTGTGTATGTAAAATTTTGTCATGATTATCAAGTTGTTAATTAAAAAAGCAGACTTTTAGTTGTTTGTGATTAAACCTAGCTGTACATCTGTGTATGATAGTTTATGTTTATGGATTTCAGGTACTCAGATAGTGACTTCCAGCTCCTCACAGATGCAGACTTTAAATTTACTTCCTGACTTATTTCAGGCACACTCTCAGACCCTCGTCAAAACACTTTCATAGCATCAAAACAGCCAAAATAATACAAATGTTTCACTACATACGGCTTCTTTACACACTAATCCTCGTCACGGTGGACAGATAGGATGTAATCACCATGTCGGGAAAACTCAGAGCATCTTACACAAAGTCAAATGATGGGAATAAATCCAGAAAGATCACACATTATTTCCATGCAGATCACTCCTCAGAGACAAAAAGCCATGCAGGAAGAATCAGCTCACGTCTCACACTGACGAGTCAGCAGAAAAAAAGCAGACACGCATGCACAGGTCACACACCTGAGCCGGTTTAAAAAACAAGCATACACACATCAGACATGACGGCGGCCACTCTCTGTGGATCCTGGACTACGCTGCCGTCTGTAGACCAGGTCAGAATGTGGACGCTCATGGATCCTGGACTACGGTACGGTCTGTGGACTGGATGAGAAGCATCTCCGTCTGACAGAAGCGTCTACATCTACTTTGCAGCTCTAACAGACGCATTGCACCTGCAATGACTAAGCTGTATGAAGAAAGCAGCCCAACCCCTCATCTCTCTGCTCCCTGCCTCCTCCCATCCGTCCACTGGGCTGACCCCGCTCGCTAATATTCTATCCTAAACAAAGTGTCCACACAGTCACACACACAGTCACACACACACAGAGAAACAGTCATTACCTTCAGTTTGGGTTTAGTAAACGTAGACATGTTGGGAATCTGTGCCGGCTACATAAACGACAACAAAACATGTGGCTCATTTTCATTCATCATCCTTTCAGCTCAGAGGAGGAAACATTCCTCCAGATAAATCATTCAGATTATTTTCACTCCGTCACAGTTTGATGGAAAGAAAAACACAAAAGATGTTATTTTACAGTAACTTCTGTTTTAAATATACCAATAACTGGAAACAAAATAGATTTTGGGCCCCCGTTAGGTTTTGATGCAGTGTGGGATTTATAAAGTGCTACCGTTTCACAGATAAACTAGTCCGCTCCCAAAAACACAACAGGAATAATTAAAGACTGATATATTTTTCCATTTAAGAAATAACTAAATCAACAAGTCTGACTTAAAACTATATGAAATTATCTGAATTATTTTAACCCTTTAAAAAGATGCAACATAAACCTTTTTATGAAAAGCCAAGCATACATGTAAAACCCTGTGATGCCCGACAAGGTGTCCATTATCAGAAAATAATGGCAGCGTGGAGGCGTGCGCCGCCCGATGCAACACCTCAAAGAGCATTATGCTACTTATTCCATGGTCGCTTATGAAAGAAATACATTTTAAATAAATTAATAATACCTTAATGGTGTTTTTAACGTTATAATTTTTAGTTTCTCACAAGAAGCGGCTGAGCAGACAGAACCTGCAGCTCCGTCGGGCTCAGCTGGTATATTCGGACAAACCAGCGGAGGAAAGTGAGATTGCTTAATGTTAAGCCATACAAAGTATCATTTCAGAGGGCGAGTGCACCTCTTACTGCTTGTGTGTGTCCTGAGTGTGATGTGAAAGTGCACACAGAACCTCCAGCGCCGTCGGCTGCAGATCTTAAAGGAGACATATATTAAATGCACTTTTTTAAAGCCCTTAAATCCATGTTTTTGTGCACCTTTAAGTGTTTAGGAATACAGAAAATGTAAATTAATTCCCTCCTGATGCTGTGTATATATCTTTACATGCTTTAAAAAAAAAAATTTCAGTCTATTTAATCTTCTCTATTACATTTTTTTTTATCTATTACATCACAGTATTTGCTGCCAAATAAGGTCGTGGACTTCCTGTAATCAATGTGGTGAATTTGATATGTTGACATTTATAGTAATCTTACCAATAAAATGTTTCTCTGCCGGGAGATTAGCGTATCGCTGCTATCAAGCTACAAACATGGCGGAACAGGGTA
>JBAMHV010000020.1:22749791-22763492 GCA_037177535.1 Pseudomugil gertrudae | reverse complement strand
GTGTCGGTCTTCTTCTATGGTATTTGTCTTCTTCTGTGGTTTTCTGCAGACTCCGCGCAAAGCGTCTAGAAACTCGTATTGTGCGGGGGACCGCTCCCACATTAGAGGATCACGACTTGTAATGGAAAAGCAATCCAGTACAATATAGTACTACCCGGGCCAGTAGAGTCGCGTCGCGCAGGTACTAATGGAAAAGCGCCTTTAGACACATAACAATGCACACACACACTCCAAGGAAATTCTTTGTATATTCTCTGCAACACCAGAAACATTTCGGCAGTGCCATGTTGTTCTTCACACTTCTGGTATGATTTTCACACCTAGGTGAGTCTCAAAGTTAAATTTCTCTGCTTTCTGCTGTGACAGGTGACAGCTACTGGGTGTTTGATGCTGAGAGGAAGATAACCGGACCGGACTCTGTGCAGAAGTTAGGTCTTCCTGTGATGAATATCCAAGCTGCTTTGAAGTGGGAAGCGGATCGTGATGACAAAGTCTACTTCTTCAAGTCCTATTCTTACTGGACCTTTAATGTTCGAGAGAACCGAGTTGATGATGTCCATCCTCGCAGTGTCCATGAGTTTGTGGGAGTGCCCAGTAACATCGATGGAGCCTTTCTGGACACATACGGTGAGGACTGGGACCAGTTAATGTTACTGTTCTCTGAACTTGTGGCTGCCTGATGAGTCATAGGATTGTTTCACTTCTTTCTAACAATTGACTTTTACCATATGTCACACTCTGACAGGCTATGCCAACTTTCTGAGTGGGCTGTACTACTGGAAGTTTGATCCTGTTGGGCTGAAGATGCTGGAAGGCTTTCCGCGATACATCGGAATGGATTTCTTTGGCTGCTCTGCCTCTTTGTATAACTAAGTTAATTTTGTTCACATCCTCAACCTCCTCAGAGCAGTTATTTATCAGAAAACCCCAGATCCACCTCTCAGGTCCAGATTTACTAAACTGTGGTGTAAATAGCATGTGATAGAGTGCATAATCCTTAAAAAGTTGTTGCTTATCAAAGAGCATCAGCAGGAGAAGGTCATGTGACTCCTATCCGTATGTTGGTAACTTTTTTATACAGTCTATGGATGTTATGCTAATAAGCACTGTTTTCTTTGTTCAGATAACTAAAATCTGGTTAATGTGGATTTATTTGTCAAAATCCATAAATACACAGAGGTTATTGAGGTTAGCCAAGGTTAGCCTTGTTAAAAATAGTTCTCATAGTCTAATAATAATAAACTGGATGAACTACTTTATACACACTGACAACACACTTTGAAACTTAAAGACAACATATTGAGTAAATCCTGAGTAGAAGCCTCGTGGTTTTACGTGTTTCAGCAAAGGAGATGCCAGAAAGGAGCAGGTGATTGTGGGAAAAAAGGTTTGGTCCACCAGAGGAGACAGTGGAGGACAGAGGCAACCTGACAGAAATGGAGGAGCTACTCTTTGGATCAGGTCTGATTGAACAAAATAACGTAACGGCAAAACTTTTTCTGCATTTATGTGTCTCTGGACATGATGTATGGGGTCACGTGACCAGTTAATCTCCGGAAAAGAAATGATGTCCAACAACTGCAAGATGCAGTGTTTTCCAATAGGAAGGGAACGAGGGAGAATGGCTTTAAAATGTAAAGCAGAAAACCTCAAAACAACGCTATCTGGCTGCTTTGCATAAGCAAGAATTCAAGTAAAATCTTTTCCACACAACAAGATTTAAGCAGAATCATTTAACCAGGCTTATGAACTAAACGCCCTTCAATGGAAATATTTACAAATCACATGCCCCAAATCAAAAATACGCATTTATTTAGTAAAACCTGTGATGAAAACACAGCTAATGTTTAAGTAAGTAGGAAGTAGTGCTGCATTTGAAATCACTGGAGCAATTCACAGATAAAACATTTTAATCTGGAAAAAGTTTGGCCACGTTGTACATTTATGATAGTGCTATGCCCATGTTTACCACTAGATGGCAGTATTTTTCACACCCAGACCTTCACATTGTCATGAGTAGGTGTTTCCTGCCTTCCATCAGGTCTTTGTATATACATATACGTAACAATGTAAAATACAGCATGTCCATTGGACATTTTATTAAGAGGAAATCCATGGCAAGAAGACAAAGTGTAGCACAAACACTGCTTTTAGCTGGCTAATGCGGTTTACCTTTGACCCACCTACCTCCGTTAGCCTGTTAGCTCCTGTTAGCTCCAAGTTGGCTCATTGTTACAGGCAGTTTGTAGTTTAAAATATGTCAGTCACCCACCTCCAAACCCATAGCCCCCTCTGAGCTCTACCACTTTGCCCATGTTTGTATTTTCCATGAGCGACAGCAAACGTGATGCTGCCTAGTAAGAACGGTGGGACCTGTCCAACAAGCTTTACTTTAGCTCTTCAGAATCCTACTGGTGATGTCATGGATGCTCTGGGCATCATTTTCTTTACACAGCTCATGGTCTTTACTCTTTGGCTGACTTCGTGGGTGTCATTAGTCTGGAGCAGGGTTGGGGAATCCTGGTCCACTAGAGCTGTAATCCTGCAGGTTTTTCCATGTATCCCTGGCCCATCACACACCTGATTCACACCTGATCCATTTGATTTGAATCAGGTGTGCTGGGCCAGGGTTACATGGAAAACCTGCAGGATTACGGCTCTAGTGGACCAGGATTGCATATCCCAAGGCTTTTGTATCCGTCTGGAACATCTGCAGTGTGGCTTTGTGGTAGTTCAGTCCCTTTAGTTGTGATTATCTTGCCTCATTTGGCTGCATTTATTCAAAATGAAAAACATTTTCGTGTCCTTGCTGTACATTCAGGTAAGGTGGATCTGTGAGTCAGTGTCTCCTCAATCCTGCTATGAAACTCCTCCATGAAGAGGAGGTGTCTGGCGGTTTCTCTGCTACCAAACCAATGATCTCAATAGCAGCGGTTACATTACAGGTTTTTGCTAAATAAAAGCAATAAGTAGATAAATAAAAGTTTAAAAACCTTCTATTTTAATTTGCAGGTGTTTGCATTGAAACAGTGCTTTGTGCAGAAGCTGCATTTCCTCCAGCTGATGAGATTTTACGGCTCATGCAAGCTAACCATGTAACATTTTTGGGTTTTCTAGTTTCTGTGGAAAATTTGCCCCAGCTTTTAAAGCCATTTTCACTCATTTCCCTTTCTAATTCATTATAAAACTGTGTTTCCCGGTCGATTACTCCATACTACGCCATCTTAACTAGTCACATAACCTACTTTGTCTCATCCTGGGGACGTGTAAATGTGGACAAAGTGTTTCCTTTGCAATAAACTTCTGAAAAACCAAGTGTAAAAACATATTAGCTATCAGGGAGAGCTTTTTCAAAATGTAGATCCATTACTAGATTTCTGTATTGATATTTCTTGGTGTGATGGAAATGCAGCTAATGAGGAAGTTGAGGCTAACAGAACATCAGTAGGGGTTTATCTTCTCCGTGATAGAGAGCAGACTTGATGGAGACTGATGGCTCTCAGTGTCCTGCTGATGTGGTAAAGCTGGTTTCTAGCTGGTGTTTGCACACAGCGCTTCTGCAGTTGTGTTTTCCAGCTTTATGAGGATGCGACACGTAGCTTGTAGCAACGTTTCCCTGCACACCAGAGGCATGTGCACTGCATTGTTTGTGGCCTATCTGCGTGACTACTGCCGGAAGACTTCATACCAGTTTTAGATTAGTTTTTTCTAATAAGAAACGAGTTTAGCATTTTGCGCGGTACTGACGACCTGTCCAGGGTGTTCCCGCCTCTCACCTTGAATGGCTGCTGGGATTGGCTCCAGCTTCCTGCGACTCTGAACAAGTGGATTTTACTCAGTTGAGTTGTGGTGCAAAGATACCGATACCTGTGTCATTCTCAGAAAGCTAAAAACATCAATAAAACTGTGATAATCTGAAAAGCTTCACATAGATGGACATAACATATTTCTTTTATTTGTGTAGCTGTATTTTAGGTGGTGCTGGTTCTGATCCGTGCAGGACACGGATCACTGCATTGACCTGTGAAATACACTGTGATGTGTCTGAAAATATAGCATCCTGTGTAGTTTAGAGACTGATGATTTTCATATCAGATATAATGTCTGTATGCTTTCATCACCTCAGACGCATGATGATGAAATAAAACCTTTATATGCTGATGTTTGGTGGCTCCTGCATGTTTTCTATCTTCAGCAAACAGAATTTAACAGCAAGCAATCTTAGGCATAATCACAACAAGATGAATAAATAAATCCGTAATCTTTGCCTGCATAGATGGATATCTTTACATCTAACAAAACAGAGACTGAAAATAGAAGAAAAGTAAGAAAAAACAAACAATCTGAATAAAAAAGTGTATAAAGTTTGGGCTATGCTACTGCATCAACCAAGACTTTCTGCATGTTTAAATAAATTATTATTTAAATCAATTATAACTGATTTTACAACAGCTTTGTGACATTTTCACAAAATTCCAGTATTACAACATATTTTATAATTTCACTTGGTTAAAACCGTTTTATGTAAAATACAATAGTTTTGTTAACATTTGATCTTTATTTATGAACTAATTAAAGGGAACAGACCTGTGCCGAACAATTAGCAACAACAAAGAACAATTCTTTATTCTCACAACCCTGCACTCGATCAAAAACACACTTTGACATCATGTAAACGGTAAAATTACCACAAAGCAAATACACAAAGTACAAAAATGATACAGTCCTAAAAACAAAAACGAAACACAACTTCTGGTTCTGGTTTTGGACCAGAGGTAGACTCTGGGCCAGGCGTGAGGGGTGGTTCTGACTGTGATCTGGGTTGCTCATGTCCAGTTTGAACCACAGTGGTTTCCCAGCTGTTTTTATTGTGTGCAGGAAGTGCTTTCAGCTCTGACCTGTGGCACAGTGCTCAGTGCAACAGCTATGTTTGAATTATGCCTCCTGGTGTTAAGTTTTAGGATACTGTGTGATACGAGGGATGAATGCGTTCAAGGGAGCAAAACAAGTGTCCAGTCTTAAAAAAGGAAGACTTTTGTGAACTGTGTGCAAACCATTAACTGTAAGTGCTCACTGACAGCACTAACATAGGGGCAGCTGTTTCTATAATAAAATAAAAAGATTAAATATGTTTGTGATGAAAGGACACTTGCTGTACTGCAAGCGTGATATGAGAAGAGACTGGGGATTTATAGTCTGGGTGAATCTTGAAAACATTGCACACAGACACAGTTTTAAATGCGTTTACTTGTCAGAATATTGGATAAAGTGGATATTGCTTGAATTTTTGCTTTATATTGCTTGATATTGCTTTATTGCAAAGAAAGCACTGAAGCATACTTATCAGCCTGTAAGTTTGAATGAGTATAAAATTTAACCATAAGAAGAAGGATAATTCCTCTAATGTGAACTTAATAAAGCACCAGAGCTTTATTGAATACAAACTAGAATAGTTATGGAATTTTTTGCCACAAGACCAACAATAGCATCCCTAAAAAGAAACCAAAACAACAAAAAATCATATTATGGCTCAGACTGTAAATCTTTTGCTATAACACGTGAACAACTGAGCAACACAACTGTTTCAGTAACACTCCTTACCAGTAGGCGGCTTTAATGCCACGTCCTGGCGTTGTGTGACAGCCTCTAATAAAATCGTAGAAGAAGAGCTGATTACGTTTTACGTATTACGTTGAACGTCAGTAGCGTAAATAAAAGGTGGCGCCTCGCTGCTCGCGGCGAATTTAAAGAGTCTGGGTAGAAAGGACATCGTTCAAATTTGATGTTCAGATCGAAGAACTGAACAGATTTATTTGTGAAGAGGAGGACATGCCTGAGGACAGGTTAGTTTTTATTCTTCACCTTTTTGTTAGAATATTCACACGAGCGTTTCCGGCGCTGCGTGCCGTCCATGAAAGTGGGATTCACTAAATCTTATCTTTATCAAAGTCAGTCAGGTTAGATGTTTCTTTTTGTGACTGATTATTTTGTTAAGTGTCACCCTACATATTCGGGTTAATCTTTAGTCTGTGTTTACCTGTTTAAATCAGAATGAACTGATCGGAACCGCGCTTTCTCTCAGCCTGGTTTGTGATCGTCCATCAGAATATTTTATGTTATATCATCTGGAAAACAAACATAAAAATAAGATCTGAACACCTGAATAACTCTTCAGTAATGTGCGTCTGGGAGATAAGTGACAGATTATTTAATTTTCCTTTGTTTGTGAAATTTGCGCGGTCACGCTGCTGGTGTTCGCTTCAATATGGCGGGCAAGAAGCTGCTGCAGGACCCTGATGATATCTCTGTGTTACAATAAACATGCTTCATTATTTGTCTCATTAAAACCATCTGATCAGCTCCTTCTTTCCACCCAGCTTGCCTCTACAGGACCTATCTGTCTGTAGCCTCCAGGGCTCCATGTTGCTGCAGACCAACAGAACCAGCAAACGCAAACCCAGAGGTGTCTCCAGGGAAGGGCCTGTCCCTGAATGCACTCCAACAGAGCTCATCCAGCAGTGGTCCCTACCACACAAGAAACAGCGGCTCCTCAGCAAAGGGAAGGAAAATGAAGCCAATCACTTTGTGCTGGCCAGGAGATCTAGGAAGAAGAGCAAAGAAGCAGCTTTAGGTAGTGAACCCTTCTTTTTGTTGTGTCTCTGTGTTGTATTTCCAGTTAGAATAACCAGAAAGCCCTTTTCTCTCTGCAGGCATCTCATGGGACTACCTGCCAGACGAGCTGCTACTCAGGATCTACTTCTGTCTCTGTCTACAAGACCTCCTTAGAGTCTCTGCAGTCTGCAAACGCTGGCATCGATTAGCGTGAGTTTCATTCTGCAGGAGATGTTTTGCAACGTGCATCTTCACCTTTTGGGGCGGCTGTGGTGCATGTAGTGGAGCGGGTTATTTCCTAAATGCCGGCTCTGGCGTCCACATGTCAAAGTGTCCTTGAGCGAGACACTGAACCCCCAGTTGCTCCCAGTGCTGCATCACTGGTGTGTGAATGTGTGTGTGTTTGTGTGAGCGTATGGGTGAATGTGTCGAATAGTGTTAAAGAGTGCACTGATGTGTAGAAAAGTGCTATATAAGTACAAGACCATTTACCTTTTACTGTTTTATCTTTTAAAAGCTAAAAGATCTCATGAGCAGGTTCCTCACAGGACATGCACAGGGACCTAACGACATTAAGCCCAGCAGCTCTGTAGCAAATTTCATCATTAACAAGTTCACACTCAACAAACTATATTTTCCCTGTGCAGCAATTTATGCTTTCACACTATAATATAATTTTCAACTATAAATTTCTGACTATCTGTAAGTAAATGTATCATTAAAGTTTAAAAAAAACAAGCAGATGAGCAGTCAGAGCATTACACATGGAGTATAGACCAGAGTGTAATGGGAACATCTTTTAGGAAAGTAACTGTCAGTATTAAAACAGTGTAATATAATAAATGTTAAGTAATGTATAATATACACAATAATGTAATAAACCATATATAGTGTGTAAAACAGTATAATGGACACAGTTCAGAAACACAAAGTATAAATTGGTATAATATACCATATGGTGATTAAGGTATAGGGAGTATAAAAATCTATATTTACTGTAAGTGTAGAACCTGATGTGTGTATGACAGCAACACTAGCAGTAATAACGGTAGTATATAATGAGTACTGTATGGGTGTGAGGAAATCTTTGGTTTATAAGACCTTTTAAAAAAATATTTCTGATATTTTCCCTACGAATGTAAAAACACATTGACATGAATGCATCTGTTAAATAAGGAAACCAGGTTAATGTGAACATCATTACTTCAGCAGGAGCCAGAACACACTGACGTGTTATTTATGGGCTCTGTTATGAGCCAAAAAGAGTCTGCAGAAAACCAGATGAGAGCTAAGAGCGAGCATGTTAGCAGAGTCACTCTCCACCGATCTGACACAGACATGGCGGGTTCAGAATGTCCAGTGTTTCACAAAATAAGCTCACAAAGGCATCAGAGGAGAAACGATCATAATGATGAAGCTGTGGTCTGTTTATCTTAAACATTATAACATCATCAGAGACTAACTTGCTGTCTAACCAGGTTGCATGGTCTGTCCCAGGTTTGACGAGTCCCTGTGGCACAGTGTAGACCTGGATGGGTTGATGCACATGGGTCCAGCTCTGCATCAGGTGTTGAAGACCCGAGTCCGGAGGCTGCGCTGTCCTCGAGCTTTTGTCGAAGAGCTGCATCTCTCAGACTCGACGTGAGTTCAGTAGAAGTTCCTCTGTGCAGTCCAGGAAGGACATCTCTGTCTGAAGGACATTTCTGTCTGAAGGACATTTCTTTCTGAAGGACATCTGTCCATAGGTTATGCTCCACTGCAGGAAGTTTAAGTTCCACATTCATCTGGTCTCCAGTTGGACCAGGAAACAGCAAAGTACCAATGAAAGGTCCCCGTTTTGCTAATTTTATTACAACACACGATCAAGCTGTTTACATTTAGTTAGCTGCAGCTTCCAGGAAACGATGAACAACCTGAAACGTCTGGAGGAAAATAAGTTTAACCGCACGTCGGTAAAACATTGTCGTTGTGATGAAAGACGTGCAGAATGCTGGGAGGTGATGAGCGTCTCCAGAGAAGGATAACGTGTTTCTATGTGTTCAGATCTCTGCAGCTAACGGAGCTGGATCTGTCCAGCTCCATCATCCCCACCACCACCCTGGAGACCATCATCCATCGCTGCAGACAGCTGGAGCATCTGAGCCTGGAAGGTCTGCAGCTGTCGGACAGCATCATCAGGTAGGAGGACCTGCAGCTCTACATCATGTCCAGGTCCAGCCTGAAATCATCACAAGCATCTTTTCTTCCTTCCTCAGCTCTCTTTCAAAGAATCCCAACCTGCTGCAGCTAAATCTGTGCGGGTGCTCCAACTTCTCTGCTCCAGTTCTGGCCGCCATGTTGAAATCCTGCTCCAGGTCAGAACCCGCTCACCGAGCTACCCTCCTCCTCTCTGCTTCGCTGAACACTATGCTTTGTTCTGCAGCATCGAGCAGCTCAACATATCCTGGTGCAGCTTCAGCAAAGATCACGTGAAGAGCGTTATTGCCAATCTGAGCTCCACTGTTATCCACCTCAACCTCAGTGGGTACAGAGAGAGCCTCTCCCTGGATGGTAAGAGGGCTGAACCTGTTGTCCCACATAAATGCTGCTGTGTCAGAGCATCTTTCTCATCTGCCTCTGTAACACTATGATAACACTATTTATCATATTTTCATTTTAAAAAATCACATTAATACCATAATGCTTAGAGACTTCCTGTCCAACCTAAATTGATGGCACATGATGCGTTCCTATTGTTTCTGTGCTAAACTCACTGCTCTAGCAGGTTAACTCCAGATCAAAGATGTTTCACTGTGAAAGGTCTCTGCTACTGGATTTGAGTTTTTTCTGAGGTGGTACTGATGTAAAAACCCGTGGACAGTGCTCCGACTGCAGCCTTCTCCCGGTTGGACACAGCAGTGAGATGAATGTCCTGCATTCAGTGATTCTGACATGTTGGGTTTCTGCAGATGTGAAGGTGCTGGTGGAGAGATGCCCTCAGCTCCAGACTCTAGATTTAAGGTATGACACGTTCCTCCTCGTGCTGCAAGTTTGAATCTTCTGGACTTGTGTAATTTTCCGTTTCCATGGTGACAGTGACAGCACTCTGCTGATGGCCGACAGCTTCCCCGTTCTCCAACGTCTGAATCATCTCCAGCACCTGGCCCTGAGTCGATGCTACCACATTAACCTCGCTGCTCTCACGTGAGTTCCAGCCGACCCATCCTGGTCCAAAACCAGCTGACACTGGTTCTGGATTTACACAGTTCTGGTTCTGACTCTTACTGTGGTTTCATTTGCAGAGACCTGGGTACGATGCTCTCCTCCCTGAACCACCTGGACATCTTTGGTCTCCTCCAGGATGGACAGCTGCCATCCCTGAAGAAGGACATGCCTCATGTCAGTATCAACTCCAGGCCTTTCTCCAGTACTGCCCGGCCCACCCCCTCCAGCAGGCTGGTCGGCCCCCCCACTGACCGGACTATGTGGAACAGGAGATGTCGGCTGAGGTTTAGACCCTGACTACCTGACTGTACGCTGCTGTTCCAGAAGATGCTGCTGGTTCTGGTCCTGATTGGGCCAAAGGACTCTGGGTTTCAGTCCTGTAGCTGAGTTGTGATAATGTGTTAACTTAAATCGGTTGTAGGGAATGAGGGTTGCACATGCTCGGATGATAACTGGTTGTCATAGTAACAGTATCATGGACCCATTCTCTGCTGGAATAATGTAAAAACAGTTTTTTATGAAGTTCGATTAAAATCTTGTCTCCATGGAGACCGACTGTTAGATTATTGTAAATGTTCTGATGCAGGTTGTTGTGTTTTTACTTCACCTGTTCATTATCTTCAGTTTTAACCAGTAAACCAATTAAATTGTTGACTGGCCTGTTTTTTCTTTTAAACATTATGGGCTGTCCTTCCTGGTCTCATGACCAGGTGGTAAACACTTAGTAGCAGACATTGCAGATGTATCGCAGGAAGTGGAAGATCAGTCCACATCTTTTCGTCTCTGGAGACGATACAACCACAGAAGTGTGATCCATCTGTACACCGTCATGGCCCAGAACGGAGCGGGAAGCTGCTCCTCCAGAGACTGAAAAACTGGATTAAATGAAGAAACACACACAAGCTTCTGGTTCATCCCACTTTATCCAGTTAGAAAACGCACACTGGGACATGGTAGCAGTGCTTTCTGAAGGAGCTTTGGCACATCAGTTTCTGATTGGTTCATCAGTTCCTCTCCTGAGACAATACTGTGATAGCTCATCATGAAAGCTTTCAGGACAAACTGGAGCTGCTGGTAAATGCAGAAAAGGATTTGGTAAAACATTAACTCCAGCAGAGCATCTTAACTCCACCTCAGAGACACTTCACACACACACTGGATACACGAAACGTTTCCTGAACCTCAGCTTCGTTCTTTGCATCTAATCTCAATCGAACTCACAAAGATCAGCGTTCCTGTACTGGCAGGATTAATCCTGAGCTACTGTCTAACACACAGACTGCCTCTTCATCGCTATTAACACACATTAAATCCCTCCTAACACGCCTCGCTGCCACTCAGACGAGCGTCTCCTAAAACAGGATAAAACGTGTTTTACAGGTGTGACTGAGCTGTGATGGAGTCATGTGAAATACTCTGATCCAGAGTGAATTCATTTCTCTGGTAGTTGCTGGGAAACAGTCTCCTGAGCGGGAAGAAACATTTCTGGGTCCTGGTTTTGTCTGATATCCTCAGAAAGCTCTGAGAAAGACACGGTATTCACACAGCCGGAGATGGTGATGAAGAGAGGCAGACAAAAAGAGGATTTGGGTAAATTCACAAAGTTACTAAAAGAAAAAAAACCTTTTAATTGGGCGTAAAAATGAAAACCAGTTCAATCTAGAAACAGGAACCAGTAAGGTGTAGTGTGCTCGGACTGGTCTCAGTTGTCTAGAATGACTGTTCTCAGCTGGTCCTCGTCACTCAGGCTGATCGTAGCGATGGCCCCATCATTAAACTCGAAGGATGTCCCGCCATCCACCACCATGCAGGCGTCCCAACAGCGAGACCGAACACACACCCTGAAGAGACACAAACTCACTGGTTAACCGGCTTTACCTCCACAAACACTGATGATTTCATGTGGCTGAGAATGGTTTATCCTGTATAAATCACTGAAATTCTGCTGCTGGGGACAGAAACTCAGCCAATCTGGCTGACAGTGACAGCTCATCCAGATGTTTTGTAGACAAAACAGCTGGAATTTTGCTTCTGCTTCAGTAAAGGGCTGCATGGTGGAGATTGTTTAGCACCACAGCCTCAGAAAAAAGGCCGCTGGTTCAAGCCTCAGCTGGGGGGAGAGGTTCAAACGGGCCTTTCTGTGCAGTTTAAATGCCCATGTATGAGTGGCTTCCTCCCACAGTCATGCATGCCAGGTTAACTGGTCTGTCCACAGTCATGCATGCCAGGTTAACTGGTCTGTCCACAGTCATGCATGCCAGGTGAACTGGTCTGTCCACAGTCATGCATGCCAGGTTAACTGGTCTGTCCACAGTCATGCATGCCAGGTTAACTGGTCAGTCTGCGAGTGACTGGTGACCTGCTGTTTCTCGCCTGATAACTGGTGGGACAGCTTCCTGTGACGCTGAACTGGACTAAGCCAGATAGAAAATGAATTAATGGGTTGGAGGCGATGAAATTTGTACCTTCTTGCTTTCTGTAGATGGTTTGTTTGTGTTAATGCATTGTATGAACAGCTGTCAGATGGTTTCATGAGCTCTTTAACCAGACATCCTGTAACTTCACTCGGTTCTGGTTGGGGTTTACAGGTCCTCCCAGCATGAGGGCCTCTGTGTGTTCTTACCTGCTGGCGAAGCCTCTCTGCCGGCTGCTGGAGAACACTCTGTTGACGATGGGCTCCCTGACGCTGTAGAACAGACGGCTGTCGTCTGGACTGAACACTAGAGACTTGTTGTATTCCTCGGTCACTGAGGACACAGAGACCATGTTATGATGAGGTCCACATGATGACGAACACGGCAACAGAAGCACGACTCACCCTTTTCTATTAGGTCTTCATTCAGAGGGAAATCCAGACCTGTCTGAGACTTTCCTGGAGGTGAAAAACACATCATGTCAGGGACGTCCAGAAGAGTTTGTGCAGTAAAACCAGCTCAGATGTACACACCAATCCTTAGAAGCTCCTCCACAGCCTGCTCAGCCAGCTTGTTGATGTTGTATGACCTGCAAACAGAAAGAAAATAGGATTTAAGTCATTTCCAGAACACAGATCTGCAGCAGGTATGTCTCCATGCTGGACTCCTGCACATAGGAAACACACAGCTCAGCACACTGCTTCAGCACAGTGGAAGCAGAAAGTCAGATGAAGACATGGGCTCCAGTAAACGTCTCACAGCAAATCTTTAACTTGTTAATATCTACCTAATACGAATGAAAACCAAATTCCCAGAGAGCTGATTTATGGACGATCGTGGTTCAGAAAGATGCTCATTTCAAAGCTTTTTAAAGTCCTCCAGTTCTCTGAACACACTTACAAACATTTTCCTAAATCCTACCTGGACTTTTACAGGAATGGTGACATGCACCAAAGTCTTCAGAACAAGCTCTTCCTATCAGCATCGCTTCAACAGCACACACAGACCCGATGCGTTCCTTTCACTCCATGAATGTCCCGAGTCACTTTTAACTACATGATTAAAACATTCTGTAGATTCAACATTCAACTCCACGACAATGGTGTCTGTTTTATGTCCTGATACGTTGTAATAAGAAATGAAGGCTTTGTGGTGTCCACCTCTCAGACTGCAGGATTCATCAGATGCAGCTCTCGCTCCGTAGAGGAACCACATTGTAAAATGATGCCACAGCAGGTGGAGATCTGCTTCACCTGTACAAGGTACAGTGTTTTTTTTTTTACTGTATATCGCTTTCTTTTTGAAAAGAAAGAGATGAAGATGCAGGACAGGAGTGAAGCAGAGAAAAACGATGAAGATTTAAACAGGAACTGTTGTGATGCTAACGTGTGTTTGCTAGCTAACATAACTGATGAGCTCCAGGTGCTAACCGGGTCTCAGAAAGAATACAGAGAGTGCAGTTTTATGTGCT
>JBAMHV010000020.1:22631713-22647889 GCA_037177535.1 Pseudomugil gertrudae | reverse complement strand
GCTGGATGCTCCCTCTGCAGGACACACCGTCCATGCTGTCCACTGAGAACATGCTGGATGCTCCCTCTGTAGGACACACCGTCCATGCTGTCCACTGAGAACACGCTGGATGCTCCCTCTGCAGGACACACCGTCCATGCTGTCCACACTGAACCTCACATGTTCATCCAGGTTCCCACTCAGGCCATTTTAAATGAGCTTTGGTCCAGAGAAGACGGCAGTGTTTCTGCATCATGTTTTCACATGATGGAGCTCTAACCTGCTCTTCTGGGTTTCAGTGAACTGTGTTTCCTGAGATTTGCAGTGATTTCCTGTATAAAACCATGCATAATGTTATGCACTGCTGCCAGAGGACCCTAATAACACAAGCATCCAGCTTTGTCCCATACACACAGAGATTCCTGCAGATTCTCAGTCATGGATGGATGGATCCATCGATCATTGAGCCAACGTCCCAGCATGAGATTGTTCCAGTGATAAACTACTTTGATTATTTTAAGGCTACACTTAATTAAAAATAATAGAAGATGATGACATCTGGTATCCATAAATATTTGTGAATGAACTTTTCCTGGAAGCGGCAGCTTTCTTTACTGACCATTCGCTTTTGGTGTTTCAGGATCTGATTGAACTCCACCTCACCTACTGCAACAACCTGTCATCTCGCAGCCTGAAAACGTTGACCTGCTTCCGTGAGACTTTGCTCTCCCTTTGTCTCTTTGGCTGCAGCCATATCTTCTACAAGAAAGGTGGAGCCCCACTCGCCTGTAACGAAGATACAGACGAGGATGAGGAGAGCCCTGCTTCCAGGCAGGCTTTAGAGACGGACTTTAGCTTTCAGGGATTCAACCGCCTCAGGTTGCTCAACCTGGGAGGCCTGCCTGACGAGGTGGATGCTGAGACCCTGCTCAAACCCCTCAAGTCAATAACGTCTTTAGATCTGTCTAATGTACACTTGCTGGGAATGGCATTTCTCGCCCAGTGGAAAGACAGACTGGCCTCTCTGGTGCTCTACAATGTGGACTTGTCAGATGAGTTGGTCAGTACAGTGGTGGAGCTAGTTAACCTCAGGTAAGATAGCAGGACGCACACAATGCATCATATTGCACCATCACCTCTATGTGTGGCAGAGATGCTTTGCTTCATGTTAAAAATCATCATGCAGTTTCATGTTTTCTTTTTATTTAATTTAATCCAATTCAAATAACTTAATTTTCTTTGATGTGAAAATAAAAATGCAGTTCCACAGTTTCTCTACCTGTCAGGTATCAGCTGGATCGCGGTCGACGCGTTCCCTGTAGAATCATGTAATCCATAGCGGTGCAACCCTTTTTCGTACGTTTAGGCAGAGTCACACAGGAAGAGATGATGCTGTTGACCAAATACTAAATCACAGCAGGTCGCGCTCCCCACAGTCAGGTCTGTGAAATTAGGACCACAACAGAAGGGTCCCAAAAATGTGGCATGGATCGGGTCAGATATGCCAGTAGTTTATACCTGTGGAAATGCAAAGTAGGGTGTCTTCTCTGAACTGGACCCAATGCTGGAACCAGGAGACATCTGGTTTTTAAGCCAACCAGCTCTCATTTCTTTGGTCCAGACCACAATGTGAGTGTTTACACTTCTGCAAATAAACCCAGACTATCGGCCGCATTGACCCGGACTATCGGCCGCATTGACCCGGACTATCGGCCATAAATGTCCCAGACTATCGGCCGTAAACGAGCCGGACTATAGCAGGTGGTTTTATTTTTAAACATTACATCACTTATTTAATGGGAATCTTACTTGTTCATAACAACCAGTTTATTCATCACATCGTGTGCTCGAAGCCCCAAACATCTAAAATATCTCGTACAACCTGAATTACTGAATCGGCAGCAGTAAGCAGCTGTGAGTGATTAAATGGTCGCTCTGTGGTGTGTTGCTTTAAAATAACACTGTTTTTCTTTTAATCCATTTTCCAGTTATTACCAGCAACGACATTATTATGATTAAAAGCAGGAATTTAAACATCACAGTAGCTGAAATCTGAACCTACAGCTGCATAGCTGCATATAGTTCTATAAATATGATTTCCTCCTTTTTACTTGTACACAGTGAAGGATGTTAAAATTACTTAGTTTCCTAATTCCTTTATTAAATGGCACAATTAATTGTAAAGTTCCCTCAGTGTCTTTCATGTGCAAGATCAGTGCAAGCGTACGGATTGGAAATGACCAGAAGCTTCATGTGTAAGAGTGGGTTTTGGTGGATTAGCGTCACCACTGTGACAACCACATACATGCCCAGAATCAGCTTCTCTCACAGAGATTTGACTTTTTAACTAAACATGAGTAATAACTTTATTTTTATGCGTTTAATGTGAAAGAAAAGAGACGGTTTCACAGCTTAATCATGTTGACATTGATGATTAGAGTTTAGAAATGTGTGATTTTACATTCATAGTGTTGGGAAACGTAGAATAATCATTAATCAGATCATTTCTTTGACAGTAAATGTATGAATATGTGTAATTGTGACATCACTAGTCAGGACGTTTTAGCAAGGCGTTTCAGTAATATGTCCATGATTTCCATTGTGTTGTTTTGTTAACATCTCGCTCAGTAATTGTTGGGAATAGTGTGACAAAGCTCACCGTGTTGTGGTCAGCCTGTGCTTGTTTTTAATTGACTGACTGTAATCTCATTGGAAGCCTGACCATGTCTGAATATGTAGGTCATGTCTCTGTAAATTCTTCCTCAGGCATTTGGACATTTCACGAGAGAGCAGACGGACCACAAAGTTCAAAATGACCAGAAAAATCCTGACAGCCATCGCACAACGTCTGGTCAATCTGGTTTCACTGGACATCTCAGGTCACACAATGCTGGACAACTGCACAGTCTCACGGTCTGAAGAAGCTGTGGGCCGTCCCAGGTGGATATCAGAGTGTGTAATTTAAGTGTGTCAGGTAAATGGTGCAGTTCTGAGCAGTCCTGTTTCCTTTTGCAGCATGGAACCATGTAGGAGCAGCATCTATCCCTTCCAGGAGCTAAAGAGGCCCCTGCAGTTTCTGGGCTTGTATGACACCACCCTGTGTAATGTGGAAAACATCCCTGCCTTTAAGGTACCAGAACACTTTTTGCAGACTGGATGTTTGATATGGACTTTTTCATTGATATCTCATCCAGATATTTTCCAACACTTCATTTCTGATACCAATATCAACCGATACCAATATATTCTGAGCTGATCTCTACTTTTAGAGCAACAGATGTGTCAGAATCCGGGTCAGCTTTACTTATAGAGCACATTTACAAGCCAGCGGCCAAGCAAAGTGTCCAGTCTGATTAACAGGAAGCCTCACACAGTGCAGTGAGGAAAGCTCTCGTGTTGGTCCCAGTTAGGACCTGAGGCGCTGCAGACGGTCCAGTTCTGCCTGACCAGTATAGACGTACAGCGAGTTGCAATAATCCCAGCAAAAACTAGCCAGATTATCTCAGAGATTCATGACTATCAGAAACTACAACCCGACCTTTGAGGCCCCCCTGTTGCCATGGTAACACAGTGTCCTAAAGGAGGCAGAGATGTCCTGGATTGGTAGGTTTTAGCGCTCTGAGGCTTTGAATGAGGTTTTTATTCAGTTATTAAACACAGTTTTTGCTTCTCAATGCTCTAACATTCTGTATATATATTATTATATTTTATTAAATTATATAATTTATTCTGTTTATAAAAAGATGCCATTTTCTTATCTAAATGAATTGAAATGAGATTTTTTTCTCTTAATTTGATTTGAGCATGTTTATGAATGGTTTGGTTTTGACTTGAGCACTGGTTGTTTTTGCAGGTGACTGGGTCAAAGAATGAAGAGCAGGTTCTGAATGCCATTGAGTCGTACACAGACTTTCGGCCTGAGCTGGCCCACAGAGCCATCAATCAGCTGTTTGACTTTGCTCGGATACAAACCTGCAGTCAGCTGCTTCGAGCCTTACAAGTATGAAGTTACATAAACGTTGTTTCTAGACGGGACCAGAAAGTTCCAGCTTCTAATTAGCTTTTTTCTTGTGTTTCAGCTTGTAATAGCAGCTCTGAAGTGCCATAAATATGACAAGAGCATCCAGGTGACGGGCAGCGCGGCTCTTTTCTACCTGACCAACACAGAGTACCGCAGTGACCAAAGTGTACGGCTGAGACGGGAAGTCATTCAAGTGGTTTTAAATGGGATGGAGCAGTACCAGGAGGTCACCGTGAGTCAACCATCTGGGTTTTTAAGCATCTCTTACAAAAGATGTTGTGTATAAAGTCCTTCAAGACAAATATGGACTCTTGTCTGTGCTCCTTGTCTGTCTCCAGGTCCAGAGAAACTGCTGCCTGACTCTGTGTAACTTCAGTATTCCAGAAGAGCTGGAGTTCCAGTACAGTCGGGTCAACCAGCTGCTACTGAAAATCCTGGAGCCAGCTCGACAGGACGAGTCCATCCAGAGAATCGCTGTTCACCTCTGCAACGCTTTGGTCTGCCAAGTGGACAACCATCACAAAGAAGCTGTGGGGAAAATGGGATTTGTCAAGGTAACCACAGCCTGATGATCTGGCCAGGTTAGACTGTGTAGATGGAGGCTGCAGAGAAGCCCGTACTGGCTAAGATGGGAACCAGTTTGGAAAATGTTGAAGAGCACAAAGCCTTCCCAGTCTCGTAGTAGCCCTGCAGCATTGTAGTAGCATTTCCAAACTAATTCTCTATATTGAAATATTGAAGTAATTTATAACTGGTTCATTATGTTTCAATGTATTTTTAGTATCACTTAAACAACTACTTTATTTATTCAATGTGTTTATTGAGCTTTTTATTGACATGTGAATAATTATTCAATGCTTTATGTGTTTTATTGTGGCCCCTTTCTTTTTTCTTAGACGATGCTGAACTTAATTCAGAAGAAGCTGCAGGACAGAATGGTGAGTGAAGTTTGTTGCAGGAGTGTGTTTATGATGAGAAGATGTTTCAGTGCAGAATAAGAGTCTGCTTGTCTGCTTTGCCACAGTGTGACCAAGTGATGGAGTTCTCCTGGAGCGCTCTGTGGAACATCACCGATGAGACTCCTGACAACTGTCGGATGTTCCTCAACTGCCGGGGCATGAGTCTGTTCCTGGAATGTCTACAGGTGAGTCCACGCTAGGGCTGCACGGTTTACTGGTACCAGTATAGTACCGCATTACCAGAGCTTTGAAAATGATACTACACCAGCATTTAAAAACAAACGCTATCTTATTTATTTTAGTGCAAATGAATTGCTAAACTGGGCCCTGTGATAGACTGGCAGCCCGTCCAGGGTGTATCCCGCCTCTCGCCCCAATGTCAGCTGGGATTGGCTCCAGCCCCATCCCGGCAAGTGTTAGTCCCACTCTAACCGAGGAAAAAAAACTAGTAACGGTGCAGACAGACAGACAGACAGACGGGGTTACAGCGTGTCCCCTGGGTTACAGCCTTGGGAGGGTCCAGTGAGAGGGAAGACCTGCTGTCCTAGCTAATATAATAGTTCTGTATGTTTAATTAGCTGAACGTAAATTCTGTCATGTTGACACAGTAATGAGTAATTTTATGCAGAGTCATGGTACATATTCTTAAAAGTCAGATTTTGTAAGGGGGGCGGGGATCCCTGCCTATATAATGGTAGAGGAAACACACTGGTTGAGATGGAGGCTACAGAGAAGCCCGTACTGGTTAAGATGGGCCCAGTTTGGAAATATTTCAGGCTCAAACTGAACGATGAGGTTGAGCGGATGAACCCTGATGCTCCACAGTGAAAATGAAGGAACGAGGAAGCTATTTAAACTCTTCCAAACATTTAAAGTACAACCGCGCAGACTTGGTCTGAGTCAGGAACCACCGGTGATAATGTTCACCAGTTCCCTGCATCATTATGTTGAAGAGCACAAAGCCTCCCAGTCTCATAGTAACCCTGCAGTGTCGGCCATCTTGTTGCAAAAAGAATGGAAATGTTGTGGACAGGATGTCCTCAGCTCTGTGTTGTCTGATCTTTCACCAGGAGTTTCCAGACAAGCAGGAGCTCCACCGCAACATGTTGGGTCTGTTGGGAAACGTTGCTGAGGTCAAAGCTTTGAGGCCCCAGCTGCTCACCCCACAGTTCATCACTGTGTTCAGGTCAGTTTTACATGGTTGAAATCAGCCTGTGTAGATGATGGGATGCACTGAAAAGTGCAAACTACAGGTTTTAAGTACCCACAAGTCATTTACTCTTCAACGTACATCATTGGATCTATAAACCATTACGAGGAATTTCAGTGCATCTTTTTCCCCCTTTCAGGTTTGTTTTAATTTTTTTTATGTCCCTGTTTACTTTTAATCCAGTACCTATCTATGATGCTGGTTCACCATCCTGCAGTGTTCAGCACCATGACATGCGTCTCAACCAGCTACACCACTCCATTGGACCTAAAAACACCGTCTTCCACTGGTTTGAACACACCTGACAGACGGCTGTGTTGCTATGGGAAGCTATAGATCCCATTCCCAGGCCATTTGCTGCGGGGTTCCACTAGGATCAATTCTCAGACCCATTTTATTCATTCTGTACATGCTCCCTCTGCAAAGTCATCGGCCGCTTTGGAATTTCTTTCCATTGCTTTACTGATGACACACAATTATATATGAAAACTAATACTCATTCATCATCTTCATCACTGTCATCAACAACTCGACTTGCACTCACTGCCTGTCTGGAGGAGATTAGAGCGTGGATGAATCACAACTTCCTCCAGTTGAACAGTTACAAAACGATGCTGTCCTGATTGGTTCCCTCATCACATCAGGACATCCACCATAACCTGCATTCCTTTGTCTGGCCAGGACATTCCTCTTACACCTCTAGTCACTAATCTCGGTGTCAGGTTCGACCCTCATTTAACCTTTGAGGCCCACTTCAAGCATCTCTGCAACACAGACTCCGTCCCACTCTCGCCCTACGTGAAGCTGAGACGTGTCCATGTCTTCATCTCCTCCAAGCTGGACTACTGTGATGCACTTCTCATCAGGTTCCCTGGCAAGAGCATCCAGAAGCATCCAGTGCTGCTGGGATCCTGATGAGAGTGTGTAAATATGAACACATCACACCCATTCTTCAGTCCTGACATTGGCTTCCCATCTCTGTTCGGATTGTACAAAGTCTCCCTCCTCACACACCAGTGCATCCATGGCAACGCCCCCACCTACCTTAAAGAACTTGTCACAGTTTCAACACGTTCCCTCTTCTTCATAAATACTCATCGTCTCCTCCCACCAGAACTAAGCCCGCACCACTGGGGGCCGGGCCTGTGGCCCCGCCGCACCTCTGGGGACCGGGCCTGTGGCTCCGCCGCCCCCCACATGTGGAACTCCCTCCCTGAACACCTGAGGGCTCCACAAACCACTAAGAGTTTAAAAAAGGGTCCTAAAATGTACCTTTTTGAAAATGTTTTTAATGTGTTTTCTTCCTGTTTTAATCTTAGTTGGTAGAAGATTTTAACTTAATTTCTGATTGTTTTCATTATGGCTCTTTATAAAAATGTCAAGTTCTTTATGAATAAAATTGATTATTGTTTATTATTAACCGTAAGAGATGTAAGAAAACGAAAGACTCTGTGCCGCTCTGAGAAACTAGTCAGACCGGACAGACGTGGCTATGGGGTTTTTCTGATAACATATGCAAGCCGACAGAACTACTACTTTCAGTTAATTACTTTGTTTTAAATAGTTTTGTATAGCTGTTCTGTAGTTAGAACTATGGTTGATGATTTGGGTTCATGCAGACTTGAAGTCCTTACATTGGTCACCTATGTCTTCCTCATTGTTGCAGCAACCTGCTGGACAGTAAAGCCGATGGCATTGAGGTGTCCTACAATGCATGTGGCGTGCTGTCACACATCATGTTTGATGGACCGGAGGTTTGGTCAATGGAGGAGCCACAGCGAGACACAGTGATGAATAAAATGTGGGATGCCATCCAGAGCTGGGATGTGAGCTCACGACGCAATATCAACTACAGGTAACTGCTCACTGTAGTTTTTACCTTAAAGAAACACTTTTAAAAGACTAAAAATGACACAAAGAATGTGTGTTTCAGTTGAGAGGGAAGACCTTATACCAGCTACTACATGCAAATATTATGATCTACATACAGTGTTAAATGGGCTGCCATTTTACTTCTAGTTTCACAGTCCTCATGTGTTCCTCTCAAATCAATTCAGCATTTAGTTTTATGAAATTACTTTGAATAAATGAGAAGGTGTCAGTCACGGCTGTATCCCAGCTCAGAGGTCGGCTTCTTGTTTGTGAAATCTGAATGGAGTTTGGTCCAACAGGTCATTTGAACCCATCCTGCGACTGCTGCCCCAGAGCATCTCCCCGGTCAGCCAGCACTGGGCCACATGGGCTCTTTACAACCTGGTGTCAGTTTACCGTGAGTATCTGCATATCAGAGGAACCACATTGGTTAACCAGGCATCCGCTCTAACCCACTTGTAGCATCTTAGTATAAATACACTAGAATAACAAACTGATGTAGTAAAAATGTTTTATGAATGAAATTGATTTATTAAAAAGAATAATACATTTTTATTTTGGTTTATATTTATTTTTATTTTATTTGCAGCAAGCAAATATTGTCCCTTGCTCATCAAGGAAGGTGGACTAAATCTTTTGGAGAGAGTTCTGGAGCTGGAAAGTTCCCATTCAGACACCAAGGACATGGCAAGGTAGGCAAGATGGATCTGTAGGTCATCTTTAACTCTGTGTTTGTTCTGAAACGTTTTGATTAACATCTGGCACCTCTCAAGCCTAAGGTACCATGAATGTGTGCATGAAATAACAAGCTAAAAAAATAGAGTTGTTTTTTTTTCTTCCTTTTACTTTTCTGTTTGTAAGTCGGCATCATTCCTAATCATACATAGAGTATAATATGAATGAACTTGTTTTGTTTTTGACCTTTTAAATAGCTGTTTATGTCAATATACGACTCAATTTGATAGTTAAAAAAGACAAAAAATTATTAGTATTCATTTTATTTCGACTGGATAATTTATGGTTTGATTGTTGTGGCCTGGGAAAGGATTAAGGGTTAAAGTAAAGGGTTAAAGTGTATATATATATACCAAGCCATTTGTTGGCACTGATCTCTGCTCTGATAAGAATGCCTGATTTCAGACTGCAGACATTTCTGTTATCTTCACCATCCACAACATATCTGCCATACACACTAATCCAAATTAACAGTGTGGGGTTGATAACCCACTGTAGCTATCTCGGTTTACCTTTCAGCTAAAAGGAAAATGCTATCAGCATCTTAATCAGAGAGAAATGATAATGATCTGTGCTGCGACATGGAAAATAGTACAATAAACAATTTAAATATGAACTGTCTGAATATTTAGAGTAAAACAAACTAACCATTAAAGATTCATTCTGATGACTATTAGAAAGCAAAATCTTTCCCTGACAAGCTCTTTCCAATGCATTTACTATGATTTACAAAAAAAAGGAAAAAAAAGGTTTTGTAGCATATTTTATATCTGCTTAAGCATCCTGCGGCTTGTGTCCACAGTTGTGGATTGATCGAGCACCAAAAATATTCAGCCTTTCTACCTACCCCTCAGTGTACAAGTGGTGCCTGTGTGTAAAAACATTTCACTTCAGGCATTTGTGAAAATAGATTTGTGATATTGGATTTCAACCCTTAGAACTGACACTGAAAAAAACATATTATTGTTGTTGCACCATCTAAACAGTCACCTCTTTAGGTCTGATGAATAGATAATTATCCTACCTTGTAGAATAAATTATTAACATTGAGATCTTTAAAGGGATGAGAGAAATCTGATATATTTTCTTTGCGATTGAAACGTAATCAAGGAAGTCGTGGTGAAGCTCACATTGAAGAAAATCATGTGCACAGTTAGGATGTCTGCTCTAAAGAGATTCTAACATTTCAGAGCAGATTGACATTTAAGTTCCTCTGCTCAAACATAAAAGTGTCTGTAAGTAATTATGCCTGAAAGTAATTATGCACAAAAAGGTGTACGGATTAAATCAGGATGAAGACTATTAGTCTGTCAGGTGTTTCAGGTAATCTTCTATTAGTCTGCGTGAAAATAGTGGAGTCACAGTGGGATCTGAGTCATATTAAAGCATAAATACTACATGGATCATATAGTTCCCCACACAGCTATGCTTGTACTCACAATAAAAATAACTCTCTAGCCTGCTGTGACTGGACCGCAGGGGTCAATTCAATTTGCTGTACATGAAGTTAGGATATATAAGACCCAAACAAAATGCCATCTGTAAACCTCTCCATGAAAAGCACCTCCCACACAGAGCACACAAAGCATCACTCATAGTCTCGCTTAGCAAAGCTGATATCATCCCTCTAACCACAGATCGAAGCAGGACAGAGTGAGGGATCAGAAGAGCATCCTAAACACTACAGCCTCAGCCAAGATACACAGTATTTATTTATACATCAGTATTTTCAACACAGATAAACAATCAGCTTTTGATTTCACACAGCTAATAATAAACATTATAAGCTCTAGATGGATAAATATAGGCTGCATTAAGGAGATTCAGTTGTTTAATTAGAATTAAAATACAACAAAGCAATGCTTTTCATGAATGTTTGAATGTATGCCAGGTCCAAAGTCCCTCTAGGACCAAAAGGATGAAACAATAAAGGGAATGAAATTTGATGAAGCGGCTGACAAGGACAGATGTCCCTGAGAGCCATGGGCTATGCATACATTTTAAGTATGAGAAGGAGAGAAAACAAGCTGCCAGATGGTTAAAAGATACAAAACAATTCACAATTAAATATTCATATTTACACAACAGGAACCGATGGATATGTTTATATCCGAATTAACACACAACTTTTTCTTGCACAAATGAAATAAAAATTATTCCATTATATTCAGAGTGTTTGTGTATTCTAGATAATTTCAATGGGTTAGGTCATATAGTTTATAAGGGAATAACTTAAATTAAAGGCCCAGAATATAATTTTGCGAAAACAATATTGCAATCTTCATTAAGTATTTCCCTCTTATGAAAACAAGCAACATATTTAGATCCAATTTATTCCCTGAAGCCCCATCCTGGCTGCAATTATTACTGTTATATGAGACAATATCTATGAAGGCGAAACATGCTACCTGCAGAAAATTCTAGATTTTATCATCAGCTACAGCAGTACCAGATTTGAGCTAAAATCGAACTGTTAACGCTCTCAAATCTAACAAATGTACTCTTGATATATGGCAGGATATTACTACCATAGAAAACACTGTTTCGTACAGAACAAACAAGTAACATATGGTTTCATTCTGAGCACTTCCCAGATGCTTGAAAATGATGCAAATTACAATACAAAGTCACAAGTTTGGACTAAATTCTATTGTAAGGTTGAGCTTTTGGCAGAGGATATCAGCAAAATGAATAAAACATGAGCAAGCCTGAGAAATTCCAACTGAAAAGATCAACACTTTGTGACTTTGATAATGTCCTTTTCTAGCATAAAAGAGGAAGTACAGACAATTTAAATGAAACAAAGATGATTCATATTAGTAAGTATTTTGTTATGATCAACCAGGGGAAAAAAAATCTGACTTTAAACATCTAAAATAGCATATGACACGTTTCCAGCCATCAACAAGGGGAAATCATGGTGGTAAGACACACTGTGAGCACAGAACAGTCCCTTAAGTCTCTAGACATCATTTTAATGGTAGCAGGTTTTTGTGTAGCAAGAGCAATGGACGACGGTGTTCTGCTCTCCAGGTTGCAGTGCTTTACTTCGCTGAAGGTGACGAACCCTGAAGTTCCAATCAAGAGTACTGAGAATGAAATTTTGTGTTGGTAGAGCTGATACAGCTCAAGGAGCAATATGAATATCCAGGATCCTGAGCTTAACCTAATGAAGGGAGGTGCTGGAAAACGGAAAGAGAAACGGCATGTCTCCACTGTGACAATCATAATAGTGGAATTGCTTGTGTGGGTGTCAGTCTTAACAACAATCTGGTTAAATAACACTTAACAGTCTTTATTCTGTTCATCTTTGGTTCCCGTAGCTGCATCTGGTTATTTTTTAAATGGCTTTATAAGGCTATATAATGACTCTTCCATCCATCCATTTTCCATACTGCTTCATCCAACTCAGGGTCACGGGTACTGGGAACCTATCCCAGCAATTAATGGGCGAGAGATGGGGTACACCCTGAACAGCTCGCCAGGCCATCATAATGGCTCTTTAACACTAATCACAGTAACATTAACAGAAGAGTTAATGATCCTTCTGATCATAGGTCCACCTATGAAAACCTTGTTATGACTTTATTTCCATCCAGTCCATCAAAGTCCAATGACTGTGATTAGATTTTGGAGGTCATTAGATCTCCACCTGGAACCCTGATTTTTTAAATGATCTCTTTGATTATAAGAAGCTCCATTAGAGTGTCTGACTCAAAAATAATGTGCACAATCATTGGTAAAAATAGAAAAGACAAATGACTTGGCTGAGGTCTCCGCTTTATGAGTGCTTCCACTTTGTGAATGTGAGAGGACCGATCAGTCGACCTTAGACTGCATTCAGACCAGGACAGTCCACTTTACTCTGTCTGATTGGGAACTCAGTTCTATTGGGGGATTCAATAGTCTTCTGCCTCAGATTGTGTTGACGCTGCACTACACAGACAAATGGGCTCTTTAAAGAAAACCATGTTCCCCTTCTGCCAGAGAGTGCTACACCAAGAAATACAGAAGAAGACAAGACAGACCAGGAAGACTGGTCTCTCTATAGATTAAAGCAGAAAAACGTTGATGTAAATATTGAGCTGCATCAGATATTGTCTTGGTTTGATCACTTCCATGTGTCACTACAAGTTCCTTCTCCTGCCCACAGCTACCTAACACCCACCAGGTTTATGTTGTGATTGTATGCTTACCCACAATGCCTGGCAGAGAAGCAACAGTGCATGTTGTTTTGTTTTCTGCTTCATGTCTTTGTTACCTCCGCCTCGCAGAGAAAATGCTTTTGCCAGAGTTCGTTTGCTTGTTTGTCTGTTAGCAACATATAACTCAAAAAGTCATTGATGAATTTTGATGAAATTTGCAGGATATGTTGGGAGTATCACTGGAAACAAATGATTAACTTTTGGTGGAGATCTGAAAAATTCTGGATCACTTTGAGATTTTCAGTAACATTATGATGCTGCTTGGCGGAGGTCTGCGCTCTCACAGTGCTTTTCTAGTTCTGACTGTGTTTGTAGGCAGCATGAGTTCCTCTTTTTGATTCACATCAGAATTCGTACAATTTGCAAAACTCTAAACAAAGTGGATTTTCCTAACAAACAGATTAGAAATGTAATTTTAAGCAAGGCTGATTTTAATGGGTTCTTTGTTTGTGATTTTACATGTAATCTAACTAAACAGCTCTACACAGAGTAAAGTAGGCAAAACTAATGGAAAGCTTTAAGTATTCAGATACATTATCTTATATATCCTTATTTGGAGTCTATATAATTTCTTTAGTTCTTCAGAATCACCATTTCCTACCAAACACAGGACTCTTCTTTAGTAAAGGTTTTTGTTTGGTTTTAGAAGTGAGGACATGACTGCAGAGGTTTTTTTTGAGGGCACCAGATGATGTAAAAGTGGTGGACTTTGATAACAGGACAAAACACAAAAGGTGTGTGAGGCAGGAAACCCAAATCCAAAGGGGTTGAGAAAAAAAAGAAGCAGGAAAAAACTAAAAATGTAAACTGAGAAACAGGAAACTGGGCAGAACATATCCTTAAAGAAAAAATAAGCTTGTGTGAGGCTTGAACAGGTAGTAAAAGTGATTGGAATTAAGAAGTTATGCAAGTGCGACTGAATAAAGCATAAAACAAGAAAAAACAGTAAATACCATAACATCAAGAACATGGCATCCTTTTAAGAAACCTGAGACACCATGGAGCTAAAGCCCCATATTTGGTATATTTGTCAGCCATCCCAGATTAAAGAAAAACAATGTGAAAGAATGAAAGCACACTTTCAGGGCTTCAGCCCTCGAGGACCGGAGTTGCCCATCCCTGCTGAGCTGCTGAGTCTTTTAACATAAAGTGAGAGCAGTTCAAAGTATCAAAGAAGAATATAGCCAGTTTTGTGACAAAAAAACAAAAAACAAATGTGTTTGTCAGAAAATTAGGATGATCTTGCAATTTACACCTAACAGTAGCGCAGTGTTCAACAATGTGGCACCATTTTATAAAACACAAAGCTAAACAAGCGGAAGGTTATTTGTAGGCTTTAATCAAAGGAGTAATTTAGTTTAGATATAAAAGCAGAGGCTTTGTTGGCATCAAATGTATTCTAGCTCACACTATGACCACAGCAAGAAGTACAGAGCACAACAGGAAATACTGGAGGAACAACCTAAGCAGGGCCAAAATTAACATGTCAGTACATAATTGATACCTAATTTAAGAAAGTCATTTCTCAGCCTGTTACCTCATAAAACATCACAGCTTACTATGAAAAGCACAAGATAAACAAGAAGTCTATACAAGTAATCTATTTCAGCATCTTCACATTTTTTTAAGAAGCTTGTGCACATTTTCTGACTGTTGATCCTAATGTCAAAAAATTCTTGCCAAACTCTGATGTGCTTAACATTTTGAAGAGTTGAGAGGGAAAAGGGATTTTTGGTAAACACGACAAAATCATGATGGCTCTCCTTGTAGATTTATTCATTGCAGTGTTTGTGGATTACAAGTTTTATTTAAATGACAGGTTGGCCTAAGGAATTAATCGCAGGCTTGAGGCTAGCTCACTATCACAGTGATGACAGACTATCAAAAAAGAAAAAAAATTAGACAAGCATTGCACTTAACTCTTTCCTCATTCAAATTCTGTTCACTGCATAAGTAAAGGTCTACCTTCTGCAGCACAGAGCCCACACTGCATTTCGCTGTACTTGTGCTTTCCTCCTCTCTTTGCTCACTGGAGAACAGCATGGCAGCATTGCTTATTTCAGTGCAATTTCTCAACCGCATGCTCACTGTGCGTCTGCATGAGGGAGCACACAACATACTAACCGGAGGCACAGTGAGACTGTAAGTAGCCTTCTGAATAAGGTATAACCATTCCTTTGCTCACAATAGCAGCTACTTTTTGTAAGGTGAGTAAATTACAAAGTCAGTGATGACAGCAAATACTTACCCTAATGAATCACAGTTCATGTTAGTGCTATATAGTATCCCATTTGCAGCTGCAATGTGCTATTGATCTTTTTATGCCAGATTTGGAACTGGGTAATATTTTAGTTACTACTGTTGGATCTTACTGTATGATTAAATATTACAAATACTCTGTTTGCATTTATATGAAGATAATAAATAATAAAAAATTAGCTTTTATGTGGCAGCTAAACTGGACATGTTTGTGTGATTGCAGTGAAATGAAGGCAAACAGGTCAACACAGTCATGAGCTATGACTCATGTGTCCTGCAGGCTGGTAAGCAATGGACTGAGTCTCAGGCTTTGCTGTCCAAAAGTGTTTTTTCTCGTTATATCATCATTTCACTGTTTCAATTACTAGTTTGGTCCTGGCTTGAATATAGCATCAGTTCTGTCATTTTATTTCCAATGACTGGGTCTGCTTTTTTTCCTTGTTGGTTTGTGTTTTTTGTGGTCCAGATCAGGGATGGGCCACTCCGGTCCTTGACGGCCTTCTGCAAGTGTCAGGACTTTTCTGCCTGTAACACACCTGATGCACATCATATCTAATTAGTAGACTCATGCAAAGCTAAACATCAAACTCTGCACATAAGTATTGATTTGTTTCAGGTGTGTTGAAGCAGGGAATTTCCTAACACTTGCGGGACTGCAGCCCTCAAGGACCGGAGTTGAAAATGGATGGGTCGATAAAGTTTCCTTCTTTCTGCTGATAGGATGATGTTTGTATGTCACTGTAAGGCACTTTGAATCAGCCAAGTCTTGCCATATGTTTTTGCTAAATGAAAGTAATATGAAATCACTAGCCAGACTCTTCTCCTCTGTTGTTCCTCAGTGGTGGAACGAACTGCCAAGCTCTGTCTGGTCTGCAGAGTCCTTGTCTACTTTTAAGAACAAGCTAAAGACTCAGCTGTTCAAGGTGCATTTCGGCA
>JBAMHV010000020.1:22621025-22631613 GCA_037177535.1 Pseudomugil gertrudae | reverse complement strand
TTTAGTAAAAACTTATAATCCTTCCTTATTATATTTGTATAATCAGCTCAAACATTCTTTTTTTAAGCTATTTAGAGACTTAAAGTATATAATTTATACATCTATATAAAACTGTTTTGGGGCCCTAAACTGATCCCTGGGGGACACCACAGGTAATCACCACACTCACACATGACACATGATCTTCCATCTTTACTTTTCCTCTCATAAATAATCCAGTGCCACTTCCACAACTCCATACTGCAGTTTATTAAGAGATATAGGAGGATTTATGGTGTTAAATGAGTTCCTAAATGATGACAACTTCATGTTTTCCTTGAACTCTGCTCTAAACCCATACCAACTCGGGTTCAGTAATTCATGTTTATTTAGAAAGGTTTCTGCTCTTTTGTTAAAAGTGTTCTAAGATATTAGAGGAGTGACTGGTCATTATGCTGTGGCCTGATGTTTGTTCCCTTTAATGAATAATGGTATTACTGTAGCTATTTTATTTTCTGTGGAAACTTTGAAGCATTCACTTTTCTGAATGAACAAGACAAGTGAACTGATCTTTGTGTCTGTCAGAGGAAATTTTTATGTGAATAACTTCCAGCAGCATGTGAGGAGAGCTCCCTGACAGGATGTCTTGTCTGACACATTTTTGTCACATCCCAGTCAGGATGTGACAAACAAATGCAGATCTACCTGTTTGTCTGGTTTCCAGGTGCATGAATGAAGTGTAGAGCATATTAGTCAGGACAATGAGCACTGTAAGGGAGAGGCAGAACTTTAATAATTTACCTGTAACACCTGTCAGGACTATCCTGTCTGCGCTGCATCATTTCTGACTGAGATGGAAGTCAAACTGTAAATGTGGTGATGTTTCAGGAAAGTGATGGAGCAGTGCGAGAGCTTCAAAGAAGACCCCATGGAAACGAATAACGGACAGGAGGTAAACTATGGACAAAGAGGTTGACACCACTGGAGCCAAAAAGATCAAGTAAACCCACCGGAGACCCCTGATACCATCATCACCACAAGGGTCATTGTGTGCATTCTTCTTCTTATTTTGTAGAGCAGAACAGTGACCATCTTCACAGTTTGGACAAACCTTAATGTGTGATGCATACTGCTTCAGAACAGGTGCATGGTGTTTGTTGTCAGGGTGTTTACCTGCACATCTTTTCTGTTGGGATGGGTGACTATTGTCTCTCCTTGTGTGTGTGTGTGTGTGTGTGTGTGTGTGTGTGTGTGGGTGGGTGTGCGTGTGCTAAAGAATTGACACAGAGCAGAAAAGTTGGACTGATGTTTGGTTCTCAGATGGGACATAAGTTTTCCACAGCTCTTTGGACAAAGGCTGAGATGCTTCGTGTCCGGGATGTGCGTCAGAGGTCTCGGCTCTACCCCGGATGCTGGTGGAAAACGCTATGTGAACATGTCTATTGTAATGTTAGCCATCGTGTGTGCTGGCTGCAGAGAAATCACAATGGTTTTGGTGGGAGAGGGTTTTCCCTGGCAGAATTGTTTGTCATATATGTAAATATTCTGTGTCTCATCCTTTTACTGTGTGTGTATGTTTTATATTATGACTGTAAACACTCATGACTTTACTCTGTATTTAAATTTAAGTTTGAATGAGAAAACTATCCACAGATTACCCAATCATTCAGATGTAGACTAGCAGTTCTGGAGGCTCTTCTATTCTCTAACAGTTCTTCAGATGTGGCTCAACCTTGTCTTTGTTTTTAATTATCAGACACCAGCTGATTGTTTTTGTGGTGGTGGACCTGAACCTCCAGAAAGACCTGATCATCCAGAACAAAACCAATAATAAAACTTAGTATGAACTACATGGACAATAAAAGCCTTTGTCGAGAACAGAAGACATGAGACCAGATGCTCAAAAAATGTGTTCCCTGTGAGGCAAGGACGTGAACGCCTCATGCATTCATCACACACCAGACATAAACTTACAATATAACTGTTTAACCTTTTAAACCCTGACCCATGAAAATGTGGAACATTTTTTTGGCCATTTTAACATGTTAAAAAATTGTTTTTATACATTCACAGTTTATTATCATGCAATATAAACATTATTGTAGAACAAAAAGTGTCCACCAGGGGGCAGAAGACAAGTCTAAGTTTGTGCACAAAAGGGGTTGGAGCAAAGTTTTTACAATAAAGCAAATCAGAATGTCTCAAACTGAATGTATAAAATATGCTAGATAGATACATTCTCCACAAGAGTGAGTATTGCTGGTTTGTCTCTGTGTTAGCTTTGTGATAGCATGGTGACCTGTCCCTGGAGACTGCTTGGATAGACTGCAGTCTCGCGTTACCCTTAATTGGACTAAGTAGCATAGAAAATAGATCATCATGATGCTTAAGATAATGATAAGCGTATTATTGTGTCTCGGTTAAAATAAATAAAATATTTTGTTAGTATCTAGTCCAAAGTAACAGCTGGAAAACTACCTGGATGGACACAGATGTCCATAATGAGATGTTAGGGTTAAACACACATGCAGCAGCCCAGATTAATTTGTGATTTCATGCTCAGATTTCTGTAAAACTCTGGTCCCTCTCCCAGTGTCTCACTTTGGCATTAAAGAAAAACACAGTCTCCCAACGTTTCATTCCTAAAATTAGAAGTGGAAATCTTATTTTTGCTGTTCTTACTCTGTTATGCATCTGGCCCCTGGTCTCACCTGCTGCAACACACACATCCAACACATTATGAATCAGAAAACTGTTTTTCCACATCATTGGTTGAGTTTTGGCTGATTGTTGACTGGATGCTGGGTGATTAATGACTGAATGTTAGCTGAATACTGTGTGAATACTGGTTGAATGCTTGCTAGCAATGCTAGCTGTGATGTGCTCATTTCGGACAGCCAGAAATGAGCACATCATGGTGAAGGGACAGGGTGTGTGGGAGACTTTAGTAGTTTGAATGTGAGCATGTAATCAAATACTCTCCCCACCTCTTATTTATATTTATTTAATATGTATGCCGACTCACTGCTCTCACCCGATTCCATCCTGTCCTCGTCTAAAAGCTGCTGTGTGGAGTTTTCAGCCTTCATTTCATCAACCTGGATGAACAACCATGTTAAATGCATTCTTGTCTTTAAAAACGTGATTTTTTCCTCTTTTTGAAGGTTATAGATGTTTGCCAGTAGCAAAACTCCATAGGGCAGATTAACAAGTTTATTCATTGGAATTTTTATTACAGGATTTCAGAATAATTCCATGAGTAACTTTCACTATAAAGTAACTTTCATGCAGACCTGAGGTATGTATAAAAGTAGAAGTTACTCATAGAATATACACAAGAATATCTCATATAGAATCATCTCAATTCAAGACAGTAATAATTTGTGGGATCTAAACTCAACCAAACAAAAACCATACCCACCCACATCCAAAAGCCCACTTCAATCCAGTTCAACATAAACCAGTTACAATCCAATTAAATCAGTTTAATTATCCACATCAGTACAATGTATAATTACTGTTTTCATCCATAAACATGATTATCCAGCCAAGTGATTGGATCAAATCTTCCCTATAACTCAGTCCTTCATCCTAAACTGCACAAGGAGATGGTGGAGAGGAAAAGCCCAGTTTAAGAGGAAAGAAAGACCCCGATGCAGGATAACTCAAAGTAACAGCAAAGAAAATAACACAATACAAAGTAACACCATACCAAGTAACACCATAAAATGTGATACCATAGCTAAATGGTCTTCCTGAGGTTCTCAGGTCCAAACTCTTGAGTTTAGAAGACTAGTTTTCTGTGTCCTGATGTCTTTAAGACATCTTTGACAGACTCACTGGTTTCATCAGGCTTCGGTAAGAAGTATACATTTTTTTGTACTGGGGGAACTTCATGACTGCGTGTGATGAAGACTCATTTACAGAACAAACAAGAATCTGATAAATGTGACCTAAAGCAGTCAAATCTGGTTAATTATTAATCCCAATAACATATGCAAGTCTTTGTAACAGGACGTTGTGATCCATGGTGGCGGATCATTCCAGTCCAACTGGACCAGAACCAGAACAGTCTAAGCAGAGAGAGATGGAGACAGCTGGACTTCATCAGATCGCCTAGTTCTGATGGAAACTCTTTAAACAGATTATCTCCCTGACCGGACCCAGTGGCATCATGTTGACCGCAGAATCGTTCCGGCTCAGATGAGGAAATCCAGACTTGTTGTGCTTAAAAGCTTTTTCAGCCTGAGAAGGAGAAATCTCTGGTTATGAATTAGGATTATTTCTGCCAACGCTGTGCTGTGATGTGGCATCATAACATTAGCCTCACAATTTAAAGTAAACACGATTCTTCTGTTTACTTCATGCTTTTCTTTTGCTGCAAACCAACAGAAAAAGGTGATACAGATGCTTTTTCATACTGATTAGGAGATGTACCAAGTGATGGTGAAATTCATTAAGTATTAATAGGAAGATGTGTAAGATGCCACAGGAATCTACATACAGTTCCTTCAGAGCTGCTCAGTTTCTGGTTAGACATCACTCTGTCTGAAGTCTCTGGATGGTTCGGTTTTTTCTTAGAAGAAACTATGTTTAGAGATGTAGCAGGCTGACTGTTTTTGATTATTTGTGAAGATGGAAACAAATAAACAAGGAACACAGTAAACAACATGCTGTGATACAAAGGGTTACGTTTTCTGTTCCTGTGTTTCGCTCCTTCCCCATCTGATGCTCGCAGGTTTTGAACAGTGTGGTGCTTTGGATCCAAATAGTTTGGTTTCTATCGATCCTTGAAATTAATGTAATAAATACATTTATAAATATATGAATAAGGAATAAACATGGAGGGGTACAACAAACTGGAATCTGACGTTGTCTTTGACCACCATCCATGGATGTGATAAATAAATGACACTGTTTTTGTTTGGAGATGAAGACTGTCACAGCAAAGCTGCAGACTCAGCACTATGTATTTCATTTTTGTTCTTTAGTATTGAAGATTATTTTGTTTATCTATAAGCTGCTGGAAACCAGATTTTCCAGAGGGAGTCATCCCAAAGGGATCCATAAAGTTACGTCTTAATATATTGAAACCAAAGTCCATTCTATTCTGTTCTACAGTCGTGTGGCAGACGCTTTTATCCAAAGCAACTTACACATGATAAGCAGTCATTTTAACCATAGCTGTTAAGCCAGAGTACCAGGAGAGAACCCACGCATACATGGGGAGAACATGCAAACTCCACACAGAAAGGTCACTGGACAACCCTCCCCAGCCTGGGCTCGATCCAGTGACCTTCTTGCTGTGAGGCCACAGCGTTAACCACATGCTGCCATGCATTTTGCAACGTGCACCATACTAAAGTTTTACCATAACACTCATTTCTTGCTGTGAGGGTGTGGAACTGGGAACGGGTTACTATTCCAGCCAGAGGCCCTCACATTCCCCTATGCGTGATGTTGACTCAGACAGAGCGGGTCTCCTGCCCTGTGACGTGGGGGAGGTGGAGCACTACCGTTTTCAGGTAGGGGCGGGGAGAGTCTCCACCATGCCGTGTCAGGCGCTTGCTTTGCCTAAGCCACGCCTTGTTTTCATAGAAATAAAGCTACAAAACGCATTTTATACAATCCTTTGGGATTGTTTTAATATACATTTAACACTAATAGGTTAAAGCTCATAAAAGTTGATTTTGCATAATATAGGCTCTTTAAATATTGTTCTTTTCTCCTCTCTGGTATAACACCTTCCATCTGGCTTACTTTGGACATTTATTCTCTCCCAAAGAAGAAAAATAAATTATGCTTCAGATGAAGGAAACGGGCTCAGTGACCATCGTGTCGCTTCAGGGTGAACAAAATGAAGATCATTTTAAAACAACATCACCCAAATAAAAGTAGAGGATACCTGGAAAAGGCCCCAACAGGCCAGACTCTCTTACTGGGGCAGAGCTGGTGTGAGAGCCCAGCGCATCTGAATACGCTGCCATGGAGGCTGGCAGGAAAGGAGGGTTAGAACAGAGTACGGGTAGGGATGGAGTGGGTGATTGGGTGTGAGGGCAAGAGGTGAAGGTGACGCACAACAAAGAGAAAAGACAGAAAGAGAAAATTATTTGACTGGTTTCCAGTTTTGGTCGAATCATTACTGACGGCTCACTGCTAAGGATCAGAATCAGCCCATCCATACAAACAGAACAAACATCTTATGTATCTGCCACGCAGAAAATAAATAAAGTGCAACTACAATGGCTGCAGGAAGATAAGACACGTCGGATTTGTTTTTATGGGTTTGTTTTTTTATTGACAGGTATCTAATATCTGCAGCAAAAAGGCAGAGTGTAGCACAGACGGTTTTTAGCAGTCTGACGGTGCGCCTTAACTTTAGCCCACCTATCTTTGCTAGCCGGTTAGCTCCTGTTAGATCCGAGTTAGCTCAGTTAGCTTTTAGCTACAGGCAGGTCGGAGTTCAACAGACGTCAGTACCCACCTACACCCTCCAGCGCTTTGAACATTTTTGTATTTTCCAGGAGCGATGGCACAGGAAACGCTGCTGAGATGCCGACGGTAGGAAGTGCCCTTTACTTTTGCTCTACAGAAACCTGCTGGGAGGCTCCGTCTATCTTTATATGCAGTGTATGGATGGACAAACACCATGAGGATCCACATAGAAGTGAAGGCTAAGATAGTTTATGATAAGCAGAAAGATTACTTTATTATAAAATTCTACTTCATCTCCATGGAAACCAGCAAGACCTTCAGGATTATTTTCAAACAAAGAGTCGAAGGAGACACATTAGCAAAGAGCTGGAATACAACTGTTCCCCACAACACTGCTTTATTCAAAACCCTTCGTATGTCCTCTTGTTTGTGTTGTGACTGTGATGTTTTCTGAAACTCTCTTATAAGAAGCACCAAGCATCCAACTACAAACCAAAACCGTTCAAAGCCCAGAGTTTCATGCTGCTATGCTCCATGTTAGTGTCGCTGCTTGCTTCTGTGCTACATGTATCTCATGCTGCCTCCTCTACAGACCACTCTTGTTAAAGAAGTGGTGTCGCCTTGAACCCGCACTTTAAACACTTTTTACAACCATATTAGGTCCTAGTAGCTGTCATAACAAAACAGCCGTAAATTATGTGTCACTTTAAAGAAAAAAAGCTTAATAAGGTTAAAAATAAAAATGAAAATCCTTTCAGGGGTCATAAACATCATCACATCTGACACATGAAGGCCCGCAGCTGCAGGCCTGCTGCTGCTATCTGTCCCCAATAACCCAGCATGCTCTTCAACACTGACTACGCCGTTATGCTAAAGTCACACTCACACCACTGCTGAAGTCACACTAATGACTCACTAACACAACAGGCTTTTTAAAAACACAAGTTTCTTCTCACCTGCCAAGTTGCTTTATAAAAGCTGATCTCCCCGTCTCCACTCAGTTAACTTTCAGCTGAAAGTGAAGCTCAGAGCCTCTTTCTGTCTCCACTGCAGCCTCAGCTGGCTGTGAGCTACTAACACTGTGAACTTTAGTCATACTCATACACACTACCCGCCACAGAACACACACACAGGAATGCAATCTCAGACGGGAAGTCTGGCTTTGGTGTGGTGACGTTTCACTGTTTGTCTGGTTCAGGTCCCGGGTCTGCGCCAGCTAGCGCCTCCCCACCCTGTCGTTTGCTGTTGTCCCCCTTCAGCTCCTGTTCAGGAGGTCTGGGCTGAACTGCAGAGGACACCCATGCCATCTAACTGATTTCATGCTGCTGAGGAGGCTGAAGAAATACAGGTAGGGTGGTCAAAAAGAAAGGTGAATTACAGGGAGGGTGAAGATGGCAGAAAAGGAGGAATGAATGGAAAACAGGAAGAGATGGATAAACAGGAGGAAGGTGAAGCAGAGGAGTGAAAAAAGGATTTTCTACTGATGGCAACCCTCTTCCAGCAGCACACACAGTGACAGTGAGGCGAACTGACAGGTCGCAACCCAAAGTCACAACAGCTTTCATGTAGGAGATGCAGAGGGGCCGTGGTGGGGTACACAGTGGCTGCCTCAGTTAAACACTGCTGGAACAAATCCTTCTCATCGAAGAAATGCTGCGTGTCCATGGATGTAAACGGTAAAAGTAAGAAAAGAAAAGTGTAAAATGACAAAACGTTGGTTTCCATGCTGCTATCCAGGTAGCTGAGGGGCCGGGTGAAAACATATTGCTCTGGTTTTACACCTTCCTGATATGAGACATCACATTGCCACATGGCTTGTGGACATCAAGGCTTCCAGCACTCCGCCCCAAAATGGTGCACGTGCATGTCCTATGCCTGATTCCTTTTATAAATCACAATCGGGAGCACATTTCTCTGCCCTCATGTTACATAAAGGGTCAGGTGAACGTTTCTGATAAATAATAATGGCCTCTTTTCCATGATGGCCCAGCAGGGAAAAGAATGGAAAATCAGACATTTCTGAAATGTCTGACTAAGATCCTGATAGACAAGGATGAATGTGTACATGGGTTTTCTGTGGTGGGACGGGATGAGCATCACTTGTGCCAGAAAGCAGGTGACAGATGCCATCATCTCATCAGAGGGACGGCCAATTCCACAGACCATAAAGAAGTGGTCGGACATTAACACGGAGGGAAAAGCACACTGTCCACAAGACAAGTGTGCAATGCAGGAATGGTGCTGCTCATCGGGGGCACAGACATGCTGGAACCAGAAGCACTGTGTCTCTTTACCATCGGGAACGTTTTATATCCAGCCATCACTTCATGCTATTCACCATTTTAAATAGTGCTTAACTTATTATCACAGAACACTGGTGGACTGGACTGCCCAAAATTTGTTCCAATTTTAACAATCCTTTAGGCCAGGGGTGCCCAAGTCTGGTCCTCTAGACCTGCCATCCTGACTTTCCCAACACACCTGAATCAAAAAGCTGATTTTCCTCTTCTGCATGTCATCCAGCTCTGCAGAGGCCTGCTAACAAGCCGGTCATTGGATTCAGCTGTGTTGGAGAGGAGTTGCATTAAAAAGGTGCAGGATGGTGGATCACAAAGACCGAATTTGGACACCCCTGCTTTAGGCCAACATGCCATTTCCAGGTAAAGGTATCCCATATTTATCCTCCTAAACAGAAAGAAAATCCGGTAGATTACTGCAGAAATAAACTACTCCTCCGTCATAAAAAAAGATCAGGGGCCTGATTTATAAAGCTGTTAAAACTGCATATGTATTTTACGTGTAGCTCAAAAAGGTGGCCTCAGAGTGTTAACCTGATACAAATCAATCAAATGTAACTTCAACTGCAAAAAGTTCAAATCCAACCCTGTTTCCAATTCATGACCTAGGCTGACTTTGCAGGGACAATGAGGGAGAGTGCCCACTTTCTTCTCCTCCCAGAACATAAGCACAGAGAAAGAGGGAACATAAGGACATGCCCTTAGTGGGTCTTTGTTGTGCTGGACTCATTGAGGACAAACAAATGTGCACACAAACAAACACACCCTATGTTTAGAGAGAAAAGGATAAAATGATGGCTGACAGAAATCCTGACAGAATCAAATGAATGAAAACAAACATGTACTACATGTGGATTTCTACATATACACACCACAGCCCCTCACAAGCAGGAAGTGGTAGCAATGGTACAGTGTTCTGAGGGCAGCAAGCAGATCCGGGAGGAAGGCTGCCGATCAAGCTTTGTTGTGCTCGCATTCCTGTCATGTCTACTGTAACTCAGCCCGCAATAAGACACTGACTAATACACCTGTGGTTCTTACAGGTGTCATTATGACACCACAGGGAGTAACTAGGAATGAGCTGTGACTAAAATAAATCAACTTTATGTCTGAGGGTGCCTTCCCATTATTACTTCCACTATCGCTATTTGTTTGTTAACAAGTTCACACAAAAACCACAGAACAGATTTTCATCATATTTTTCGGAGATTGGGTCGAACAACTTACATTCCATTAAATGTTGGGATTGATCTGGATCACCATCTGGATCCAGGAATGTGTGGAAAGATTTTCTCATCGCAAGATAGAGACATGTTTAGTAGATCTGCATGTAACTCCACAATAAATGAAGAGAAAATCCAGAAGAGGTTTCCCACAGGTTTTTGTAGATAGATCTGTATCCAGGAACATTCTGGAACCTGGAAACTTTCTGAATTCTAAAAATTTTCTGGAGTCTGTAAACTTTCTGAAGCCTGGAAACTTTCTGGATCCTGGAAACTTTCTGAAGCCTGGAAACTTTCTGGAGTCTGGAAACTTTCTGGATTCTAGAAACTTTCTGGAGTCTGGAAACTTTTTGGATTCTAGAAACTTTCTGGAGCCTGGAAACTTTCTGGATTCTAGAAACTTTCTGAAGCCTGGAAACTTTCTGGAGCCTGGAAACTTTCTGGATTCTAGAAACTTTCTGAAGCCTGGAAACTTTCTGGAGCCTGGAAACTTTCTGGATTCTAGAAACTTTCTGAAGCCTGGAAACTTTCTGGAGTCTGTAAACTTTCTGGATTCAATAAACTTTCTGGAGTCTGTAAACTTTCTGGAGTCTGTAAACTTTCTGGATTCAATAAACTTTCTGGAGTCTGTAAACTTTCTGGAGTCTGTAAACT
>JBAMHV010000020.1:22602096-22612464 GCA_037177535.1 Pseudomugil gertrudae | reverse complement strand
AAAATTGCTCAGCACAATATAGCAGCCAGACCATCATTCTGCCTGCTGAGATGCTGGACAGACACGTTAAAAAAAAAGGGAAAAAGCGGTAGAAAATGGATGGATGGATGTTCTTAAAAGACGAGGAGATGGTGAACGATGCTTCACCCTGGAACTCATTTACAACTGTGTTACAGCCATCAGTTTCACAAAGACCTCATATTGTCCACAGAATGATCAAATCTCTGTGTTTTAACATCTAATATGTTTACATTCGACGCGTGGGTTGATGAGATTATTGAATTGTGATTTTATTTACATTAGTTCTTAGGAGATTTTTGAAGTTGGAGCTGTGATAAAATGATGAAAAGCAGATCTACAGACAGAAATAAAAAACTGTTCGCTGGGAAATTTGCTCATTATTTGTTCAGTTTTTCATGAGTTCAGTTTTTTTTGTTTAAAACTGATGATCTTTCATGTGCTTCAACCAACACAGCACCCTAGCATAATTTGACTTGTACGTTCTGTAATTAAGCTGTGTAAGCATTACTCATTGACCTGATGAACGTTTATGATCCTGTCTCTTAGTTCACAGAGGAGAAGCTGGGCCAGGCGGAGAAAACCGAACTGGATCCTCACTTAGAGAACCTGATAATGAAGGCGGATGGTACCAAAAACTGGACTGAAAAGATCCTACGACAAACAGAGGTTCTCCTGCAGCCCAACCCAAGTAAGTTTAACTCCATATGAAGGTGTGTATTCACAGTGGAAAACCTCTAGTATGCACTGAAACCATGAAGTTTTTGGTTAGATTGAAACAAAAGCTGTTTCTCCAACACAGGAACCAGAACTTTCCTCAAAACTGAAGCTGATTCAAGTGATTCATGATGTTTTGCTGTTCACTTCTAACAGGATGGAACATTTAGTGAAAATGTAGGCGACTTGTAGGCTTAAAACACCTTCACACCCCCAGTTTTAGCCCCCTAATTACATGCTCCAACACAAAAATAAACTAATCTATTTGTCATGTGAAACGGACAGGACTGACAAAACCTTCCAATCATTTTAACTGATCCGTTCTAAACGATTGGATGGTTATATGTCTCTGTTACCATTTGTTCTTCTTTGAATTGTGAATTTTCCAAATGTAGCTTGTTCTAACCGTGTTCCAGGCTCGTCTATCCCATCGTTAACTCTAAGGCAGTCTTGTGTTTTCCACCATGAATCACAGTGGGCTGGAAATAGTGGAAAACCTGGGAAGATTTCTTTTTATACAAGTTTCTGGAATGTTCTGGACCTTTCTGTAGAGATGCACCTGTAGACATGAATTTCATATAAACCTGTAAGTTATTGACCTGTGTGTTCTGTCACCCCTCACGCTGCAGTTGATCACACCGGTAAGTCTCTCCTCCATCTCTGTGGTGATTGACTCAGACTGACTCAGGTCATCAGGGTGCGAGACACTTCATCCTTTCATTGCTTATTACAGCCAAACAGCATGAGGACCCATGTCGTGTTACAACGTGTTTTATATTTATCTCGTGGCAGAAGCACTGTGCAAAACTCATCTAATCCACTATTTCATTCGCTTGTAGAAACAATAAATGTTGCACCAACATTTTATTGCTAAGACTTCATAAAAGGTTGTGGCTGTTTTTATATCAATGCCAGCGTCAGGTTTTCATACCTGAAATGCTCATCTACAGCCTCTAATAACATCCTGATGATGAGGATGCTGGAGGATAGTCTGTGTTCCTGACCTTCATCATCCCTGCAGAGCTTTGCTGTTGGCAGGAAGTAATGTCTCTCTGAGCTGACAGAACCACTGCCCGTATGTTGGTGGTACAGCTTCGGACATTTGCAGTGAACCCTCCAAGGAACTTGACAGACTCTGTCCATGCATCATTATCAATCCCTCGTGATCCTAAAGCCCATCATCATCGCCTCTTGTTCAGCCAAAAACCTCCCCCCTGTGTGTGGAGCTTGTCACATCCAGTAACCTTCCCCCAAAAACACAAACTCTCAGAAGGAGCATTAAGGTGGGCCATCCAGAAGGATCCAATCAAAATGAGTGGTGGGAAATCCAGGTGTGTTATGTCTGGCCGGATGGTGTTTCAGTCTGAACTGGAGTCCATGAAAGGTAGGAAGTAGGGACTGACACCAGAGTGCTGTGGGGCTGTACAAATAAAGCTACAGCTCTGTTACAGGGATGTGATCACTAAAGTGATCAGAAAGTCAGTGAATGAGTGTTGATTTGTCTTATCAATAAATATTGTTGGAACGTATGTTTGCTTCCCATTTAAATGGAGCCACATTTGGATGAAAAATGTGTTTGTGGGATGAGCAGGAGTTTAGTGTGTGGATAGTGTCCATGAAAAACTTCAGAGCTTCTCAAACAAAGAAAAAAAACAAGAATGAAATCAACGTTTTAAAAGCTACAATGATAAGCATGTAAATATCATCCGTTTATGTTCAGACCAAATAAATGATCATCTTCACCCGCATGTAGGAACAGGCAGCTTTCCAGAAGCAGCTGCTTTAACTCTCCGTTCCTCACCTGTCACCCAGGTGCTCGCATTGAGGAGTTCATCTATGACAAGCTGGACAAGAAGATTCCCTCCAGGACCACCAATGCAGAGCTACTGGGCCAGTACATGTTGGACGCTGCTGCTGAATTTGGGCCGGAGACGCCGTATGGTAAGAAGACTTCACAGATATCAAAACAGCAAACCTGAGAAATCACATCACACATCACACCCTGGTTGACCTGTTCCACTGAGCTGCTCTCCCGGAATGAAGGAGGGATTTTGCATTGGTCTATGCCAGACGTGTGGCAGGAGATTTTTAATGTGCACAGAAGTTGTTGTGGGATGGCTGATTAACAGAATATCATATGCAAACTGTGGGAACATCTGTTCCTGTTGTAGGCAGTACCCTGATCACCGTAGGGGAATACCAAAGGAGACTGGGAGGAGCTGAACGGGAGTTCCTCCACACCTCAGCTGGAACTTTTCTCTCTCCTCTCCGCAACTTCCTTGAAGGAGACTGGAGGACCATTTCGGTGGGTTGTTGGAAAGCATATTCTCAGTGTGAAGTCTGTCCAAGTGCGTTTGGATAAAACTGTTGTTGCGATGTTTGATTCCTGCAGCAGCTTCACTGTTTCTCACCGTGTTGCAGAAAGAGAAGCGGCTGCTGGAGAATCGAAGGTTGGATCTGGACATCTGCAAGGCTCGTGTGAAAAAAGCCAAGCAGGCAGAAGCGAAAGCAGCGGTGCGTGAATGCCACACACTGTCAGGCTGCCTTCATCCTCTGGAAACCAGTGAAACCAATTAGGCTGACGTGTGTTTTCCTGTGCTTTTGTCTCATAGGCTGCACCAGATTTTCAGGAGACGAGGCCTCGAAATTATGTTCTTTCTGCCAGTGCCTCAGCGGTAAGAATGGTTCCCAGTATGCAGAGGAGAGAGTTGCTGTGTGCCTCCAGATGCAGATGAGCTTCCAGGCAGATTTCACACAAAATCTGCATTTTTAAAGAATAAAATAGTTTGTGCAACACAAATGTTTGTTAACGTTAAAATGCAAATGTATTGCATTGACAGAGTGAAGCCCCCCAATCCCCCATCCACCCCCACCCCATAACACCTCACAACACAGCAACAATTAAGTTACTACATGAAACATTAATGTAGTAATGGCTATTTAATTTAATTTTTTTTCTTGTATTAAATGCATTGCTTTTGTCCCCACTGGCACATATGAGATTGAAACTGGCTGCATCCCAGTAGCTGCACACACAGAGGAAAGTGAGCCCTGTAAAATGACTGAGTGAGACGTGCTTGCAACAATCTTCAGAGCTTTTTTAGTGATTTTTATCAGTAACGAGCACAAATTTAAATGAAGCAAATGCATAACTAGCTCACGGGGATGTGCAAATTTCCCAGATGATCTTTTATTCTGACCAGTTAAAACATGTTTCATGTTCGGAGAATAAAATATGAGTTGATAAGGAAAATGGTAAATATCTGAGCTTAAGCAGTGATCCCGCATGGACCAATCTATCCATCCATCCATCCATCCAGTATTTCATCCTTCCTGCTCAGACCAGTGCAGGGCTTCATGCTGGGTCTAACCCAGCAGTTACTGCTAGAGAGGCAGGATATACCCAACATCATGTCTGTTTAATCATGGACAAGCTACGTGCTATAAGCACTGGGCAGCCGGTGGGTCCGGATTGAATTTGAGACGTCTCCTGTGACTCTAAGATGCTCGTTTTCTAACCGAACACGTTCCTGACCTGCTGATAATTCACCTTCACTTGTTTCCTTTTAGCACTATTAATCAATTCAAGATTAAATTGAATAGAATGGATGTGATTTTTGTCCAGTTTTTAAACAGGAGTCTTAACTCTTATCTTGTGTTTGATGGACCAGCTGCAGAGTGACTGGGAGAGCTGGGATGTGGCTGCAGAGCCCAGTGTGTCTGCTCAGAGAAAGGTGGTACATCTGTTAGGACTACATGTCTCTTGTCTTGTGAGTGCTGATAGAACAGGGTCTGATGTTGTGTTTGGTAGAAAGGAGACCGTCCTTCCCCTAGCTCATGAGGCATACCTGTTTACTGCCATTCATTGTTCTAAACATGACAGCTTAGAGATTATGTCACAAAATAAACTTAATACAGATCAATTTGATAGATTAGAGGGTCATGTCCACCCTATTATCCACATTAGTCCACTTTATATTACACAGGTTTGTATAAAGAGATGCATAAAGATGATTATCTAGCTAAGGAAACCAACTGATTGGAGAGTAAAACTTCTACCAGAACCAGAACCAGGTGAAGGGTGGAAAGGACAGCAGAGGTCAATAAGCAGCATAACTCTAAGCCAGGGATACCTGCTGAGAAAGAAGGGAAACACCAATGAATGAAGGGTGACAGCTGGATAGACTGGTTCCACATAGAGGGCTCTGATGATGATGATGATACAGCAAGCGGCTAAAGGCTCTCAACTCCATAGCAAGCAGGTGGTATGTTTGATGGAGGATCCGAGAGTACAGCTGGGTATGTTTATGTGGAGTTTAGTAAGACACAGAGGAGGTTGTTCAGGTTTTACAGCTGATGCAGGATTTCATTGCAGAAAAACAGCTGAATGTGATAAAAAGGGTGTTTCTGAATATGAGCTCTGAACCAGTTCAGTACTTTATGGAGGAACTTATCAAATATAACATAGCTGCAATGACTAATACAGGATGTGACCAGTAGTGGACCAGTAGTACTGGCTGTGAGAGATGCACGTAAACAAGAGAGGAGAGGAGATGTGTGCTGGCAGAAATGTTAAGGATAACTTGGATTCTGCATACACGGCACACACAGCTCACACTGCAACTGCTTTACAGGTGGATAAATGTGTGACTTCATGCCTTAGTGATGTTCATGACTGCTTCTTTTGCTTTCTTATGCTCCTTTTGCAGTTGCTGAGTGAGGAGGTGGACAAAGTGAGTACTCTCTCTAGTGGGCAGTGTGTGTTTGCTTGCTTCATAAGTACAGCTTGTATTCCTGATTCCTTCATCCTTCCTCCATCCTTTGTTCTCTCTGAAAGGCCGAACACGAGCTCCGTGTGGCGCAGACGGAGTTTGACCGACAGGCGGAGGTCACCAGACTGCTCCTGGAAGGCATCAGCAGCACACATGTGAGGCCACAACTTTCCCCACACAGCCTGGAAACGTTTTCTGAAATTAAATTCAATGTATTTCATCTAAAAACCTTAAAATCATCATTGTATGATTCAAATGACCTCACACTCATAGGAAACTATAAACTACATTTTCCTCACAGGAGCAGGAGTGCAGCAGCATCACTGCTGTGTAAATGAATGACTGACTGTAATCAGAGTTGTTATATGATGAACAGCAGTGATGAAGAATCAGTCTCTGTGCATTGTTTAATGTATTATTCTGATCTTCTCTCTCTCCTTAGCTCAACCACCTGCGCTGCTTGCAGGATTTTGCAGAGGCTCAGGCCACCTACTATGCTCAGTGTCATCACTACATGCAGGACCTTCAGAGGGAGCTCCACAGGTAGGACTTACTGCTTCTGATGGTCCTCAGGGGAAGATTCAGGAGGATGAGAATGATGAGCATGTTGTCTAAATGACTTTTTAAAACAGCTTGTGTATAGAGTTACTACGTAGTAAACTGAATCAGTCACCCCCCCTTCTTTCTATTAATTTCTGTGTTTTTTTAAACCTCTTGCAGAAGTGCTAACACTGCTGGTGCTCCACATACATCGAATACTGGCTGCCCTACCCCTGTATCTTCAGCTTTTCCCTCTGGATCATCATCTCCTGGGGCTACCGTCTCCTCATCCAATCAAAGGACCTCCTCATTGGCTATAGAGCAGATACAGCTGCCCGTCACCGGCGCCCGAAAGGCTAAGGTCCTGTACGACTATGATGCCCACGATACCAGTGAGCTCTCCCTCCTGGCTGATGAGGTACAGTATAATCATATTAACATCTCTACCACATATTGAGCCACATCTGTGATGGATTTTCTCTCTTTGCAGCTTATTACGGTGTACACCGTACCGGGAATGGACCCTGACTGGCTGATTGGAGAAAGAGGGAATGAAAAGGGCAAAGTACCCGTCACCTACCTTGAACTGCTGAGCTAATAAACCTAGCAACACGAACACACTTTTTTTCTGTCACACATGGTGGGTATGTTTGTTTTTAACTGTTGGTACATGTTTGATTCACAGTAGCCGCTGCATGATTTGTAGGGATCCATTGCTTCATGGTCTCTGATGCAGCGGCTACCACTGAGATGCAAAACTATGCTAACAGGCTGCAGGAACATTTCTACAAACACAATGAGTCTGACTATGAGGAAACATTATTCCAGTGAACTCAGTCTCAACATATTTTTCACCACTTTTATGTTTATGTTTGCTAAAGATGGCCCTTGTGATTTTCATTACACATAAACAGTAGTGATTGTAATCATGGTATTAATTATGCTGAGGCTGAAAATGACCTGCAGGCTGTTTCCATGGCGCTGTGACGGCAGCGGGAAGTCTAAAGCACGGCACTGAAAATGTTTGGAGGAAGCTCTGTGAGTCTGACATGTCAGTTGTCTGCAGTAATACAGTCTAAACGAAACGCATCTGAACTACACCTTAATGTGGGAGTGTGTGTAATGCAGTGGCCTCGTGTACAAAGGGTTTGTACGCACAGAAACATGAAGTATGATCATCATCATCACGGCAAAGAAGAAATGTGCGGCACCTCACGTCTACTTCATGGCTGGTGTACGCACATTTCTAGTGTTGGTCTTCTGGCGACACTCACAAGTAAATTGTTGTAATCAATAAATGTAACAATCAGCCTCCAAAACGTCCCACACCTGAGCTGATTATACCTGCAGCAGTGTTGGATGATCATATTCATTACGTACTACACTGCTGATTTAAGTTTCTACAGGAATGATGCCTGACTTTGTCCCAACGTGTCTTTGGGATCCAGCTCGGTGTGGGTCCGTATCCAGTCAGACTGGTGTCCTGTAGCAATGGAGGATTCAGATGTCTTTCATCTGTGTGCCTCCTTTTTCTGCATTTTAGATTCTGCAGTCTGTAAAACTTTATTTATTAGTGCAGACACCACAGGACTGCAGTAGGATGTGTGATCTCTGAAACTGCTCCAAAGAGCATGGTGAGGACAGAAAGACAATGCTTCTAAATAATGCTTCCACTACATTTCCCACAAAAACAGGCAATAAAACACAATAACAGATTACTAAACTATTGTATTTAATTAAAAATTAAGACATTTAAACTATCAGGCTGCTGGACTCCTGCTGGACTCCTCCAGTGTGTGTTGCTGTCTCCACCTCTAACTTCCATATTATGGAAAATATTCCTCTTTTTGAACCTTTCCGTGTGTTTCTTATTGTTATTTCAGCTACAAGGCAGAAACATGCTGTGTAATTATTATTATCTGTATTAGTGGGAGGAGACGAGGTGGTGCTGAAGCTAAGATCCGAGCCAGTTAGGATGAAAGATGTTGAAGCTTACAAAGGGATTCATACACCTGAATGTTTTTGTGCGTACAACATTATCATGGTTTGGTCCTACACTGGGTTTCTGTATTTCTGGGGAATTTTGGGAGACATGGATATGGACGATAATATTTGTCTGAACAAGGACATCTGAGAGCATCTTCAACTAAATGCTTCGGTCATTAACTTAGTGAACCTGCTGCCAGACAGAAGATGGATCAGGACTGTGGAGGTGAAGCAGATCCAGACTGAGAAATAAAGCCAGAAACTTGTTTACTTAAAACAAATGACCCAAACATTTCAAACCTGGAATTATGATGATTTCTTTTGGATAAAGCTGATTCATACGTGTGTTTTGATCCAGTTAATCTCCAATTCAGCTCTATTTATTGACAGCAGTGTCATCTGATTTACCAGCTTAAGCCACTTTAGTGTGATCTGCTGCAGCCATGTAACCCATAACAAAAACCAGATGTTTTACCCTAAAGGCTTCTAACAGCAGTGGATCATTTATAAACCCAGCTCACCTCAGTCCTCTTCTCGCTCTGTTTAAATGCATCTGGAGCCTGCAGAGTCTCAGACACTCCTCAGATGGATTAATGTAGAAGACATTAAACGCAGTCACAAAAGGTTCTTCCATGTGTGGCTCATTATGGACATGATTAACCATTGTTTTAGATCGTGTTCACATTCATATCCCTTCTTGTTATGCAATAAATGTGAGTGAGATGTTTATTTTTATGCAACAACATGAGATGTGTTGGGACAGTGTGAGGATGGAGTCATAGCTGTGAATAATGTGACCATGGATCCCCAGCAGCTGGAGTTTGTCTGAAAACTCTGATGTTTCTGAACGTGTCCGTGACCCTCCATGTGTTTCTGACCTTACTGTGCACTTAGTGTGTCTCACTGGGAATAAACTCAGATGCAAGCTGTTTGCAGAGGCCATCAGGCATGCTGACGGTTTGCTGAAATACTGGCCTATTTACTCGGAAACTCATGGTTGTCACCATTTTTAAGTTTTGAAACATTTTTTAGCTCCTCTTTGTAGATGATGGGCTGAACTGGAGCATCCATTAAGATTTAACGTGCTTGTCACACTACTGGTTCTTTATGCATTTGTATTGTTTTGCATTGTAGATTATTGTCGGCTCCATGCCCTGTGTAGGCTTGTGTAGATGAATTATGGGTCTGATTGTGTATAACTTTCCATACATGTTATTAATTTATTTGTTTTTAGATGTTTTCAGTTTTAAACTATCCAGACTTCTACCATCATCCCACCTCGGGTCTCTAGTTTGATGTGCAATAAACATGCATGTGTGTTCCAGCAAAGTGTGTTTTTTATATTCACAGTTAGCGGTGCAGCTTTCTGCGTCTGCATAAATGTGATCATCCATTTGGGTTCTTTTCTTTATTTGGCTTGTGGGAAACACTTCATTCAGGATGCACTGCAAACTTTATCAGCATGTATGTTTTATGGCTACAAACTAAATAATGAAAAGGTCAGGAACTTTAATATATTTTTACCAGACGTATCACACACTTCACTGGGTTGTTGAATAGACAGACTGCCAGGTTCTTTATCCCAGAGCAACAATAGAAACCAATGGACACATAAATTAACTTCTTCCACCTCCTCTGTCCAGAAAACAAGCTTCTTTGTAAATTAGTACTATCCAGAACATTTTCTAAATGAAATCCTGGATAAAAAGCCTAAAGAAAAGATGTTATTTATGTGTGTAACTTGCATCTTATTGACCCTGATTGCATCCACATCTCACATCTGGGCAAGACGTTATTTACATTTTTTTTTTACATATTCTTTCACATGCAGTTTGTTTACTGGGAATAAAATATGAGTTAAAGAGAGTGTGAAATAATTGAATTATTATCATTTTATTCCCATTATTCCCTTCACTGATGATTATTTCCCTTCACAGCAGACCCGAACAGGAAGTTGATGAAGGAGGGAATATTTTGCATATTCATAAAGTGGCAAACATGCAGCTACACTCATTTCTGGACATAAAATGATTATTTTCATGAAAAGTATTTATTAATTTCTACCTGGCAAGTTTAAACATTGATGAAAATAAACATTTAGGGCCGAATCTACTAAGATCTTAATTAGTGTGTACTACTTAGCGTGTGGAGTGTAGAATTTAGCGTGTGGGGCGGGACCGTGGTTAGTACGTGATTTACTAAGACTGCTGACGCAAATTACAGCGGGTGCAAAGTGTCGGAGACACGCCTATTTAAACGAGGATTTAGCGTGTGTCATGGCGACTTCACATAACCACAAGCGAAAGTATAAGTTTGATCCAATGGAATTAGAGGT
>JBAMHV010000020.1:22552696-22572546 GCA_037177535.1 Pseudomugil gertrudae | reverse complement strand
CTCAGATAAAGGACTCCTGTCTGTTCTTATCTTGTTAGATCTCAGTGCTGCATTTGACACCATTGATCACAACATTCAGCTACAGAGACTGGAACATGTTATTGGTATTAAAGGGACCACACTAAGCTGGTTTAATCTATTTATCTCATAGATTTCTAATGTTTGTTAGTGAATAGATGACGGCTCAGTGACTGTGTCATCATGCAGAATGTACCGAGTGCTCACAGAAAAGTGATCATGCCCCCTTTACCCAAAAGTTAGAGGCAGGCCAGGAAGACCAGGACGATTGGCAGCCTGCCTCCAGCACAGGCCACAGACACCCAGCATCCATCCAGGAGGCTCCAGCATAACCCACATCCTCGTTTCCCACCCACAGCTATGATTAAATCACTTTTATAAACTCTTGATTTGCTAAACTGAGAATAACTTTGGCTAAAGCTATGTGTAACTTAAACAATCTGGTTATGTTTCATGAATCTTTCTGACATCACAGCATTATCCCCCCCAGACAGCTTTTCTATTGGCTGGCTTCTTAGCAACAAGCACCATGCAAAGCTGGCTGCAACCTTTGAGCTCTTCTCTCCGTTTCCTTTGAATTGAACCAAGAAACAAAAGCTGCCTCTTTGATGCTGTCTTTCTGATGATGATGTTTGGACTCCTGAGAGATCATCGCATCCTTTCAGAGTCCTCCTGTGTTGTTTAACAGAAAACACAAACTAATATTTATTTATACCTGAAGCTGAAAACTATCCTGTTGTGTCAGGGACACGTGGGACTGCTCTCTCACTGTTCTTGTTTTTTTTTATCTCTGTTGTGTCTATGCTCAGGATGAACCTACTTCCAAATAATCAGCAATACAGCATATATAACTACAGTAAAGATAATAATAAATAATAATAAATATATTATATTTTATTACATGACAGGAAGGACAGGTTTTTATTGTTGCACCGCTGCTGACTAAAAATCTAAAAATAATAATAAATATATTATTATTTATATATAAAGATAATAATAAAGGAATAAATCGATTATATATTTCTATCATTATAAACTAAACTGGATTTCTCCATCAAATGTCTCTAGATTACTTTTGATACTGAGAACAGTGTCTGGTCGCATGGCCGCTTTGTTTACTGTTGTTATTTATTAGAAAGAAACAAAGCTGCACATCACAATGTTTTCTGTGAACTGAACATGGCTTCATTAGTGATATGCTCATTATGAGACCCAGCAAACAGAAAAACACACCGAATCAGGGTTAGGCTACCACACACATGTGGAAATGTGTAGGATAAATCAAATAAATGAATACATATCAAATTTTATGCATTTAATAAACATATAATATTTTTATATGAAGTGAAAGAAGTTAATATTATCTCTATATGTCTCAATATTGTCTTTATTTGAATTGGTTCCTAATTTTTCATTGAAACAATCGTCCTGTTGTTGAATTCTATTTATACAAATACATTTTCTTTGCTGTCTGACAAACAAAACAAGTTTAACATTTCATGAACAGATGATGCTCGTGAGTCATCACTAATACATGAAACGATCACGTGACTGAGCCAAAAATGAGACAAGTTCCAACATGACGGTCCTAAATAACAGTCTGGCTGCTGTATGGTGAGGAAATTCATGCAGATTATCTATTAAATGCTCACGCGTACACGTGCACGTTCTACTTACATGATAGTTATGTTGTTTGTATATAATGTTGAAACTTTATTTATTTTTCCAGCTACAGCAGCTGGAACGGGGGTTGGATGATGACACTGACTGACAGGAAGGACAGGTTTTATCGTCGCACCACTGCTGACTAAAAATAATTTGTCAGCACAAGCCAAAAAAAGCAATCTGAGGTCACATGACATCATGGCTCCATGGTCACGGAAACACTGGACACTGGCTCCAAATGAAGCAAGATTTGTGTCTTTGTTTAGATTTTTATCACGTTTATCACGACTTTCATGTGTATTCTGTGTGTGAAGACATGTTTATTCATAAGCTACGATAATAACCAGTAGACCACAGTGTATAAACCAGTTAGGCCAGAGTAAGGTCACAGGGTCATAGGGATGGAGTCTGAAATGATCTGCATTATGTATTGTAACAAATAAAAGATGGAGAAACAGTGTTTATTTATTCCTCTTTAGCGTGACTTTCCATCTGGAACCACGTGTGAACGTGAAGTTAAACATGTGTGTTGCTTTCTTTTCCTTCTGTGTTTTCATGGGGAAGATTTGTTTACTCTGGACAACATGAGCGGGGTGTGATTGTGGAGAACGCCTCATCGGCCTGTAAAGCAGCTGAAAAGGGAAATCCATCCAGTGGATTGGCCTCCTGCAGGATAACTAGCTGAAGGGAAAGGAAATGATCCGTAACTGAGCTAAATAATGCTAATCTAACGTAACACGGACCTTAAATGTTATTTTTATTATTCAGAGTGACCTACAGCAGTGTGATGACATCATTTACTGGAAAGTTATCGTATACAGATGCTGAACAGTTTCTCTGTTCCAACAGGTCTGTGCATTTTAGTGTCCATGGTCCAGATAGTGTCACATTTATTACTGCACCAGTATTACTAATGCACCAAACATCCGCTATTCTGCTGAAGGACAACGGGAAGTGTTTCTAAATTCTCTCCTTAGAAACTGAGAGGGGTCTATAGCGGTGCTGATGGGATGTTTGGGCCACCGGTCATCAGAAGCATGGATCTGCTGAACCATCTTTCCATCCCAGATTCATATGGCGGTGTGGTGGATTCTGTCTGCATGTTCCTGTTCCAGCTTCATCCCCCTCATGTCTAAACACACACATACTGCTCTAAACTCTCCCAGTAAGGATTGTTTGTGCTTGTTTGTCTCTCTGTGGTGGGCGAGTGTAACCTGTCTCACCTAACCAGCTCCAGCTTTTCTGTATCCCTGAACTGAACGAAGGAAAAGGGGACAAGAATAGAAATGAAATCAATATTCAGCATCCAGTCTGAGTTCTCTGAACTCCTGGTGGAAATCCTCCTCATAAACCAGCACATAAGCAAAGATGGGAAATATTCCAGTCATAATGGAGCCAGCTGGTTATGAAGCCAGGAATTTTCTCTGGGTTTGAGGAAACTTTCCCTTCTGTTTGGAGCTTTCAGTGTCACGATGCTGGTTTACTTCTTACCATGATGGTAACTACTGCCCAAAACATAGAGGGAGTGATGCATCACTCCTCCATCATGGTGCCTTAGTGTTTCACAACAACGGTGACATTGTGTTAACGCGCTGAGCTCATTCTTAGTGAGCAGTGCAGGCCCGAGCAGAAAGCAACATTTCCAGACTGGCTCGATAAAGTGTTGTTACGTCAGCTTCATATCACACATACTTTCCCTCCTCAGGCCTTCAGGTCGATGCCACAAAAGCCCCCAACTCGCAAATTTACTTACAATTCTGTTAAACCAAAGAAAATTCTGGAAAAAATAATAAAAACATGGAAAAACTATAAAGTACAACTAAATATAACATTATATATTAATATAAAAATGTATATACAAACAAAAACATACAAACAAATACAATAATAAGATTGAATAAGACCAGAACATCATCCAAGTCCAGACCAGAGAGAGATTCATGAACCTTTGGAAAGGCTCACATTGGCTGGTTTGTATTTGAGCTGCTGCTTAAGCAGAAACAGAAAAAGCTCCTTTCAGCAAAGTTTCAATGATGAGACTGATGTAAAAACACCGACAATCTACAGGAAGGATACCGAGACACAAAGCATCCAACAGGACAGGAAGAGGAAGCGAGCAGGACAGCAGCAAGGACACAAGCAACACAGAAAGGATGCTGGTTCTGATCAGAAGGGCTGAAATTAAATGAGTAAAGTCAGAAATGTTCATAAAAGCAGCACAACGGGAGAAAGTATTGATCTGGATGCTGCAGCTGTTTAATAAAGTCCAGGAAGCTTCTGCCTTTGCCATGATGCTGAGATCTGAGTCAGGCTGTGGATAGTTCACTGCACATTTCTTCTTCTCTCTCTGAACTCTGACCTCTGACCTCTGCCTTTACTGAGCACATTTAACCCCTGTTTGCTGTTCAGGTCTGTGGGACCTTTTTCATTTTTTATTCCAAAGAAAATTTATATAATTAGTTTTTTAAACAGTTGATTTGTATTATTTTAAAACTGCATAAATACTATATTACTATACAGTTATTAGTCAGATGCTTTTATCCAAAGCGACTTACATGTTATTTTAAACCATTTTAACCATAGCTATTATAACCTAACATTGTGGGTGGGAGGAAGCCGGGTCCAGCAGACCCAGGAACACTGGCTGAATAAGAAACACATGAACACCACACAAGCAGCTCTGCCAGCGATGGTGAAGTGAACAGATCAGCATGAATGCATCAGAAAACTCATTCCACATGATGACAGGAGCAGTGTCCTGCAGCTGTCCTCAGCTGTCCCCAGCAGGGACCGGTCGGTGTGTGGGGACATCATGTCCACCTAAAGCAGGGTGACTTACCTCAGAGTGGCGTGTTCGGTCTGTCTGTGGGAATCACGTGCCTGCAGGCTGACAGCGCGATGCCTGACACACCCTGCAGTCACACACACACACACACACACACACACTACGCACTTACGCGCAGGGTTGAGACTATACCACAGCAAAACGTGGGACCCATCAGAAAGTGGCCGCAGGGGGCGCTATTCTCTGCATAATACAGGTCTGAAGAGACGAGGTCTTGTAAAAACATGTATAAGGTATCAGGATATAAAAGAAAACATTTTAGTTCCTCAGTGGGAAAATAGAAATCTCAGTTCATCCTAAAGAAAGGAAAGTCACACTTTACTGGTGGAAGTGTGACCCTGGCAATGAGAAGGTCACATCATGTGTCAGAAAGTTGATTAACTCACATTTCAGTGACATTTTATTCATCAGAAACTCAGACTCAGAAGCTCCCTCTGTGCTCACACATTATGATGGGTCGCAACACATGAGCTCCAACACAGAAAGCTGTGGTTCATAACATCTGATGAGGATGTTTTACTGGAAGCACATTAAAAACTGAGTCATTACTGGATGCTGACTGGATTCATCTAATTCTCTTCTGCTAAAAAAAAACTTCTGGTAAAATAATAAACACTGGAAAACAATAAATACAAGTAAATATAAAATAAACTACGCATAAAAATACAGAAGAAGCTGGAAAAGATGAGCTGATTTTCAGTATCACCTCTTCTGCCCCCTGGTGGACACTTTTAGAATTACAGCCATTCTGACTATTGAACCTTTTTTACATTTTGGTAAAACTTTGTATAGAGAATATGGATTTTCCCCCTTTTATTTCAGGTGTTATAAACAAGGGTTGAAGTGAAGCCTGAAAATGTTGGGGACGGGGTGGTAATCCATCTGCTGGATGACTTCCTGATTGGGGGGGGGGGGTCGCCACATTTTACAGGTAAAATCATGTTTTAATACATATTTATATGTAAAAAATGTTTTAATTATAGAATAATTAAGTCCATCATAAAGCACAGATCATATCATTAAATATTTCAAACATTTCACTGTTCTAGATCTGGTTCTACGTGTACATACGTGTACATTTCCACAGGTGTGACGTAACCTGGACCACCTGATGGACTGAAGTCACATCTGTAATGTGAAGGATTTCTGGATCGTATGTTTGATGCTGGTTTTAAAGCTCAGGGTGGAATCAGAGGTGACCTGATAAACTCTTACATGACAGTGCTGTTTGGTTTGAAGTAAACCAAAGTGAGCCGTTACAGAGAAAACACTTCTACGTTTTATTAAACAGTAAACAGAACACCGCACCACCAGCCCGACCTCACACTGCTCAGTCAAATTCACCTCATCATCCACATCTTTCATCACAATTTCTGACAGTATTTACAGCTTTATGGCAGGTTTCCTCTGCTTTTCCCTGTTATATTAGTTCCAATGCAACATGTTTCATCAAACATTGTTTTCCAGCTCAGTCTCCTTCAGTCAGTCAGGATTGAGAAGGTCTCTGTTGGACTTTCCTCAGTGGAAACCTGTAAGTCAAAGCTGTTGGAAAATGTTCTGAAGAGGAGCTAAACTCACTAAACTGGCATAATGGGAGTCAGAAGGCTGACAAGCTCCACCTCAACGATCTAGTTTAGCATGGAAACTGTGCTTTAAAGGCTCACTGAGGGTCCTGCTGGATCATACAGTCGTTTAACATTTTAATATATCTGAGCAGCGTTTTCAGACTCTACAGGTAACCGTTTGTCACGTTTATCTGCATCTGGATCAGCTCCTCTGAGACGTAGAAAACATCAGCGTATAGTGAAAACACGACAAGAGCAGGTCCATGAAACGGAGCATTTAAATCCAACTTCATGAGCCTGTCAGAGCGGGGGGATGGAGGGCTGGTTCCAGAGAAACACGCTGCAGTCACAGACATCAGTCCACCTTCTTCGGCTTGCGATTCTTCCATACGATAACGACGGTGAAGGCCCCTGTGGAGAGGAGGACACGGCGTGAAGCGGAACTGAGGCGCAGTCCTACACCTCACCGAGCCGCTCGGTTTCATGACATTTAAAGATGCAGCAAACTCACCGATACAAAGCAGCAGGATGAGGGCTGCAACGCCAGGCAGGATGACCGAGTACTCCCGCGGGAGGAAATACTGGTGTAGCATGTGAGTTCTGTCCATGAAAGGCTGGAGAGGAAGAAAAATACTCACCGTCACTAAATGTTCAGTTAAAAAGTCATAACCAATGACTGAACAGAGCTGGGAGAAAGACAAACAGAAGGTACCAGAATGATGACCCAAACGGAGTAGTATGTAAAGAGCAGGAGGCTGAAAACCACCAGGCTCATCCCAACCACTTGATCCACTCCGGTAGCCTAAAACAGGAAGAATGGATGCTGGTAAATGTGGAAAACATGACCAGCATCTAAATCAGGGGTGTCAAGATCCAGTCCTCGAGGACCAGAATCCAGCAGGTTTTCCTGTTTACCTGCATTAACACACCTGATGCAGATCAAATAGATCCAACAGCTTCTTGTAAACCTATTAAGTAATTTATGTCAGCTGTGTTGGAGCATGGAGACAACACAAACCTGCTGGATACCGACCCTCCAGGACCTGAGTTTGACACCCCTGATTGGTTTGCATCAGTGTTTCTCAGTTCCGGTCCTCAGACCCCCTGCTCTGCATGTTTTAGAGGCAACCCTTCTTTAGCACACCTGAATTCAATGAATGGCTCATTAACAAGCTGTAAAGGATGTCATGGACAAGAACATGCATAAGCCATGCAGGGCAGGGGGGCCTGAGGACTGGAATGGAGAAACACTGGTTTGCATCATCAATCAATCAAACTTTATTTATAGAGCACTTTTATACATACAATGCAACTCACCATGCTTTATGTTAGGAGCGTAAAACATGTATACTGTGCACAAACATAGTTAAACAGATACATTTAACATCCTCGCACAAAGGCAACACACACACACACACACATAGCATGTACATAAAACAGAGCGCTGTCCTGACATCAGGACAGTTATCACAACTGAAATCATGTAAAAATAAAACAGAAATATCACAGGTGAAATAGGGTCAAATACAATAAAATCATGTACAGAATAAGAATATAAAATTGTGTAAAATAATAATCATATAAAAGCTTTACGTCTGGCAGCCTGGTCCACAGGTGGGAGCTAAAAAGAAGGTTCCCACCCTAGGAATAAATACCTGACCTGCCTCCAGCGACCTGAGAGCCATGAGAGGTTCATAAGTCTGGGCTAAGACCTTCTAATGCAGAGGTAGGGAACCCCGGTCCTCCAGAACCAGAACCCTGCAGGTTTTCCATGTAGCCCTGGTGCAGCACACTCGAGCTTAATAAGGTGTTAGATCCATTTGATCTGAATCAGGTGTGCTGCACCAGGAATGCATGGAAAACCTGCAAGCTTCTGGTTCTGAAGGACCGGGCTTCCCTACCCCTGTTCTAATGCTTTAAAAGCTAATAAAAGTATTTTATCAGCTCAGAAACACACCGGAAGTTAATGCAGAGGTGTTGAACCTGGTGGAATACGAGCTTTTCTGCTGGTCTCTGTCGACCAGATGTGGGTTTGTAGTCTGGTTCGGAAGATCCAAAGAAAAGCCTTACAGCAGTCAGAACCCGGCCCGGTTCGGGTCGGAACCCTGGGTTCTTCAGCTGGGTTAAAAGAGACTTTTTGAACCAGTTCCTCTGTGCGCTTCAGGTTTAAACCCTGTTTTGTCCTGGTTGAGCTGAAGGAAGTTTTCTCTCACAATAGGTAGTTGGCAGGACAAAAACTAAATAAACAGACCTAATTTTTATGTAAATGCTCTAAAACTGACATGTTTTACTTCGATTTGAGGCTACAAGCTAACAGTAAACATTGTCTTTAGCCAGCTAAACTAATCCGCTAAGATTATAAATGTAACTAACTCTATGTATGCCGTGAATAAAATCTGAAACTGTGAATTAATTATTTTTCTTTATTAAAGCGTACTACGTAATCTGTGTATGAATCAGTTAATCGTTCTTACCATCTTTGATATCGTAAGATATTTTCTGACGTTTCTTTTTAGTTTCTTCTTCTTTAGAATAAATCCGGCAGACCAGAGTCTCACGTTGAGCTTAAACGCCCTCTCGCGGCGTTGAATGAAACTGCACTACAGTTTTATCATTACCTCTGCTGTAGTGTTTACCACCGGCCACCAGGTGTCACTAGAGGCTAGGAGAATGTTATATCGGTCCCAGTAAGCAGTAAGCTAGTCTGTGTTCTCTCGGTCATGTCCAGGCTGTGGGATTGACCTGTTCAGTGTATTTCCTGTAAGTCTGTTCATTATTGCTGCAAAGATGAAAGTTTATATATCAGATTAATGTACATCTACGTTGTTACATTAAGTAGAAGGTGAATCTATGTTATTATATATTTTCTCTCCTGCTCTGTTGCAGGGCTTCCTCATCTTTGTCAATAAAGTTTCTGCAGACATCGAGGAGTGCATTTCTTCATCTGCCACTACATCAAGATCACCATCTGAATCCAGAAATGTCGTGAAGGATTCTTTGACATTGCGAGAACATTTTCAGTATATGACCATACAACTCTACAATAAATGCTCAGAAAATCCAATACAAGTTCCAAACAGGTTTCACCTGATATCAAAAATAGATCTGGATTGCATAAAAATGATGGAACCTACCAACCCTAAGGTTCCCAAATGTTTCACTGCAAGTGCAAGAAAACAAATTAATAAATACACAACAAACAGCACAATGTAGCCAAGACACTGGATTTCTCATCAGTGAGACAAGACAAGAGAAAGAATTGTGATTTATTCAGGATGAAAACCTCAAAGTCAGTGGAGACTTAAGATAAATACAATAATAATCTTACTTAGACTACAGTAAAACTGTCCTTATATGTCCCATCAGACAGCTGCAGGTAGTCCAGCTCTAAGACAAAGAAAGGGGATCAAGTCCTCAGAGGAGCCTGGTTGCTGTTAGCTTCCACTGGTCTAGGCCCAAAACCCATCCAGAATCTTCTGTTTGGTAATAAACCAGATTTCTCGACTCATCAGGGTCAGATCTTTCTGTTCCCAGCGTGAGAACAGAACATGAAGAGGCGGTGTTTACTTTCTGGAACAAACAGCCATAAAAGCCTGCAGATACCTGAAGGTAAAAACTTTCTATCCACACAGCTGGTAATCACACTGACACTTTAGTCCTTTTATTTCATGCTATCGGAGCTTTCTTTTGCAGCTCACTGTAATGTTTTAATGTTTATGTAAAGCCCTGAAGTTGTGTTGCCAAACTGGTTTATTCCGAGCATATTTCTGTGAATCTGAATCAGCATCCTGAGAAACGTTCTGAATAAGAAAGACAGCGGTTAAATTAGCTGTTTTAATCACCAGGATCTCTTCTGTCAAACCCAGAGGAGAATCTTCCTCTCACATGACCCCATAGGAGTTTTCCACTCAGACTGGTTCCCAGAGGCCCACAATGGGAGCAGAACCTTCAGGTATCAGACCGTCCCGGTGGAACCGGATCCCAGTCTGGCTTCAGGAAAAAACAGAGCTCCTTTGTCTCAGATCCGGCTTCAAACCTCTCTCCCGTCATGTCTGGCTTGGTGACCCTGATTCATCCTTTCTGTCCTCCTGCTATTGGCTGAGGGACATCCCATGATGCACTGGGCTCCTTTCTGCTCTTTACTCCTGGTTAGAGTCATGCTGCTTGTTGACCCTTCTTCCTTTCCTCCCTCGGAAGGGGAACCTCCTTCCTGCTTCTCTTCTCCTCTCTGCTGTCTTTGAGCAGCTCTGAATCAGTAAACTCTGATATAACCCAGTTTTTCCTCAGGTTGGTGTTTTATAAATTACTTTCTTTGAACAATTATGAGTTGGACTTGTGGATTTAACAATGAATTGGACATTATAAGTGATTTAATTATTAGTCATATTAATAATAGTTATGAGATCATAATTTCATTCATGTTTGATATCTGAACTTTTCATGGTGTGATTTGATGTTGTCCACATGATTAATAAATAAAACCACAAGCAGAGAAGAAACAGGTTTTTACGTTATTACACAGAAAAGATATTTTTTACTTTTATGACGACTTTAATATCAATTTGCTGACATTTAAACACAAGAAGTGAAAATAGTTACAAGCCAATAAAAATACTTTATATTCACATTCATTTGAAAAGAAAATGTGTACCAAAAATAAACCCTTTCCCAAATGGCTTCATATCATATTAATATCATAAGTTTATTCAGATCAAGTCTATTAATCATAGTTACGCGTCCGTTTCGCTAGAATACAACAAGAAGAGGCACTGTGGTGCTGCGCTGCAGGCCGACGTCACCTGAACACCAGCCCGCCGCTAACGCCGTGCCGACCCGACACCAGCCCGCCGCTAACACCGTGCCAACCCAACCCGACACCAGCCCGCCGCTAACACCGTACCAACCCAACCCGACACCAGCCCGCCGCTAACACCGTGCCAACCCAACCCGACACCAGCCCGCCGCTAACACCGTGCCAACCCAACACCAGCCCGCAGCTAACACTGTGCCAACCCAACCCAACACCAGCCCGCCGCTAACACCGTGCCAATCCAAGTCCAGGACGATAGCGTCACCGAGACGACAGCGTCACCGAGACGACGGCGTCACCGAGACGACGGCGTCACCGAGACGACGGCGTCACCGAGACGACGGCGTCACCGGGACGACGACGTCACCGGGACGACGACGTCACCGGGATGATGACGTAACTGGGGAAACACCAACATCAACACGGTCTACACAACAGAAGAGTCCGTGTTGGACTCTTTGCAGCACCGTTATCATTTGATGGAGCTTCAAGCATGTTTTTAAAAATCTTCTGCAAATAAAGTTAAAAAAAACATTTTCTAAATAAAAATTTAAAATCCCTAAAAGAAAAAAAACCCATAATCTTTGTGGGCTCAATTAAAGTATTTAAGTTAAAGTACTGAGTCAGTGGAGGAGATAAGAGATGTACACCACCACATTATGTTCTGAACCCAGAGAAGTGAAAGATATAATAATAATAATTATTATAGCGTTATGAAGAGACTAATCAGAAGTCTGTTAGTGGTTTTTAAGGAGCCTCCTCACAGAGTTTACATGTGCAAAATAATCAAGTAAACAGTCATCAAACAGAATTTAATATAATCTATAAGTATTTAAAGCTTTGGGCAGCTGATAGTGACGCTCTGCATTGATGAGGCTTATAATCATCATCATCAACTCATCAGTCCCAGCTGAAGGTCTGATCTGGGATGAATGAATCTTAGTGACCCATTTATGTTCCTAACGCTGTCAAGTTCATGTCCCATAAGATGATGAAAAGCCTAGTCTGTCTTCAGTGTTGGACTACAGCTCCCACAATGCAGTGCTTTTTCAGTGGTGTTTCAGACTCGTCCTGTCCTCAGTAACGAGGGTGTAAAACAGCCCATGATGAGCCAGAGGCTGAACGTGATCTGAGCTGGAATATTCCAGATGCTGCCAGAGACACACACACGGACATGCAAAGGCTCTGAACACCAGAAATTATCAGCACAGAAAAAAATCTGTTCGGTATTTCTGAATGTGCAGAAACTTCTAGGTTCCCTCGTTCTGATCCGGGACGTCCACCGTGATGAGGAGATGGTATCTGCAGTACCGCACGACTCAGTGAGAGGAGTGATGCTGATGTCAACCTGCAGCCACTGGTTCTACTAAAATCAGACCAGCTGAGTTGTAAAAAATAGTCTGATGTAGCAAAAGGATCATCTAAGAAGATGACACTAATTTTGTTTTTATTCATTCTGTCCTGCAGAATATGAATATAAGGATGGAAGCTGAAAGGCAATTCAGCAAAACTGAACTCAAAGTAGTTTTCCCTTTTAATGCAACACACCTGTATGGTACTATTCCTCCTATCATCCATCCACCCACCCTGGAATTTTCCTCCGAGCTGTGTTGGGACAGGTGACATACATCACACACACCAACACTCATTTGGAGTTAATTAAAATATTAACAAAAACATTTAAAACTTCAAAACAGTGAATGAAGAAGTGATGCTACAAACATAGCTCTAGACTTTCCATCTCCTCATTATTTAAACTTTATGAACAGATAATGACCTCAAACCAGTCCTGGTGGTTCTGAATGATCTTTAGTCTGTGACATGTGTGTTTTAGAATTATTTAGCATCTTTCTGGTCATTACGACTGTAGCAGAGCTCCTCTGTATGATCTCCCTGTTGCAGACAATCATAAATGAACTGTTGGAGTGTGTGAATGTCAGGTAAAGCTTAACAGAGTGGCATAAACCCAAAATACAGTAACCATGTGTTTCACGACTCCGAGCATGTGAGTAAACATGAGAAAATAGGATGTCACAGTGGCAGGTAATGAGGCTGCAGATCAACTGCTCAGTGAGTCTCGATGACCACTGGCTCAAAAATACCAGGAGTTCCTCTGGAAGGAGAAAAGAAAACAACACTTAAATCTTATGATCTCATTTCTAAAATAAAACTGAGCCGGACTACTAGCAGGTACCTGTTAGCGAGCTGCGCCCCGCTGAGGGCAGTAGTCCCATCTTTACTGACGAACAACCTCAAGTTGCTGTCTGAAGGGAAACATAAAAGAGAAGTTCAGTGCATGGTGAGAAGTCAGTGCATGGAGAGAAGTTTGCACTGTGGAACAAACCAGAGTTAAGCTTGAAACCAAAAAACGAATGCCATCCCACCTTCACTGTTGCTGCTGTCGGAAAAGTTCTGGCTCTGCACAATCTTCTCAACAATGTCATCGGCATCAATGCGCGTGTCGTCCACATAGCTGGGCTGCCTCTCCACAGCATCCTTCTTCCTTCTGTGGATGTTATGCGACAGACAGCATTTCTATCAACCTCACTGAGCTGCTACCCGTCTGCCCATTCTGAACCATTCTTGTTCGGATAACTGGATATTTTCTCTTCATCAGTACATTCTCTGTAAATCCTAGAGATGGTTGTGATTGAAAATCCCATTAGATCAGCAGCTTCTGATCTACTCAGACCAACAACAGGCCACATTCAAAGTCATTTAACTTCCCCGGACAAGACGGCATACATATCTACAGGTACTGAGCTGCTGCCATGTGATAAGCTGATTTCATATTTGTGTTTACAGGAAGTTGAACAAGTGGAGCTGATAAAGTGATCAGCAAGTGTATTAAATCCTGTGAAACAGATGCTGCTGATGTTAAGAAGAGTAGACATACAACCAGAGGTCTGTACTGCAAAGCGGGATTAAGGTGGAGGTTTAAGGTTCTGATCACAAACACGGACAAACCCTTGAACGTGTTAGCATGCTAACAACTGGTGCTGCTGTCCTGACTTTCCGGAGCAAAGCAGCATGATAAAAACTCATTCATTAAACATTTTGGATTCATTTTGGAGTGGACAGAAGGTCTGGAAAACATCCAGAGAGATCCAGCTGAACACATCACACATGCCTCCTCCTCCAAGAAAAAATGTACGCATGCAAGTCTGCACATGTCAGATTCAGATCCAAGGTTCCCTCTGTTCCACATCTCCGAGTGGGATCAGGAACGTGCTGCAGCTCGTCCTGTTCAGCAGCAGGTGAGTATTTTACCTGGAGGATCGGCTGAGAGCTGCTGCAGAGGGGGGAGGCGGTCTTTCTGGCTTAGAGGGGGTCACCTGGCGGTGCGGCTCGGCCAGGGCGGAGGGAGGTAGCTGAGAGGGGTGGGCACCGCCACAGGAAGTGCTGCTGCCGGAGGACGTGTTTCTATGGTGACTGAGGTCAGTCAGGCTGGAGCATCGGGAGTGGCCGGTGCTGTAGCCTGGAGGAGGACAAGAAGACAAGGATTTCACGTTTCATTGATCATTTTTAGGGTTAAGGTTATTTATAGGACTTATTTACGTCATCTTACAGGTTTGATCTGTCAGAAATCTTATTTTCAACCAAAATATCCCCCCTGCATGTAAACTCTGATCCATGCCGTATGAACACAGCAGGAGATCATTTCAGGGGGTTTGGGACAGTTTTTAGGGGTCACTACCCACATGTTCAGCTGTGCTCATTCCACAGAACTCCCATCATTCCCAGTTGGGGGCTCTGATGGAGGAAACACCTTTCTCACCTGATATCTTGCTGTGCTGGCTGGCGTAGCTGGAGCTGCGGGCGTGGCCGGACCGGAAGTCCTCGTCTGGACTAGACACACTCTCTCCTGACTCAGGAAGTCCTGCGAACACACAGACACACACACACACACACACAAAGATTTGACTGAACCCTGAAATCCCATTTCCACCACTGAACCCCGTTTATCATGCGGGAAAACATCTTCCTCAAGCCGGACCTCAAAGGATCTACAACGTAGACCACAGCAGTGTCCTGCACCCACCTGCACTACGAATGGATGATTGATGGGGCTTCAGGGGGCAGCGTCCCTCTGTGATGCCTCCAAGTGGCTGTCCTCTGTCCTCAGTGCTCTCCCCCTTACAGTCCAGCTGAAGGTTGGGGTCCTCGTCACCGATGAAGACAGACTTGGCTGTACTCGGGGGTCTGAAGGGGAAATCGCACAGTGGATCACTGAGAGGTGAAATGTTAGACGTCTTATCCTGAGGACATTTTTAAATAGTCAAATTCATAATAGATTAAATAAAAGATGCAGTTTATTTTATAAAAAAGTTGTTTCACAATAAAAGACCCAGTGGAACATGAACTCATAATGAGATGATGAAGCAGCTGGACGGTAACTGGACATGGACAGATGGACAGATGTTGACAGAGATTCTCTCTTTTTTTTAAAAGGTTGCTCAACATAAAACTAAAGGCTGAATATGACGGCGTGTACAGGGTAGAGTGTCGTTAAAGAGAACCAGAGGGACGTGGCTTTACAGGAGAAGAGTCCAGCTGCTGAACTGGTCTGCCTGGTCCAGATGCTTCACTAGTACAAAACATCTGGAGCATCATGAAAGCAGAGATCCAGCAACAAGATCCAGGATGTAGAGCAGCTGGAATCCTGCATCAGACCAGAACGAGACACCATTCCTCTCCTAAACGTCCAGCAGATGTTCTCCTCACTACCCAGATGTTCAGACAGATGTTAGAAGCAGAGGAGACGCTACACAGCATTAAACTGTCCTACTGAAAATGTCCCTCTGCGTTTCATCACATGTTCATGTTTTACTGGTTAATGGGATTGGACATCGTTTACTGGTTAACGGGCTGGAATTATAAAACTATAAAATAAAATAAATGATTACGAGAAGAATGAGAACTTACGTTTTAAAGCAGGGGTCTCCCGAGAGAAGCGTCATCCCGATTATTATCTAGAGGAAGGACGCATTACTAAATGCAACTGATTCTTTACTGTGTGTGTGTGTGTGTGTGATAATATGTTAGACATACTTTTAGGATGGAGTTGTCCTGTCGAGTGTTTTTGGTGTCGTAACCCTCCAGGATGCAGCAGCGGACCGCCGAACCAGAACCAGCAAACTCGGAAATGTTTAGATCAGCGAAGCCCAGCTGGAGATGGACAGAGATGGAAGACATCAGGACAGGGTCAGGACAGGTGGACATGTCTCTCTGTCCTCAGTGCTACGTGAGGAACACACTCATCTCTGTGGGCGGATTGTAATGAATACTCTACCCTTTAGGAGATCTACAGTAAATGTTTCAGCTAATTATATGTGATCCAGCAGGTTTGTGTTTATTCAGACACAATGATCCACCATTATTTATCCCAATTTCATCATAAAACGTCACCATCTTTAATGATTTCTATGTATTCACACCCGCTCATTACAGGAACAAACAGCTGTTACTGAAATAAAAGGGTTCAGTAAAAATCATGACGTTGTTTTTTCATTCTGGCTCAAAAAAAAAAACATTTAGAAATAAAATAATGTAAGTTACATCACTCAGAGCAGGCCTGTGGGGAAAGGGCGAGACACCTGCCGGCAGCGTGTTTTCCCCACTGCTCTGTGGGATTTACAGCCTCTGGGATTCAACACATTTCGGCCTGAGCTGTGTCCGTTTGTAGCTCAAACTAAAAGCACCAAACGAGCATGAAACGAGTAAAAAAGGAGGAAGACGTGATGTAAAAGTGCTGCAGAGTTCACGGGTCCAACAGGTCAGCTGAGCAGGGCTGGACCCAGTTAAACATTAATCTGCTCGGTTTGGAACAATGTGTAGAAACTCACCTTGGAGAAGCTTTTTCCTCCCTTCAACTCCTGCAAAGACAAAGCAAAGAGAAGGAAACATGAACACACCAACAACACCAGAAAGCTCTGGAGCAAGTCCGTCTCATCTGGTCCTGTGGCTGCAGGTCATCATCTCCTGACTACACGACACACACGCTGTGATGAAGCAGCTGTCTGTGTGAAGTGCTGTGATTGGGTCAGACAGGGAGGGTCTACGCTAGCATCAAGCTAACCCTGAAGCTACATCTCCACCAGACAGCTCATAAACTAAGTGGACAACCTGGTCCCTCATCTCTGTCCACATGTTTGGTGTTGAAACAACCGGTACCGCGTCCTGTTTCATCTCCTGCTGTATTCTGTTTACTTCCTGAACCCACACCCACTCCTTGTTTTCACCTTCTTTTGCTCACCTTCCCTCAGCTCTTATATCATTAGTTCTTCAGACTGTGTCTCGATTCTGTACCCTGCATCTCACAACCATTACAAACCCCTGAGAGAAGCCGTAAACACCATCTAGTCTGTCCTGCAAACGGAGAAACTTCTCATAACAGGGAATATGTTTCATACTCTCATTTGGAAGATGAAGTGAATGAAATCAGGAAGGAGAAACTCATGACCCCGATGTGCTGATAAGACCCACATCAGACAATCTCAGATGCAAATCTGCAGCTGGAAAAAGAAAAATTCCCATTTATCCCATTTTCCCAAAGAAGCTTTATTTAAAATACGGAATATAATTAGATATTGATTCAGTGATCAGTGATTCAAATATAACATCTGGATCGATTATTGATCCAGGAATCATTCGTCACATGTTTTACATGTGGAAATCTTTCCAAGATGTCCGACTGTTCTCTGATGGAGACATTATGGATACAGGTGTGGTTTACCTTGCGAACAGAGACTCTGCAGATGCAGGGGTCCAGCACTCCCGTGGTTGGATTAGCACTCATTTTACACACAAAGGAGAACTTCTTCCTCCATCGAACACAGTTCTGCTGGACCTCCTCCCTGTACACACACAAACACACACATTTCACACTGTTACACAGCATAAAGATGCACTGAAGCAGCAACGACAAGAAGAACTCTGGTGTTGGTGTTGCATCTCCTTCCTTCATCAGGCTAAACACCTAATCCCAGTTAGATCACACCTCCAGATGTGAGGTCACACATTACGAGAGGAGGTCACACCTCCAGAGAGGAGGTCACACCTCCAGAGAGGAGGTCACACGTCCATAAGAGGAGGTCACACATTACGAGAGGAGGTCACACCTCCAGAGAGGAGGTCACACATCCATAAGAGGAGGTCACACATCCATAAGAGGAGGTCACACATCCATAAGAGGAGGTCACACATTATGAGAGGAGGTCACACATTATGAGAGGAGGTCACACGTTATAAGAGGAGGTCACACATTATGAGAGGAGGCCACACGTTATAAGAGGAGGTCACACATTATGAGAGGAGGTCACACATTATGAGAGGAGATCACACCTCCAAAGAGGAGGCCACACATTATAAGAGGAGGTCACACATTATGAGAGGAGGTCACGCCTCCAGAGAGGAGGTCACACATCCAGAGATGTTGTCACACATCCAGAGGGAAGGTCACACATCCAGATGGGAGGTCACACATCCAGAGGGAAGGTCACACATCCAGAGGGGAGGTCACACATCCAGATGGGAGGTCACACATCCAGAGGGGAGGTCACCCATCCAGAGGGGAGGTCATGCATCCAGAGGGGAGGCCACACCTCCAGAGGGGAGGTCACACATCCAGAGGGGAGGTCATACATCCAAAAAGGAGGTCACACATTCAGAAGGGAAGGTCATACATCCAGAGGGGAGGTCATACATCCAAAAAGGAGGTCACACATCCAGAGAGGAGGTCACACCTCCAGAGGAGAGGTCACACCTCCAGAGGAGAGGTCACACATCCAGAGGGGAGGTCACACATCCAGAGGGGAGGTCACACCTCCAGAGGAGAGGTCACACCTCCAGAGGGGAGGTCACACATCCAGAGGGGAGGTCACACATCCAGAGAAGAGGTCACACCTCCAGAGGGGAGGTCACACATCCAGAGAAGAGGTCACACCTCCAGAGGGGAGGTCAGAAAGGAGTTACTCCTCCGGACGGGAGTTATCAGTGTCAGTGTGGGTCAGCTCCTCTGGTAGTTTTCACATGTTAAACTGGAAGCAGAGCATGGGACAGACCCAGGAGCTACTGGAGGGATTATTTATCCCTTTGGCCTCAGGATCTCACAGGAGACGCTGGAGAGTGTTACTGGAAAGAGGGAGGTTTAACTCTTGCTCCCGAGCCCGTTGCCTTGGCGACCTGACCTCAGATAAGTGAAGGAAAACAGATAGTGGATAGTTGGAGGCTCCTCAGAAGTTACATCATTCCACATAGTTCTCCACCCTCGAGCTTCCTGTATCTCCACCTAACTTCAACCTCACATTATGTTACATTCACTGCCCCATTCTGCTCATTCTTTCTGCCTTGCTATTAACAACATATCTTCACTAGATATACAAACTACGAGCTGACAATGTCTGCTTCATGTTCGACTCTGAGCTTTATCACAACCCTGAACTGTGTGTTTTTCCAGCTGATACAAACACTTGTTATCCTGACTGCACAGAATAAAGCGTGAGCCGAACATTCAGCCTGACTGGACAGAAAGCTCTCTGTCTCTGGCCAGGAGGAGCCGAGAGGAGCCTGTGGGTATACCCTACGCTCACTGGAAACAGACTGGTGATTATCTGCGACGAGAGGGAGGCGCTCCTCCTACTTAGATCTCATTTCAGCTCCTAATTCATGAAACATCATCTCGAGATACTGAGAGGAAGAACCAGAACCAGTTAAACCCGTCCTCATAATCCAGTTCATTCTAACTACCCATAAACCAGTTCACACTATGTTACAGACTGGATCCCATCCTCCCATTCAGTTCTCCAGCAGAACCAGAACCAGATAGGAAAACCTCCATCAGAACCAGAACCAGGTAGGAAAACCTCCATCAGAACCAGAACCAGATAGAAAAACCTCCAGCAGAACCAGAACCAGGTAGGAAAACCTCCATCAGAGCCAGAATCAG
>JBAMHV010000020.1:22384092-22397478 GCA_037177535.1 Pseudomugil gertrudae | reverse complement strand
CATGGTTCAGCAGCTCTGCAGCTGCACTGCAGACCTACTGGACCTCACTGCTTCAGCTGGCTCAGAGGAGACATGGTTCAGCAGCTCTGTAGCTGCACTGCAGACCTACTGGACCTCACTGCTTCAGCTGGCTCAGAGGAGGCATGGTTCATCAGCTCTGTAGCTGTACTGCAGACTTGCTGCATCATGACTGGACTCAGGAAAAACCTGGCTGCAGGTCAGAAAATCAGCCTGATTTACTGCTGAGCGAATCAGCTGATCTCTGCTTACCGGTCCCTTTCTCCCAGAACTGAGAGTTTCAGTGTTTCTGCTTCCAGCGTCGCGGCTCATCGATCCCCAGCCTTCCTGTGCAGGACTTTGTGATGATGATGATGTCAGAAGTTTGTGTGATGTTCTGTTTTCTAACATTCTGGCTCTTTGTCCCCTTTTCTCCGGCTGTCTCAGAATAAGGATGGGCCACATTTGGGCCCCTATCCTGTAGTAAGTAGTAGCTCCTACAGTCTGCTTGCTCTGCTGACACTGCACAAGTCGCTGATGCTTTGATTCAGTTCCTCTCTACAGCGTTGAACTGGTTTAAACTCCAAACTGGTTTCTGCTGTAGCACAGATCGCTCACAGCAAGCATCCTGCTACATCAGAGCATAAACGGGAGGCTTGAAAGCAATGTGCATGTGAGCCGCTTCATAAATCCTTCGGTCTAAAGCAGCCATGTTTCCTGACCCTCCCTTCCTGTGTCTGTTCTTCCATCTGCAGCATGGACAAAGATGGGACAATGACAATCGACTGGAACGAATGGAGAGATTACCATCTCCTGCATCCTGCAGACAACATTCCTGCAATCATCCTCCACTGGAAGCACTCCACGGTACACACTCGCCTGCATCCTGATGCTCCAGCATGCCTGTGACAGTCTGGATGCTCATTTCTGTCTGACTCTGATTAAACGGCTTGTCTCAGATTGATGAAGCTACAGCTTCTCTGCATGGTGGAGCTTTTGTGAGTCTGTGGAGCATCTTGTGTTGGATTGGTGAAGCTGTGTCCATTTCCAGTAGTGCTGCTTCCTGAAGCCCCCTCAGACCTGAAGAGTGTGACGTCTGGGGGTCTGTTGTTTGCTTAGAGGTGTGGGTCAGAACATCATCATCATCCTGAACGATGCTGCTTCGTTGGCAGATCTTCGATGTGGGTGAGAGCATGGTGGTTCCTGATGAGTTCACAGCAGAGGAGAAAAAGTCTGGCATGTTGTGGCGACACCTAGTGGCCGGAGGAGGAGCGGGCGCAGTTTCCCGGACGTGCACGGCACCGCTGGACAGACTGAAAGTCCTGATGCAGGTAAAACGGCAGGTTGAATTTGTTGGTCTGAAAACTTGAGGTGAAAGACGTTTACAGCTGGTCCGATCCGGTTCTCACAGGTTCACGCCTCGAAGAGCAACAGCATGCGTATCGCCAGTGGTTTCATCCAGATGATCCGAGAGGGGGGGGTGAGCTCACTGTGGCGAGGAAACGGGATCAACGTCATCAAGATCGCCCCTGAATCTGCTATCAAGTTCATGGCATATGAGCAGGTATTGCAGCTGAGCCTGGGGGGATGCTTTCTGCCTGCGGTGGTGTTAACGGAAACCTCCGTCTGTCTGTCAGATTAAACGGCTGATCGGAAGTAACCAGGAGACGCTGGGCATCGCAGAGAGGTTCGTGTCGGGGTCTCTGGCAGGAGCCATCGCTCAAAGCAGCATATACCCCATGGAGGTGAGAGAGGGAAGCCAAACCTTCACCAAACTCACACATTCCTCTTTACACACAGCTCAGAAATGACTCATACTGGTTTTAACCTGAGCTAAACCACCGTGGAACAACTGGGACCAGTGGTCTGATTTCTGTGGAGCATCTCTGACACCATTACCTGTCTGCTCAGGTGCTGAAGACCCGGTTAGCCCTGCGGAGGACAGGTCAGTACTCTGGGATCGTGGACTGTGCCAAACACGTTATCCAGAAGGAGGGTGTGGCTGCTTTCTACAAGGGTTACGTTCCCAACATGCTGGGGATCATTCCCTACGCCGGCATCGACCTGGCCGTCTACGAGGTCCGTACACGTTTCCTTTGCTCCCTGTCCTGTCCTCCACTTGTCTCATCCCGGTGTCCACCCTCAGACTTTGAAGAACTCGTGGCTGCAGCGCTTCGCCACGGACAGCGCTGATCCGGGGGTCTTTGTCCTGCTGGCCTGTGGCACCACATCCAGCACGTGCGGACAGCTGGCCAGCTACCCTCTGGCACTGGTCAGGACTCGGATGCAGGCTCAAGGTCAGTGATGGGGGCCGGTTATGAGCACAGTGGCACAGTGTTCGTTAAGGTGACGGCTTGTCTTCTTGTTTTCTCAGCTACTCTGGAAGGCGGCCCTCAGATGAGCATGATGAGCCTGTTCAGACACATCGTTAGGACTGAGGGACCCAAAGGACTGTATCGAGGTCTGGCCCCTAACTTCATGAAGGTCATTCCATCTGTCAGCATCAGCTACGTGGTTTACGAGTACCTCAAGGTCAAGCTGGGAGTCCAGTCCAAGTGAGGAGAGAATCACGCATCTGTGAAGCAGCAGGAAGTAACTGGTTTTAAACCAGACTGCTCTGCTGCATGTCTTTCTGTGTTTACCGTGGTGGGGAGGAGACGTTGTACGGGGGGCTTTGTTGATCTGTATCGCGTAGCAGCTCTGATCATACCGCAAGCAGGCGATGAGGATGAGTACAGTTAGACGTGCTGACCTCAGTCAGACCTGCAGAAACACAACCCGGACCCAGATTCCAGCAGCTTCATGGCTTTTCATGCTTTTTCATTGGCTCCCTTCCCTGGAAGGCTCTGGAAGTTTTCAGTGCCTTGTGTAGAAACGAGCTGGGGATGTGTCCTGTGTCTCCACACTGGACACTCTTCTAACGCTCACATGTGAACTTTTTCCCGTTTCATCCAACCTTTCCTCATGGCGGGGACGGAAGCGCGCTCATGACACCGCTGGAGGGAAAACAGATCATTCAGGTTTTGTTTACGGACAGCTGGAGACAGTCCCATGGATGTTTTGGGTTTTAATCTGGGAAAGTCTCAGATGTGTAGGTGAGTTTTAGGTTTGGAGAAATGATTCAGTTATCAGGAATTCTGGGTGTTTTTGTGAGGTGTTTCCGATATTCCAGAGATCTGCAGCATCCCGTCCAGTCCCAGTTTGGCCTGCATGTGGGCCGATGCGTCACTGGACACAACAAACATCTGATTGATTTGGTCCAATTAAAATGCAGCTCAGATAAACATAATATCAAATCTTAGTTTAATAAGTAGGATCATTTCCAGTCACTCAGCTGGTGTGATGCAGACGGTTGCCATGGACACGGCAGAGCCTGTGGAGGACACAGCTGGACACGTGTGTTTTGGGTTTTTTGGTTATTTAATGGGTCCTTTTATGATATTGATGGAAGTGAGTTTTATGCGGATAGGAACACTGAGCAGGTGGAGTACTCAGAGTACGAGCCGGAAGTGACACATTAGAGGAAGATCTTCCTGAGCTGTCGGATGATCATGGATACTGAGTGCCTTGTGTGCTGAACCTCTTCCAACCAAACACTGGAAGGGTCGGGCGCTGAATGTAGCATGAGGTACATATCCTTTTTTAGAAATGTATTTATTATTATATTTATTCTAAAAACATTGATGTCTGAATTTCTGTTTTAGGATTTTGTCTTCAAACAACCTTCAAACTGAACACTAAGACGTCATTATTGTTAGAATAATGAGTCTAAATGTTCTAATTACAGTAATTACAGATTTTTCCAGCCATTCAACAGTAAGTACTTACAATATAGAATACTTTTATTATTTAAAAGTATTAATGTATCTACGTCCATTTAAAATCCTTCAATGCTGAAGGTCAGAACGTCCACAGATTTCACCCAAAGCTGCAAACGTTCAAACTTTTCTGACTACATCTTACAGTCCTAATAAAAAAACAACACTTGAAGGGTTTTTAGTAAAAAGAAAACACTATATGCACATTTAGTTAGCGTTCCTGTTAAAGTTGTCCCCAGATCACAGTGCCATCCCAGTGAGGATGAAGAAAGAAGAAGAGCGTAATGTAAAACATAAAGGAAGGATCTGAAAAAGCATCTGGTCCTCTTCATCATATGTGTGAAGAAAACTGCTTCTCCGTGGTACAGGAGCTGCTCTGCAGGCTTTCTGCAGGTCTGTTAGTGACATGCAGCAAACTCCGCCCCTTTATGTGGGAGCGAGACGGAAAACATGGATTAGAATACAAAGTTAATTATCAGATTCATCATAGAGTTTCCTGGGATTGCTAATGTCTGGGTAAGTCAGCCCTTCATGGTACAGGCTCAGGTACACTATTAGAGCGACGGTATGATGAATGAGTCTTTAAAATCTGGTCCACTGCAGCACTTCCATGAGCATCTTTACTACCTGAGATCGCCCCTAACGACGACTACCCCGGCATCGTGCTGCAACCTCCGGCAGTAAAGTGATGTCTGTACAGAAGTGCAAAACATTGACGTTCCCCATGCATCACTGGAAAACAATGATGGCATAACCACCCTTACATAGACACAGTGTTGGTCCAGCCCAGCTTAGAAAGACATTCATTCAGCTGGAGACCAGTATGAACAGAGCAGATACCCAGTTCCTGGATCCTTTATCCATTTATTTCTAAACTTTGTGTTCTGAATGTTGCAGTAAGCCTAAACAAATTAAATAAATGAGATAAATGTCTCATTTCTGAATCTGAAGTCTTAAAAAAAACTTTTTTTTTGTAGTTTTAACATTTAATACCAGGTGATAGGTCAGCCATCGTTTGCTTTCTGGTGTGTATTATGGGGCAGAATACAGATATCTTACTATGATCAACCTATGCTGGAATAAAGTGACACAAACTGCAGTTCCCCCCTCATCCACTAGGGGCTTCAAAACAGAGCAAGTCCCCATAGACTCCATGTTAAGACCAACTTTCCAGCAGAAATAAATATGTTTACTTAAAACATTTATGTTTTATAAGTCACGTTTTACCTTCATGACAACTGTTATGGGGGTAGATTTTTCCATAATGTTATTTAATTTTTAAATATAATTAGGGGTGTGTCCTTTTGATTGACAGGTTGTTGCGCTTGCCTTAGCTTTAACCTATTTACCTCTGTTAGCTGTTTAGCTCCTGTTATCTCCAGGTTATAGCTCGGTTAGCTCTCAGTGTGAGTGTCAATCATCACATCTCCCCTAACGATGGCTCATCCAGCATCCATCATCATCCTCTTAGGTTGCCATGTTGCCCTCTTTTCATTAGCATTTTGCAAACAGCTGCTAGCTTGTAAATTTTTCTAATGAATCCTACATGAATTGTGAATTAACTTCACAACTTTGAGCATGAAGAGCATTAAAGCCTGTGGATTTAGGAAAATCGTGACATAATTATTCACTTTTTATATCTGATAATGGAGCATCCTCAGCAGGCTGCAGCGTGGAGGTGAAACCCTTCATCCTCACAGTGATATCAGTGGTTTCTGCCGCCTCCCTTCCAGGTGGAAGGCTTGTTGGATAATAAACAGTATGCAGGTGTATCCGTGTAAGCTGCAGTCTGGTCCCACTTTGAAGCAGTTTCCACCTGAAGGAATGATAATGATAACATGCTTTTCTCTTTTTGTATTTAAATAATATAATTGCTGTGTCATCTGAGAGTTATTTATTGAACGTAATACTTTATCTACTTGAATATTGAAAGTTTCTGCAGCCAGCTGATGGTCTGCTTCATCTCATCACTCCAGCAGGTTGAAGATAAATTCTGATCTTATTTGTGTGATGTTGGTCCTTATTCACTGGTTTGCAGAAACCACTGAGTCCAGCTCCTGTACTTCCTGTTTTTATGTCTCCATGCTGTCTTATGCTTACAAAGGATGAAGCAAACCTTTCCATATTCTGTACAGTGATAGAAAACACTCCACGTGTCTTATAAGCTGCTTTATGACTGGGCAGATGATCAGAGACATAGTGGAACAAGCTTTCTGTAAAATACTGTGTGTGTGTGTGTGTGTGTGTGTGACCGAGATGCAGGATGGGAATACTACTGTTAAATAAACTCTGAACAAACCGCCTTCGTCTGGATTTATTTCCACAGGACTAATCTACATTACATTCCAGCATAGAAGCAGAATGTGTAGAATGTACAGTAAACATAAACAGTATGAAGCAGCAGCATATCTGTGCAGGAGATACTGAAGCGGATCATAAGAAAGGGATCGTCACTGGGAAAGAAAGAAAATGCAGGTTGTAAGTTGGCTTTTTTTACATTTTTATTTTATTGAAACATATCCACTGCATTTACACACACACACACACACACACACTTTCTGCTGTTGGTCAGCCTCCGGTTTGGTAACGGGTCTGATAAAGGAGGTCAGGCGACCACCTGGACATACCGAATGAGCAATGTTCTGGGATAATGCCACCAGAACTCACACTGGGAGACTGGTTTACCTTTATTTAAACATGGCTTTAATTCAACTTTGTTATTATTCAGTGAGTGATGTAAGAAATGATCTTAATAATCAACATGAGTAGTATAACCTCAGAAGTTCAGACAGCATCACAACCTGGACATGGACCTTCAGTTGGGTCTCAGCGATGCATCAGAGGTTTGAACACGTCAGGTTGGTTTAAAGCCAAACGTATGTCATATATAACGTTTCTCAGACATTTTCCATCACTTTATGGTAGTGATGCCATATGGTACTGGTCTCCTGGTGAACACCATAACACAGAACACCCTATAATAACTCTGACCCAGTAAGTAATAAATAAACAGCAAAAAATTAAATATGTTTTTTCAGATTCTGTTAAAAAGTCAAATAAAAGCTTCAGCTTTTAAAAACGTTGGACTTCTCTGCTCAGCTTTTCTCAGGTTGGGCTTTAAAGGTTAACTCATGTTTATCTGAACCAACTGGTTCTGTACTTGGACCAATACTTTTCACTTTGTACCATCAGAGGGAATAGTAGGAATATACTCTAACCTGTTGGTTTGGTGCCAGAGACGTCATAAAGCCATGAAGAAAACGGCTCGAAGGCTCTGAACTGTATTCAGCCAGACTTAGATGCTCTTTGGACAGGACTAGATACTGGTTACCATTACCGTGGCCTCCAGTAGTGCTGAGGAACCTTCAGTATCTGTCCCCTGACTCTGTCTGCAGGGATGCAGAATAAAACGTCCATTACTTTAAAAATGGAAGAGCTGATTCTGCATCTGAGTCTGGAGGAGGAAAAAACTGTGCGACTGTTTAAACAGAATCAAATGAGTCTTCATCAGCTGCTGGGTCCATTTAAACTGATGAAGGAGTGGGCTGGATGAGGGAAACACTAAAAACCTGCAGGGTCTGGTGGTCTGAGGTCACAGAAGCATTTCACTTCATCCAGTTTAATCCAGTTTGATTGTCTCTGTGAATTAAAAACCTTCCAGCTTAGTTAACGTTCATTTTTGTTCCATAAATAAGACCCGTATGACGAAAGCGTTTATTTACCTTCAGACAACAAACCACAGTTAACTGAATTTACTCTCATTTTCTTCTCAATGTGTTTATTTCATTTTCTACAGGTGAGTCACCGGCAGGTGATCATAAACAGACTTCATAGTATAAGACCAAACAACTGTGCATGGGAACAAACCTTTGGGCAGGTTGGCAGAAATAAATACAGTTTGGTGTAGTGATGACTCAAAGCAGTTTACTATACTGTGTACAATAAGCAGTTTCTTCACTTCATAATACTCCTAAGACAGAAATATCTACATATTTTTTATATTTCATGACCACACACTGTAGATATTCTTCATTTAAAGACCATCATACAGAGATGCTGCTTTACTCTGACAGCTGACGTCTGGTGGTGATGGGGGTGATGGGGGTAGTATAAGGTTAAATAAATTAAGCTTTCCTATAATACAAAGTATTGACGTACTTAATGTTCTCAGGACTCGTCTCTAACGTCACATCCTCACATGAACCCAGAGGTTTTCCTGAAAGCGTGCGCTCTGCAGTACCAGGATGCTGGTGCACGCGCGATCTCCCAGTCCTCTCACGTGCTACCCTTTTCCACATGTCTCTGCAGAAACTCCGGGTTGCACCGGCATGGAAGAATCATGAAAATAAGCTTTGTGTCAACCAGACTCCAAAACACAGCATCAAACACGTGTATGAGCATATCAGAAACACCAGAAGCAGAGTTAGGTGATTCTCCTCACTCAGTGGTGGGATACTGGGACGACATCTGCAGTGTGGTGCAGTGACCAGTAAAAGCTACTCTATCTTCTCTACCTCATAAATGCAGATAAGGAGCTGATTTGTAGCCTGTTAGTGATTAAATGTCCTCGCTGACGGATGGTCTCAGATCACACATCATCATTTATAAATGAGAGCAGGCTCCTCGTTCTATCACAGCATGCACCTAGAAAACATGAGAGTAACACAATGAGCCCAGTGTGCAAAGTTATTTCCTCATAAATAAGCATTTCTAAACAGAAAGGCACCGATATTTTCTGTTGCTACATACTAGCGTATGGCACTTTAGCTTCAACACATGACCACTTTGTACATTTGTTTTTATAAAACTCTTTATTCACTACATCACTAAAATAAGTTTGTCATTTGTTTTTAAAAGTCTTTACACAGCAAATAATTTGTAGAAACTAACACGATTTCTTTTTGCCCTCAGCTACCTCTTCCTTCAGGACAGCAGTTGGATTTTGTTTCATTGAATTTTTCGCTCATGTTTTGGTAATGCTGGGTTAGTTCTGGCTCTTTGGTTTTACTCAGCGTTGTACTGTCACCACTGGAGTCCAGATGTTTGGTTAATGGTGGGAAAGTATGGCTGGCAGCTGTGGAGTCACGGTGACACATCATTCACGAGTTATTCTTTAGCGTAAGCGCTGGGCTAGGCGGTAAGCTATGAGCCACGTGGCCGTAGTTGTAGTGGGAAAAGCTCTTCTTCTGCTCATCTCGTCTTGAGGACATGTCCATTCGACTGGGGTTTGACAGCAGCAGAGGATGGTCCTCCTCACCAGAGAGGCTTAAAGCCACCGAAGGTACAGAGACTGCCAAGCTGGACAGGGTGGCTGGCATCTCTGATGGAGGAGAACCTGGTGATGTTGGAGCAGTCTGCGACTCTGAAGACAGCTGAGACAGGCTTCTGGTGGCAGACACAAGCCTACGGAAACGTAACAGAAACACACTGATTACTAATTCATGTTGCTATTATTGCCATGTCACCAACAGCTAGAACGAGCCAGAAACTTGGAAAACCAGAGCTTCCAGCTGCAGCAGCTGCAGTGGTGTGTCTGCATCCTGTCCACACAGGGCCTCTTCTTTGCACCATGGAGCTGCAACCTGCATTATTGCAGGGTGAGCTGTGTTCACAGTGATTTCTGCATGTCTTTCTGAGTCCATGCGGTGATTTCCTGTAACGAATCATGTCTGCTTTTACTGCAGCGCCGCCTGAGGAGCCCAGTAGCATTCAGCTATGTGCTTTGTATGTGTATACTTTTTATAAGATTGTCTGTCTGTCTTTCCATCTGAGAGACTCTGCCTCTTTAAGGTGTTCTCTCTCTCCAGACTATCACCTCATTTCTCATGTCCTGCTGTTGTTTCAGCTTTTGCTGACTCATGCTTTCGGGCTTGTTTCTACTGTTTAACATGAAGTAATCATTTTTATCTATAGTAACACGCCTCACTTTTAATACTTTATATATTTTCTGTTGTGTAATACCCGTTTGACACAGTTTTTTAGCGGTTGATTTTTACTTGTCATATTGCGATCCTACATTACAGCCAGGCTTTGACCCTTTTGCCCTGGTTTGTGTTTATTAAACCCCACTCTCATCACGCTTTGTGTACAAAGAGAAGCCATCAGCAAATCAGACTCAGGTGACAATGGTGAGTCATCTTTTCACCTTTCTAGAGATTCACAGCAGATATTTCTGCCTCACACTTCCTACACGACAACATGGAGCTTACAGAAAAATAAATAGGGTGAATATCTAACTGAGTGTGTACATGAGTGTATGGCTGCACACAGACTGAAGACTCAAGTCTGCCATGATATTTGGCATTGATACGCGTCATCAGTCAATCATCACCAATTAGGCAACGTGGTTGTTTCTCCCTCTAAACCCTTGGTGTGTGTGCCTTCAGCGCTGACTGACTACAGGGCGTGGATAAAAAAAAGCTTGAACAAATGATGCCACTTTATTCTTTAGCTTAGTCACAACATAGCACAGCTCTTCTTCTACTCAAACGATGAGTCTTTTCCAGCGTTACCTGTATCACTCCGCCTCTTCTCTACCAGAGCAGCAGCAGTAGTTAGTGCCAACAAACATGAGACTTTTGTTCACTCAAAGCACTAACCTGGACAAAAGTCAGGCCTATACAGAGACCAAACATTGTAGTTCACCCCTCATCCACTAGGGTTTTAAAAAAAAGCAATTCTTTCTATAAGGCATCTGTTTAGATGTTATTTAACCTTGAAATTAGGTGTAATTATGGGCGTGCCTTTTGATTGAAACCAATTTCTGTGTATAAAAAAATGTGTAGACCTAACAGGGTTTTTAGCCGGGTAACATCGAGCTTTAGTCTGCCTACCGCCCTTAGCCAGTTAGCTCTTGGCTAGAGGCAGATGGAAGTTTGATCATCAACCCCTACTCCCCCTACATTGTTCATCTCCCGTGTCTGTTACGTAATTTGTTCCGTTTACTAGGGGCTTAGCTTTCTGTTACTGGAGGTAGAAAACATAGCAATATTACAACTGCATGTGTTGAATTATAGCATACATAGCATATACAGCATATACAGCATAGATAGCACAGATAGCATATATAGCATATATAGCATATCTAATATAAATAGCATATAGTATAGATAGCATATAACATAGATATCATATATAATGTAGATAGCATATATGCCATATATAGCATATAGCATAGCTAGCATATATAGCATATATAACGTACTATATATAGCATATAGTATAGCATAGGATATATAGCATATATACCATAGGCTATATATATAGCATAGATAGCATATATAACATAGGCTATATGACGTAGATAGTATATAACATAGATAGCATAAATACCATATATAGCATATATACCATAGGCTATATAGATAGCATATATAACACAACCAGCAAAAAGAACAAAGACAAAGAAAGATGAAAACAAAGAAGGTGATGCATAAACAGCCAAATAAAGAACACCCACTGATGATGTAAAAGAAGTTCAGAACAGTAAAATCTTAATGGTTTTCTCTTTTTTATGTTTTTTGATGGCTGAAAACAATTATTACTGCTGTCTTTTAATCCCATTACTGGTAAAACATTTCCAGATTATCTGGAATCCATTATTCTGCATTGTGAAAGATTATTTCATATGCATTTTATTTTATTTTAAACATTTTAATTCTATGTTCAGCACTTTGTTGCAACTAGCGTTTTGTTAAAGTGCTTTTTAAATAAAGTTGAGATGTGTTGAAGAGGAAAACATTAAAAACTATCGTCCCAGAGGAAACTGTAACAACCTCAGACTCCCCAGGCTTCAGCTATCATGGTAAATGTTAAAGTTTGGGACATGATTAGAAAAAGACTGACTGGTTTGTCAAAGTTGCATCAAACCTGAAATGAACGTCACACTTTTTACCAGAAAAACTGGTAAAAGCTCAACTGTTGAATCATTTCTGCAAATGAAAACTGCAATTTAAATTTTTCTAACTTTTTTCCCTCAAATTTGGATGTAAAATTAATTACCTTGAACTTTAAGGCAACTCCTGATGGAGTTGGGTGTCTCGGCACGTCCCTGAATAAGCACTTAAGCCAGCTGTGCCACCCGTGGCATTCAGACGGCCCCGGACGCCCTGTGTGGCACGCTGGCTACCTTCCGCCAAAGACACGGCAGAGAATGACTCAGTATCAGACAGAACACTCCAGTCATCACTCCAGCTGCAGAGACAGGGAGGGAGATACTTTCAGACAAGCCAATTTCAGATGATGACATACCAGGGTCACCAATTCCAGACCTCTTGGGTCAGTGTCCCAAACATTATACAATATGTTGTGGGAAACGTCTAAAACCTGCAGGTCACTGGTCCAAAAGGTTGGTGATCCCTGCTCTACAGTATGGCTGTACCCCAGTTGGTCCACAGTCCAGAGCAGAGATTCCCAAGCAGCTCAATGTCTCTGAAATAAAAGCCTTCATGTGTGCACGTGGCAATCTGGGATTGGCTCCAATTAACTTTTTAACGGGTTAAAGACCAGTAGAAAATACATGCAGGGTTGAAATGATCTATTTATATGAGCCATTGATTCCATTATTTATATCATTTCTATTTACTCAGAGTTTATAGAGAATGGATACCCCCCTCCCCCTTTTAAGGCAATTTAAACAATAAGCTAATATGCAAATAAATTGTTTGTTAAAATTGTTTTTCCATTACAGAATTGATAAAAGATTACATAAATGAACTGTTTTATATTCAGCTTAGCATTAATACTCCTACTTTCTATGCTGCCGCTTGAATTTTAGTTGATTTTATTTCATTAGTGTTTTTTCTTTCCCTGCATTTATTTTTGTTTTATTACACTTTTGCAACTTTGTTCTTCTCCAAATCATTTCATTTTGATCTCACATTCTTTATCTATATATTCTTTACTCAGTCATATCTATTTTTCATCGTTTAATTAGTTTATTTATGAAGAATTTGTTGGAATATTAAATAGTTTGTTGAACCTTTTCTTTAAATGTATTTTTACTCAGTTTTTGTCTGATAGTATTTAACATAGAAAAGCTTTATGCTCATTACCAACAGAGAACAGAAAGCAAAACGTGGGTTACTGGTCTGCTTTGCTCTGAGCAGTAAGGATAAGGTTGGCCTCTAATGTTTACAAGCTGTTGTAACTGAGAATGTGATGTATATGTGTCTAAACAACAAGGACAACCTCAGTTTTCTGAACAATGGTGGAGTACCAGGCTCTGACAGAACTGGCAGCGATTTGCAAAAACTCCCAGATTGATGGGTGAGGATGTGACCACGAGAAATTACAGCTTCACCCTACAGGATATGAACGCATCACAGCTCTGAAACTGCCTTTATTTCAGTCTTCAACACAGAATAAGGCAGTCGCTGGCTTTTGGGTCAGCTGCTCTCAGTACAGCAGCAGAAGCAAAACTCCTTCGTGTCCTCTGGTAACTACAGGTTTACCCAAGGAGATCACGAGGAGGTTACACGTTGGGTTCACTATTAATCCATCCATCCATTTTCTACCGCTTGTTCCCAGAGCGGGGTCGCGGGGGGGCTGGAGCCAATCCCAGCTGTCAACG
>JBAMHV010000020.1:22370886-22383001 GCA_037177535.1 Pseudomugil gertrudae | reverse complement strand
GTTGGAGCCCCGCTCACACCAGGGATCGAACCAGCAACCTTCTTGCTGTGAGGCCACAGTGCTAACCAGCTGCGCCAATATCCCCCAGTATTCCCACAGCTCAGATTATGGAAACAAGACAAATATTTGTGACAACTCTCAGCTGGACATTACTGTCTCACAGGGGGTCTCTGGTCCCAGACTAAGGCTTAATCCACTGCAAAGTCCTCTAGAGAACCAACATCACATATGTTAAATAAGAATTTACACTCCAGTACATTTAGTTTCCAAACAAAAGGAATGAGAGTGAGGAGCAGTCAGCTCTCTTATCAGATCATCTACAAATGCATATGAAATATAACATGTATACAGCATATATGGCTGGTCTGGTCCCCCTTTAGGCCCGTTAGTACAGACATGACATGAGGAAGCTGAACAGACAGACAGACAGTGGATGCAGTGTTGGACTGTTTTGTTTAAGCTTTAAACTACAACTACAAAACCACATAAACAAATAACAACATTCCCCGAATGCGGAGCTGAAAACGTACGGAGGTGATCTGAACTGTATGATGAGTAGGAATTGTGGTTTAACTACAGATTTACTTAAACAAAGATGTGTGGAGGAGTTCCCAGTGCTCTATGTTGGGCCCCCTATGGTTCAGCATCTACTGTGTATGTGGAGTTCCCCCAGGCTCAGTGCTGGGGCCCCTTTGGTTGAGCTTCTTCATGCTCGTTCAGATCATAGAAACAAACATGTGATCAAGAGAGAGCATGAAATCTTTTCAGAGATTCTCTCCATCCCTAGCTGCACAAGGAGAAAGTGGAAATTCCTACAATGACATCATCATCTTCCTTTGACTGAATTGTATTATAAGCCTCACACATTGTTCTTCTCTCATGCTCCATTTTCCTCAGATTTCTATCATAATGTTGGAACATGTTTTTCTCCTCAGAGGTATTCAGTATGATATCAGCTGTGCAGGAACTTTTGTCAAACTGGTTTATACTGGTTTGTGTGTGGTTGTGGTAATGTTTTCTGTCAGACTTAGAGCAGAGAAAACATTGTTCCTGCACAAGTTGCATTTTCATTTTTCTAGAAAAGACCAAACAAATGTAAAAGTCCACCAGTGCTGCAGTAGTATGAGGAGAGTGGAGTAGTCCTGGATGATACCAGAACATAAATGGTCTGAAGGGATCGTAAAAAATAAGCCTGTATTGTACCTTTGGCTGGAGACGTGGGTAAATGTGGTAGGATCCTGTGCAGAGGCATATTTGCTCGTGGGGAAGGTTGTTTCGGTGTCTTCAGCTGCATGCTGCATCATCATCCCATTACACGACTGTGTGATGAAGAAACCAGACTGAGAACTTAAGTCTGCAGGTTCAGGTTTGATGCATTCTGTGAGAGTTAACGTACTTTGCTGAGCTTCAAGTCCTGAAGAAGCACATTAGAGACGTGGCGTCCTGTGGCAGAGCTTTCCTGTTTGACACCAGTGCCGGAGCCGGCATTGCTCTTCCGATTTTTCCTCTGGCTCTGCCTCAGGCGGTCATGTAGCTTCTTCCTCTGCTTCCTGTTCATGATAGTGCAACAACCAGGATCACAACACAACGCAACCACAGTAGATCACAATGTTCAATGAATGGAATTTATTTTCTATTAGCAAATATTTCATTTTTCATCAATAAAAGCAGCTATTTATTTTCCCTTTGAGGACGGATAAACAAATAATCAGATCCAGGATTAATTTATGCATCAACTTCCTGTTAACACATCTAAGAGCCAATGAAATGCAGACATGGTGAAGAATGAGGAAGAATGGATGCTGTGACTTATGCATAAGAGCTCCTTTAAAACCGAATTCCCAGCATAGCTCGTTTTCTGAACATTTTCTTGCTGTCAACATTTGTTGTGTCATCACAGAAGCAAAAAGCTAATCATCCAGCTAAAGAAAGTGTAATTTCATCTGATCAGATGAAATTTGATGCATAAAGTGACTTTGTGCACCCGTCAGAGACAGCAGTGATTTCTGACAAAGCACTGTAGAGAGGAACGGCTTTATCTAGTGGAATTATAACAAAACAGGGAGGATTTTTTATATATCATCCAGCTAAAGAAACAAGTTTCATCTGCTCTGATGTAACCTGATATACAAAGGGACTTTTACATAGTTTTCTTTATGTATGAAAATAAAAAATATGATTATTACTTTGTTTTGCAGTAAGCAACCACGCACATGATGCCAACGACGAGGAGAGCAATGCAGATTCCTGTTATTGTTAAAATGCGTTTTTGATACAGCTCCTCAGCTTCTGGAAAAGAGAAAAATGCTTTGGTAAAACCTCAGCAGTAAAACACACACACACACACACACACACACACATCCTCAAAGGTCTGAAAACAGTTTCACATGAACAGCAACAAACTGCATGCAGACTGTTAGCGCTCATTTCAGCTCTTTGTTTCAATAAAACATGTTCATATCTAAAACCAACCGGTGCGTTTGTTTCACATCACAGTCAGCAGAAAAACACGTGTAATAAGTCGCCCGCTGGATTTAATTAAGCTTGCAGGTAAGACTCTCACATTGCTGCATGTAAAATTCTTTCAGTAGTAGTCATGTGACCTGGACTGATGCAGCTTTTTGTTTCTTAAACAAACACGTGGGAATTCACACAAAAGACGGTAATCTGTTACAGAAGGGTCAAATTATTGGCATCAAGCAGAGAAAACATCAAAAGGAAATGAAAAAACAATATAAACTGGGTGAAGGGACATATTATAAAACTGCAATAGGGATCGCCATCTGGCAGGAAAGCATATGTTAGGAAGGGGTTTGTACTTCTTCCCCACTCCTTTTCACATATGTAATGCAAAAACACATGTAATGTGTTTGCTTTATTTCTTTCTATTGATTTATGTCTACAAATTTATGTATGAATATTATTTTCTAGTTGCATCTTTGATGATGATAATGAGATTTGTTCAGAAAAACCTCTTGGCTGTTGATCTGTGATCACTTAAACAATGGATTAAGTGATCTGGAATAGCAGGAGTAGAGCTGGAAAAGTAATAACACTTCCATGTGGACGATGTGAAGATCCTGAACAGCTGAGTCTCCATAAGAAACCCTTCAACTCTGATGAGTCCAGATGGATCCAGTGTGATGGGAGCATCAGGGTGAGATGAAGTGATGCAGATATCATGCCTGGTTCTGTACACTCCTGCAGAGGTTATGATGTGGGCTTGCTGCAGTTGCTCAGGTTTATCTTCAAGTTTAGGTTCATGAACATTTTATCCAAAGAAGGAAGTCTGCTGACTTCCTGAATACACAGTACCTTAATTTAATATAATTAATTTAATATTTTATAATATATTTACAGGAATTATTTGAGCTTTTTTAGTGTTATTTTTCATTTAAAACGTGGAATTTGTCCTGTAAAGTGTTATATATAATTATAATCTAAAATATTTAAGACTGAAGTTGTTTTAAAAGACTGAGTCTTTGAAAATGAAAATAAAATATAGAAATGTTTCACAGCGGCCCTGTGATGGACTGACCACCTGTCCACCGTGTACCAGTAATTACTGGGATAGGTTCCAGCTGTTTCCAGCTGCTGGAGCAGGCTCCAGCCCTGAATCAGAATAAGCATAATGGACACATGGATGTTTTACAGCTAAAGGGACATTTCTTGTCTTTAGGATCAAATATGTTTGTAAGGGCTCTTCTAAAAGACTGATGTGTATGTACGTGTTAAAACTATGCTGCTCACACACTGTGTGTGTATGTGATTTTGTGTGTTGTGAAGTTGTGTAAGAGATGATGTGTTATAGCTGCTCATTTTCCCTTTTCTCCCACATCCAACATGACATAGTTTATTATTCCTCATCTTTATTCACATTGCTTTGTTGTAGTTAGTTACTACACAGTTTTCACTTCAGGTTTAACATAAAATCAGTGACTACACTTTATTGATCCCTTTGGGATGACTCACTCTGGGAAATTTGGTTTCCAGCTTACAAAGAGATATAATATTAAATAATTTATAAAGTATTAATGGTCAATCATTATTTTATTACTTACAACTTATTAAGCATTAATTACTCATTATTAATTATTTGTTCTGTTGTATCATATTTAGTGAAACCCAGTCTGGCAATAAAATGGCTTTTATTTTAAGACTAAATATGTTGCAGTGAGGTCAGTAAAACAGAAATTAATCTAACATCTCATGGACTATGTTAATCTGGATCGCTGACCTAAGAACAGGAAATCAAGTAAAAAAAATCATAGAACAGAAGAGAAAGTTACGTACTGTAAAAGCTGGCCATCACATAGTTTTGGCAGCGATCACCAGTAAATTCATTTGGACACCTGGAAGAAAGAGAAAACAGAGAAAAAGAAACGGACTGAGTTCACACAGAGCTGTGGAAAACCCACAACAGTCATCACTGGTGTTAAAGGATGAGGCCAATATGCCAAGTCGAAGCTAAACCTTCATGTTTATAATGTACAGATTCATCTACACTGGTTCCGTTTGGCATCAAAACTGGTTTTAGTTCTCTTTGCAACAGACTGAAATTTGCATGTATGTATTAAACCAACAAGGATAAGTCTAAACTTTGCTTCTGATACCCTTCTGTACATGAGGTTGAAGCGGGAATGGGGTTAATCTGAGCTGAGAGAAGTTTATTTTGTCTTAAATTCACAAGACAAACCCCTTTAGGGTAATGGTTTACTGCTCTGGGAGACATGGATGGCATGTGATGAAATGTGAAGTCCATGCAAAATTCACCACTCTGCAGAGGAGAGCGTGCTCCACTCCTACACCCTGTTTCACTTGGCTGCACCCGATCGTAAAGCTTCAGATTTTATCGCAGTGTACCAGGAAAACATGGATTTCTCCATCATTTCGTGGAGAAAACATGAGATGAGTGAAACACCAGCAATGACGTGTGGGACTGAATACAGCTGTGTTCACATACGTTTTGGGTCTGAGACTTTCTTAAGCACTGCTTGTTCACATCGGTGCCCAGTGAATCCTGCCAAGCACCTGGTTGATGGATAAAAGGGAAAAGAGAGAAAGAGCACCTACGTGTTACATACAGGACAAAACAGTGAAAGAAAGACATGTTTTAGAAACACAGCAGACTGGCAAAGACAACCAAACCCAACAGGAGGGACACACGGACATTTTAGACATGATCACATGGGCTCAAATCAGGGGAGATCTAGTGGGTGTGCATTCTCACAATTACTCTCTAGTTATTTCTTGTAGTGAAACAAGTTTTGTCATGTGGTGGAACAAACCTTCCTGAGGAATTCAGGTAGGGTTAGGCTTACAGGTTGTTTTGTAAACATGTCTTTAGAAACAGGCGGAAACAGGAGTCTGACTCTGCACCAGAGGTGGGCATCTCCGGTCTTCAGGGTCCTGCGAGTGTTAGGAATTTCCCTGTTGCAACACACCTGATTCACATCAATGGGTCCAGTATGGAAAGCCCAGTCCTGCTCTAGACTGTGACTTCCCTAACTCGGTAGTTCTTAAACTCCCCCCGTGCGTCTGCAACCCCTAATTTCACAGATTTATTTCAGCATTTAATGGATTAAACTGCAAGAGCATCTTAAATTTACTTCATCAATCCAGGTGATGTATTTTTTCAGGTCTGGACTTGATCTGCGAGGTTCCAGCCTCCAGTGTAAGAAACCACTGCTCTAAATGATTAGATAGGAATAAAACCATTTAGTTGAACTGATATGTTTCCTGATGTTCATGTTTAGCAATATTATGAGACAGCATGGGATAGATTCACACAGATACATGCCTCTATGAAGCCTAATGAAACCAGTTGGTAGTCCATAAAGACCCAAATGGCTCTAATGATCCTCCTACTAAAGTCAAACAGACTTAGGTTGTTGTCTTTGGACATGAGAACCTCATTAAGACCCCGTGTAGCTCTATAATTACTCTGGATGGTATTCCATTGGTGCCCAGTACTACAGTGAGGAACATTTGAGTTATTCAGGACCAGAATCCACATATAAAACACGCCTCCAAATCCACCTTCTTCCACCTCCATAATATTCCCAGAATGAAGAGCATCCAGTCTCAGAGTAATGCAGAGAAACCAGTCCATTGGAAGCATACACTTCAGTTACTTCTTCAGGAAGTAGAAACTCTCTCTATCTTTAGGATTAAACCTTCCTGTTGACCCTTTTTACTGTCCTCTCCTTCCCCATCCAGTCTGGGAAGATGGCCGTCCTTCCTGGTTCTGACTGATAGAGTTTTTTTTGTCCACTGTCACCCTCCTCCTCATGAACTGAATGAATTTGTTCTCATTGGATCGTCGATTTGAATGAATTATGTCTGTGAAGAGACCGATCAGACCCGCCTTCGTTACCTTCAGCACCCTGCAGGCTCTTAGAGGACCTGGTTTTAAAGATGGAGGATGGTATTATTTCTGAAACTCTGGTTATAGTTTAAGGAGCCCATAAATAAAATGAACAAAGTTGTCATTGACAATGTTTACAAGTGTTTGTTTCAGTTGGTGTGTGTGTCTTACTTCAGCGTTCCACAGATTACAGATTATCATTGTGACTACTTTGCTATCTAAGGTTTGGAGCTTGGGAGCTGGACATGCCCCCAACATTATGTTGATGCCCCCATAATGTCATAATCATGTAGAATACTGTGGAAATTTAACCCTCAGACTGTCTTTCTAAAAAGAAACATCATACTTTTCTTCTTGAGGACACTATACAGGCTAAATGGCTGAATTCAAGAAAAAAGCCTGTGCTCTCCTAGGAGAGGTCAGGACTGGGTGCTACTGGGAGACATAGATATCACTTTGTGCTGTCCCACTCCAACTCACAAGCTGGAAAATGCCCCCCAAAACCATTTACAGTTCTGGGTGAGACTTTAGCGGCGGGATCTCAGAGAAGAAGTAAACATGCTGTTTGGGAAATAAAGCAGTTGTCCCCTCTGTTTCATGTTGTTGTTGTAGTGTTGTAGTTTGTTTTTAGAGACTTGGTTTGGTATTGTGAGGAGACAATAGTCTCTGAATGTCCCAAATCTGGGTCTGCAGATTCGTCAGCCACATACTGATGCAACTAGTGCGGTCTCAGTTCAAAGGATCCTTGAAATCCAACCTTGTGCACTTTGTTTGGGTCAAAGTCTTAAAACGAAGGCTAGCGATGTACCCTTTTCTCCCAGAATTCTTTGCACGGCAGGTGGAAAAGAACGAGCTGCAGGTATGTTTCAACAAGGATTTGATTTTAAGATATACACACACACATATTTGTCCCAGCAGACAAGCTGGGATGGCAGTAGCGTTGTGTCTCATTACCACAAATAAATGTAAGTAATCATCTTGACAAGATGTGCTGTCCGCCAAGGAGAGAGCTTCACTGCGCTGTCAGCCCAAAGAAAGCTCGTCCAATGACCTCCTCCACTTTGTGTCAATTTCATGTAAATATTTTCATGTTTTTTCTGGAAGAATGGGATTACCAAATGATTAAACATCACAGCAATTGTAACGCAGGACTGGAGCACTATGGGTAATTTTCTACACAAGGTAGGCTTCCTCCTTTCACTAATGGTAAGCGCATGGTAACCACTATGTAACCTATGCAGTCTGCATACTTTGAAGTGTGCAGACTCTGAATTGGGACACGGCTAATGTGTGGGATAGCTGGAAAAGAGGCAGCACTGTGTCGTCAGCCGAGAACACTTCCTGGTGGGCGGAGCAAATGAACTAATCAAGCTCCACTGGTTTCCAGTTGCAGCATCAAATTCAAAGCTTTGTTTCTGGCCTAAAAAACATGAATTCAAACAGCTCCTGTCTACTTTGACTCTTTGAGCTACACTCCCTCTCCACAGTTAGGCTCAACCAGTGAAAGACGCCTTACGCTACCACCAATACGTGGGGCTTTTTTATACAGTCTATGGGCTAAACCAGTAGCCAGACTCTTCTCTGCTGTTGTTCCTCAGTGGTGGAACAAACTGCCAAACTGTCCAGTCTGCAGAATCCTGATCTACTTATAAGACCAAGCTAAAGACTCAGCTGTTCAAGGTGCATTTCTGCACTTGACTCTTCTTTTGACTTAAATCTATCCAGCTCTTTTCCACAACTCAGAACTGATGATACTGGGAAACAAATGGGAATGTCCCCTGTTGTTTGGTTTCTTGCTTGTGTTGTTTTATTCTCTCATATGGACCCGACCGCTGCTGGAGCAACCTAGAACTGGAGGACTGGTTCATTGTGGACATGAGTTAATCACTTTAGAAAATTCAGGTTCAGAGTCCTGACACTCCGGTAACCATGCAGCTGGTTGGGGACATTAGTTAGCAACAATCAATCCCATGATGTCTACTTCCATGTAGCCAATCATCCAGACCACAGAAAGTTCCTGAGGTTTGTGTGTGAAGGTGCAGCTTATGAATACCAGGTGTTTTTTGGTCTGACCCTCCCTCCCCACACCTGCAAGAGTCGGGGATTCAAATCTTTGCTTACTGAGACGATTAAGATCTGAGTGGATTCCAGAGATCCACTCTCTGTCGCCGGTTCTGTCACTTTCAACCACTGTGGCTGTGTCTCAATCACACAGACCCTGCCCGGTCCCTGCGCTAAAAGCTGCCACCTCGTTCACTAAACCGACGCCATCTTGCTGACAGAGCGGAATAGGAAATGCTGGACTTTCAAAATAATGGTGGCAAACAATACGGCGGCGGAGGCTAATTTGTATAGACGTGAGTATGAAGTTGTTTCCTTACAGTTCTCATGTTTACCGCAGCTTGCTACATATCAGAACAATTGTTTGAGATTGTGGTAACCGACCCAGTACAGTTAGCACACGTAAATGTTAGCAGGTTTTAGCCGTATAGGGGACACAAAATAATAATTTTGACAAAATAATATGTGACTTACAGTCACTACCGGTAAGTGTTAAACATCCAGTATTCCATTTGAGACAGCACTTACCCATAATGGTGCGCACTACTGGAAAAAATGGTGCAGTGCGCACTAAGCACTGATTCTAGCGCACTATGGAAGTGAGACACAGCCTGTGATTTTCTGTGAAAGAGATCACTGACCTCGAGTCAGAAGTTTAAGCAGACATGGTTGCTCCATGTCCAACCAAGCGCATCTACTGGAGAGCCGCATGGTGGCATTGTACCGCTTACTGGTTCATTTTCATTTGGGATGCTAGCTGTGTGTTTGAACAGATTTGCAGCTCATTATTGCATCTATAATTGCCATGGTGTCGCTCAGCTTATTAAAGATGCTCCAACACTGACCGTGCATGCTATGTGACCTCAACAGGAGGCCGACACTGACAGCATACTGTCTGGTAGATCTTCGTCCTCGGAGGAAGCCTGGTCTGTTGCTCCAGGCTCTCTAATAGGTGGGTGTCATTTAGCATGGTGGTGTCCACAGATGTCTCTCTGAGGAGGCTCTGTGTGACGGTATGGCATTGAAAGGTGTTTGGAGTTTAGCGAAGTCTAAAGCTCTCATCAGTTACATGGAGCTACTAGCAGCCGTTCTAGCTCTGACACATTTCGACTAGCCTCCGCCAGGTTGCCATGTCTTCATCAGGACAGACAACCATCGTCTGACATAAACAAACAGACAAATTCACTTCCCGTTAAACCTGGCTCACCTTCTGCTGCAATGGTGCAGATTTCATTTTCTGCCTGTCAGAGCCACTCATGTTCCAGGTTGCTTCGACTGGAGGACAGACCAGATCCTCAGAGTAGTTCCTCTGTGAGAACCATCACCCAGCAGCTGTGGCCCGGATATGGGAGCAGTTCGGTAAAGCTTCAGTGGACCTCTTTGCCCACTCTTCTCTTCCATAACAGATCAGAGAAAGCCTCTGGGAATGGAAGCTCTAGCTCATCCACAGCCCATAGTGCTGCTAATGATGCTTCCACCATGGAAATGATCCTACCAGTCCTGGAGAGGGTATGCAGGCATGGTCTGTCCTTGATGGGCCCAGCAAAGTGGTGGTATGCAGAATTAGTAAGTCTGTAGGCAGTCATGGTGGCTTCCAATGTGCCAGACTTCTTGTCTCAAGCATACTTCACCCTCATCCAGAACAACTGTATACCTAACTGTTGAGAAGTCCTCTTAATTACTAAGAGCCTCATCCATGCTGTAGTGGCAACTAGACCATGTTGTGGTGGTGTTGGCACAGGAAAATGGTTCCTTTTCAGTTCTGTTTATGTGGACATTTCTCCTGGTACTCCTGGATAAAGGGCTCTCCTTTACATAATGAAGGCCTTATTAGCTGCTACTTGTACCTGTTATGCTGTGACACCAGCGATCATAGTCTGAACATTAGTTATTTTGAAAGGGACCTGTGATTAGATGAAACATCTTGCTGCTTCAGGTCTTTGTGGTCCCACATTTAAGGCTGTTCAGTCAGTTAATATGAAATGTTTGTCATACCTGAATGCCCTGCTTCTTGCTCTGACCTCTGCAAAATGTGTCCCCCCCCCTGTTGCCGCAGTAGGCAGCAGATAGCTCCAGAGGAACATTGTGCCCTAATGCAGCATTATTCCAAGGATTATTCCATCAGACTACATTTCAGTGGTGATTGAGGTCTTACGTTTCTGCCCCTCCTGTTGAATCTGAGGAGCAGAGGAGGTTACACTGTGCTTACACTGACCTCACTTAGAGCGTGTGAATAAGTGATGAGCAGCTATCAAACTGAGGAGTGATGGTGATGATGGTGGCTTATGAGTGCAGGTGATGCTCCGCCCACATGATCACATGTTAGTTGCCTAAAAGTGTGATCCAGGGTGTCTTCAGCGAGGACATGAATGGGCGTGATATCCCATACTATGTGTTGTACCTTGTTCCTCTCCTTCAGGGAACAGTAGTTATATGTATAACTGTGTGTTATCCAGTGGCTGTGTGTGCATGTGTCAAACAATTGTCTATATGTGTGTGTGTGTGTGCGCAGTGAGCAGAAGTCTGCTTGTGTTTAAGGTGTGGGTGGAGGCAATAAGGACTATTACTATGATTTCATAGTACTGATTCTTGGTAATAAATCTTCTACTAATGGAAAGTCTGTTTATTTCCCTTCTAAGTGGAGCCACTTGTGGGAGAAAAATGCATTTGTGGGACGAGCAGGAGATGTGAGTATCTCAGGCAGGGGTCTGTAAACGCAGTGCTGCAGCCACAGTGTCTCTTGACTTGAAAAATAAAGATCCCACAAATGGTTTTAAATATACAAGCCATTTTCTCCATATATTATTGATCCCAGAAGAGAAATTCCTTCTCGACATTGAACCAGTTACACTCCAGGAGTTGCTACCAGAGCCGAATCTGGGGAGCAGTTGGGAGATCAGGACTTTGCTCGGGGACCCGAGTGCCCCGGTCGGGGATGGCCACTGGACTGGAAACCATCAGCTTTTTTTTTTTTTTACATCATTTTCCAAAAATCTTTCTCTTTGCAAAAGTTAAAAAATCTTTATTTCAAAACGTGAAGTAGAAATAAAGATAAAATTTTTTTATGAGATCAGATACATGCACCATGATGTGAACATCAGTTCCATACCTGCATAGAAACTTTGTACTTCCTGGCATGACCTCCAGGGTGAAGCACTGCCCTCCATTTACGCAATAGTTCTTCTGGCTGTCAGAGCAACGCGTTATGTGACTGGAAGTTTTGCTTGCAGTGGAGGTGCTGGTAGTAGCTGCAGAAAGATAAGAAACTATTATTACAGCAAATAAATTAAAGGCAAATAAACCGGAGCTCTTGTCATTCCCACCTAACAAGGAATATGTGCAGTTTTATTATTTGTGAGTATTGCTGGAGTTCAGTATTGACCGTCTACAACAGGGGTCCCCAAAGTGGGGCCTGCGGGCCAAAATTGGCCCCCCAGCACTTGCTCTTGGCCCACCCAGTAAATCTTGATATTTAGAAACCTACAAATCTTGATGAAAAGGTATTTCAGAGCTTAATGACGGATGATAATATCTCTTACTTATGTCCATTAAGTCTCTAGTAGTTTCTAAGGGTTGTATGGATATAAACACCTCACTCATTGTGTTTCTTTTCATATAAACTTTAATAATTAAAAGTTTAATCCTTGGTGTATTTCACATTTGTAGAAAAGTCAATATTTTCCTCAC
>JBAMHV010000020.1:22258532-22271831 GCA_037177535.1 Pseudomugil gertrudae | reverse complement strand
CATCTTGTCTTTTCACTTGGCTGTTTAAGAAATTAGAAGCTACTCATAACTTGGTCCTCTTAAATGCAGTTGCACCCAGTTGTGGGCGGAGTCACTATTGAGCAGACGTGGCAACAGTTGACGTCATCAAAAGTTGTCGGTAGTTTATTTTTCATGGGTGAGCAGAGTGGATCCGGCTAGCTGGTAAGTAGTTCCGAACTGATCCAAACCAGTCTTTACCGACTCTTTTTACCTAGAAGTTTGCCTTTTTTTACTCCAAATCTTCATTCTATGTTTATTTACATCGGATTGGTGGGGTAAAACATTGCACGTGCATCAGCTGATTAGAAAGAAATATGCAGCAATACCCTGAAGTGATAAAAGAAAGTCTGGATCAGAGAAAGGTTTTCGGTTGTTTTATTTAAAAAAGGGACATTTTTATGACGCACCTGCTGCACGTGTTCCACAAATATGTGGACATTATTACTACACTGAATAAAGCGCGTGCGCGGCTGCACAGACAGGTATCTGTATCATGAAAGTCTAGGATCGGTTCAGTTTAAGTCAGGCCTCAACACCTGTTATCTTTCACCCGGGGAGAGAATATCCAAGGTTTGAGCCAGCTTCCAGAACCAGCCTGAACGTTTCATCTGCTGTTAATAAAGTTTATTCAATAGAGAAGTGAGGTGCGGCTCTTCCACATCATCAGGCAAAGTAAACATCCATCCAGTGTGTGTTAGGAGGCTGCATGATGCTTACCTGCATCTTAAGGTGGATTGTTTTCCTGTTCAATGTTGGGAATTCACCAGTGGATCCTTGCATCCTACTTGTAGATGGGATGCATCTCATCCTCCAGTCTGGGCTCTGTAAAATCTATTCTGTGCAACACTACTCTGTTTCCAGCAACATTATATCAGTCAATGTGCAGCTGTACTGCTCATTAAGACCCTGTTTGGCCCACAAACTGCCCTCCTTAGTAAACAATGAGATGATTAAGTTGAGGCTTCAGTTAAACTCTTATTAAACTGGAACAGCAGCCACTGGGTGATGTAAGAGCCTCCAACCTCAGACAACCAGGTGTCTAATTTTATAAAGTTTTGTCTTTAAAACATCATTGAAAACATTTAATAGGAAATGGATGTTATCTTTGTGTGATTAGATGCTGCAATATGCTGTGTGTAAAATGAGAAGCCTACCCATGTTCAGGTGATGCAGAACTTTGCCTTTTGCTGATATAATTCATCTTGGTCTTTCTATGACTGACCTGTCCTGTTTCCTGTTTCATAAACCTGTTGTGTCGACTTACTCAGATAAACTCAGAGGAAACGTGCGTCAGTCACAGGACTGATGTGTCTACGAGGTGTTCAGACCAGAATAATGGGGGAATCTTTATTTAGATTTTACTACTGGACCTCTGGTTAAAGCAGCTGTAACCCTGCTCTGCTTTGGTAACTTTATGGCATGTTGTACTAATCTGGACTCAACTCTTCAGTTCTCTTGAATTTCCGGCTGATTTCATGACACTGTTGATCTAAAGGTTTCTATAGATTGTTTGTATACATTTAAATGCATTTCAGGCAAATGAGACATGGGTGTTTGCAGTCTGGCTTTAAATGCAGAGAATTGATGGTAAAGATTTCTACTGACATGTTTTATTCTGGACATATTTTAGATATGACTGTTTCTCATTATGACTGCATGGTGGTGCAGTTGGTTAGCACTGTGGTCCAACAGCATGAAGGTTGCTGGTTCGAGCCTCAGCTGGGGCAGGGGTCCAACCAGGAACCTTTCTGTGTGGGTTCTCTCCGTGTTAGCGTGGGTTCTCTCCGTGTTAGCGTGGGTTCTCTCCAGGTTCTCCGGCTTCCTCCCACAGTCCAAAGATAGGATAGGTTGTTGGCCCAGTGATGGACTGGCAACCTGTCCAGGGTGTACCTCTCGCCCGATGTGAGCTGGGATTGGCTTCAGGCTCCCCGCGACCCCGATTAGGGAATAAGCGGTAGAAAATGGATGGATGTTTCTCATTATACTCCTGACCACAGTGTTATTTCCCATGTGGGACACTGTGTGTTTAAACATAAAACCCTGGATTGGTTTCACTCCTATCAGACACTGCTTCTGTTTCCTGCACCTCACCTCTCCCCCTTGTGGGGGCTTTGAAATCTATTTGCTTTGAAACAAACACATAACAGAATATATTCACATATCTACACTTATTTACCTTCCATTCTCACTAAATCAGCTCATTAGAAACCTCTTAATAAATGATCATTATTTCTTTCTTTTCTGATCACTTGTTGATCATTAGCTGCTTCTGATTGGACAGTGCTTGCTCTGGTGGTACATCGGCACTACACGGCAGCACCAGTGTCCAACTGGACTCACAGCAAACGCTTAATTATGATGTCCTGTCCTGTTTTTTACTTGTGTTGTTCTCACTCCCGGATGTAGGTCGCTTTGAAGAGAAGCATCTGCTATGAAAGTAGAATATAATTTTACCATCAATTTCAGCTCTGATTGGTGGAAAGTTTGACAGGAAGTGTCTTCATCCCCATTCACAGGTTTACATAGTTGTCTCTTAGCAACATAGTTGTGATATTGATCTTTTTAGGAGGAAAATTGGATAAATAATGGCGATACCATGGGTCATTGTGGACTTACCATATAAAGTTTTGTTTATGAGACACATTAAAGTTGAAACTTGTTCTAGTTTTAAAATGATAACTTATGTTTTTAGTCCAGATTTGCCCGGATCACTGGGCTCTTCCCAGTGATGCCGGGGGAAATCAGGCTTCGTTCCGTTGCCTGCAGCTTGTTAACGTCAGAATTTTACCTGTATGTTCATGTTTATGACAAAGTTTACCTGACTTCTTTGTTGCTTAAACACAGTTAATCTGCACCTCTGAGAAGATGATGGAAGAAAGTGGGATTGAGACGACTCCTCCAGCCAGCCCTCCTCCTCTGACAGTAGCTGCTGCTGTGAGCTGCCCCCCCATCACCACAGGTGAGATGTCCACCTGCAGATCCAAACAGAATCTGCAAACAGAGCATTCAGTCTGGGATTTATCCTGCTTTGTCTTTATTTTTGGGTTCAACAGAAACATTAAATAACACTGCCCTCTAGAGCTGTTTTAGAAAATCAAAATGGTTAGACAACAATTTCCTAAATTTCTCTACATTTTTAGTTGCTGCTTCATCCGAAGCATTTCCTGAATATTCTGCAAACATGGGGGAAGTTTTATCCAGAGAGAGGACTACCACAGTAGATAGAGAAGCAGCTGAGGTCTAATAGGTTTATTCATTCCCATTATTTAGCATGTGCAAAGCTACAATGCAACAGGTGAATCAGGTATGTAGTGGTGGCTCTGACAGAGGTAGAGGAGGTGTAGAGTAGTAGATGGTAGGTTGTTTCTGATTTGTACCAGTTAGTTTTCAGCCTTACCTGTTGCTCGTATTTTTCATCAGATGGTAAAACGTCTCAGTTCCATCATCTGTTATATTTTATTCTCAGTAGTGGATAAACAACATGAGTCGAAGAGATCGAATAAAAGGCAGAGGAGAGTGTTAATGGTGATTTGGCTGCTTTGTGGCAGATGTTGGTGTGTCTGGATGGAAAGCCAGAAGTAATACCTGACTGTGTTTGTCTTCCAGGTCTGTCCAGTCCTCTGTCTGTCCTAGACAGCAGCTCTGTCTCCGCCAGCTCATCTTTAGGCTCTGCCTCCCTCCCCACTGTACCCTCCCTCAGCAGGCCTCCGACCACGTCTTTTCCCCTCCCCTCCCAGTTACCCCCTGCTCCCTTCACCAGCAGCTCCCCATTCCCTCCATCCGCTTCCCCCTCTTTGCCACCCATGGCCTCCTCCATCCGACCTCCTCCAGCAGCCGGCATGTCGGCCCCTCCCGTAGGCCCGCCCACGACCAGCTTCTCTATGAGTGCCGGCTATGACATCACACGAGGTCACGCCATGCGAACACCTCAGACACCACTGATGCCAATGTTCTCCACCCCATCCACCATGCCAGGTGAGAGCCTCACTACCTCTGTCAGGTTTATTTAGGTGCAAATGCAAGATTCTAGAAACAGGAACAAGTTTCCATTTTCACTTGTGAGGTATCCAAGTCATATTATAGCATTTTCTTTTGTAATGATGCAGAAAAGCAAACCACATTCCCCCTGAGCTCTGAGAAACAATAAAATGACCTTCAGAGACATCAGACTGTAACACAGGGATCTCCATTCTGGTCCTGCAGGGCCGGTGTCCTGCAGGTATTCCATGCTTCCCTGCAGCAACACACCTGATTTAAATGATCCTCAGCAGACCTGTGCAGAACCTGACAACAAGAGGTGGAGATAACTTTGATTTGAATCAGGTGTGTTTCAGTCTGGAAACGTTCAATACCTGCAGGACACCGACCCTCAAGATCCCTCCTGGAGATAAAAGGGAAAGTAACCAGAAAAGATTTTCACATGAGATCAGTGGACCGTCCTGCATGAAGCCAGGGAAAAGCAGTCTGCTGTAAACAATAAATAAATGTAAAACTGAAAACACTAGTTTAACAAAGGATGGGGAATATTTTGTACAAATCTTTACTATTTTTCGTAAACTTGAGTTGGAGCATTACAGTGTATAGTAAACAAGCTAGCGCTATACAAGTTTACACTTCTTCCTACTTCTTTTCTTGTACAATGGCAGAAAAAGAAGGGAAGACCTGATTTCTCCTTCAAACAGAGCCGTTTTACATGTTCAGAAGCTCATATCACTGCAGTGATCCACATCTGAACAGAGCTGGCTTATTCATACTGACCTCAGGATGGGGGACTTTTACTCATCATGTGGTCTGACAGTTAAAGTCTTTATTTATCACATGTTTCAGCTACTTACTGAAGTCTTTCTCAGAAGGCTCACGTGACATCGCCCCCTGCTGGCACTCATGATAAGGTGTAGGATCCTTCATCCAGAGGATGGTCAGATTTATGGATCCAGTGGTTGTATTTATTACTTTCAGAGTCAATGACTTTGGCTTTTCCTGGTCCATAAAATGATTTTAAATACCCACAGAAAGAAATGTCATCTACCAGATACTCTGCCTACAGATGTTTCTGTGATTTGTAAAACTGACTTATTACAGTTTTAATTATAGATACAAGTTACTAAACTTAAGTCCCTTTTCTTGCCAGGAATGGTATCCAGCACCATGGTTCAGCAGCCAACCATGACCGGACGTCTGGATCCTGGCTCTCCCATCACCTTCCCAGAGGAGCAGGAGGATCCCCGAGTGTCTGGAGACACCAATGCTGGCGGAGGCATCTGGGGCTTTTTCAAGGTAGTGTCCATCCTGCCAGGCAAACACAGAGACACAGAACTTCTACTCTGGGCAGTCAGCATTTCTGTGGTTGTGTTAATGTGTGTGTTATCCTCAGGGAGTAGCAGGTAACCCTGTGGTCAAAACAGTCTTGGATAAAACCAAACACTCAGTGGAGTCTATGATCACCACGCTGGACCCCGGCATGGCACCGTACATTAGTGAGCGGACCTCTTCTCTCATCTGCAACATAGTAAGCAGCATTCTCCCCACATCCTGCCTTTATGTCTCTGTTTGGTTGATGTCCAGAGTCCGGGGGTGACATCGATATTGTGGTGGCTTCAGATAAGGAGATGAACGTGGAGGCAGTTAGAGATGCTTTCCAGGAAGTCTTTGGGATGGCGATGGTCACCGGTGAGCCCGGGCAGTCCAACATCGCCCCCCAGCCGGTGGGCTACGCTGCTGGTGTCAAGGTGGGTTCATAACATCTTCTCCTGGCTCGTTCCTAAACCGAGTGCTTTAGTAAAGTAACAGCAAGCGAAAGATTTCTCTTCGTTTTTATTATGTAACTAAAAGATTACGGAAACCAGAGAAGAAGACAAAAAAGACGATGACACGATGATGATGATGGTAAAAAGGATGCAGAAAAAGCTGAGGACAACATAAAACATGATTATTCTGCCTCTTCTTGTGTTTTTCTGGAAGGTTGTAAACATCTTAACTGTAGATTATGGCTTCCAACCGGGTCAGAACAACAGAGTGAACTCAGCTCAACCCTCTGGTGGATGCAGACTGTATGGAAACCAATGAAATGGATGTCCCTATTTACAGAGCCTAAATGAGCTTTAAAACGAGCTTCTCATGGTGGACAGGAACTGGGCCTGAAGGTGTCCATTAGAGGGGGCGTCCCACATGGGAGTCATGTTCCTGCAGCCTGTTAATCTGAGGAGACAAAACTGTAAAGCTTAATCCGGTTTGTCCTGGGACTGCTCAAATGTGGGAAAATCCTGAAATTTCCATACTGAAATGAGGATTATTTAACACGGCCGGACCACCCAGGTTTAGGTTGCAGGACACGTGACCGATTTGTGTTACTGACTGGATGGGTTTATATCCCAGTCACAGTGAGGAGAACAAGTTTTTCATTTGACAACACTTCACATTTTAGTCATGAACGTTTCACAGCTCCTTGTCTCAGTCTGTTAACATTAACAGCTTAACAGACATTAAACGTGTTAATATTGGCATAACATGGCCAGATCCATCCCATGCATTTCAGGATTGATTATTAAGCTTCCTTTAGTTGTTTAGAAAACCTTACTGGTCTTATTTATCCGACCTGCTTGTAGCCTCTGAGGTTCTACCGGCCTTTTAGTTGTTCCCAAAGGTCACGGGGAGACCTCGTTCCAACATTATGGATCTACGGAACAGCTTGGCAGAGAATGTCAGGGATACAGAGACCACTGATGTGTTTAGGAAAACTCTGCAGACCTAACTTTCTAACTTAACTTATGATCCATTCATTCATCTCACTGTTTTATTGTGGTGTTTTGTTTAAGTACACTGATTTATATTCTTTATTTTCTTTATTCAGTTTGTATCATTAACTTTTTTGTTTGTCTTTATTCTTGTTTATACCTTGTAACTCCAGTGATTTCCAGGACAGATAACCAGTCCATTACAGTTCTGCAGAAATAAATAACATCTAAACAAGTTAAAACAATCACTCATCCACACCCAGTTACCATGAAGATAAATCTGGCGCTATTAAAGCTAAATAATCTTTTGTACCAGGCTGTAAACATATTTATTTCTGTTTAACATGGAAGTCTATGGGAGTTTTTCTTTGAAGCCCCCAGTGGAGGATGGAGGAACTGCCATTTTTGGCACTTCTGCATAGGCTTCGCTTTTAACTGCCACATGTTGCCGCTTGAATAAAACGTAAAGCTTTTGTTTTGTTCTGGTCTCTTGTTTCCATGGTAACAGAGATTTGGGTGGATAAAACTGGTGTCTGTGTCCCAGTGGTGTGACCTGAGGTGGGTGTAGTGGTTCAGTAAGATAAAACATGATGAAAGAGACTCTTCTGGCTGAGTATCAGATGCATTTTTTATGTATGTCAGACAAAAATCTGTATTTTATGTCTGAATGTGACACTCGCAGGGGGCTCAGGAGCGCATCGACAGCCTGCGGCGAGCTGGGGTAATCCATGAGAAGCAACCGGTGGTCTCTTTGGAAAACTTCATCGCAGAACTTTTTCCTGATAAGTAAGAAGGAAGCTCAGAGTCGGCTTAAAGTCCGCTGCCTACGAGAAGCTTAATGTCCTGCTGCTGTCTCGTCTCCAGGTGGTTTGACATCGGTTGTTTGATCTTGGACGACCCTGGTCACAACATCCACATAGAGGTCTTCACACAGGCGACTCCTCTGGCTCTGGATCACATCCAGCAGGTACATCAGCCTCGCATATCCCAGATTTATGCAGCGTTATTAGCACTAATAAGGCTGAACATGATCGCACTGGTTTGTGACCCCATGCAGGCTCAGTCCCTGACCCCCCCTGACTACAGTCTGCGCTGGTCTGGTCTGGTGGTTACAGTGGGAGAGGTACTGGAGCGCAGCTTGCCCAACATCAACAGGTGTGACTGGCACCAGGCTGTGACAGGAATGAGCCAGCGCCAGATGATCCAGAGTGCTGCCAGAGCTCTGGCTGGACTCTACAAGCAGCAGCTCCCCCCCAGGATTATGTGAGGCTCCACTTTCTGAAGAGACAGAGACATACTGGGTGATAAAGTAGCCGATGGGACAGGTCTACCCTCCATTTGTCCTCTTAGGACAACTAAATGCACATTTCTGTAAAGGTTTTTACGTCGGTGCCACATTCCAGTGTGTTACTTATTAAATCAATACTGTCCCACGTTACAAAGAAAGTATGAAGTAACCAATAATCATCCTCATCGTCATCATTTACATGGACGTCATTAACTCATTGTGATGTTGTTGTCCCGTTAGTAAGACTGTGTCCCAGCTGTACTGGGCAGACACAGTGATAACTGGGTTAGTTGTACCGTCCCATTGCTGCTGATCTCTCTGTGTCCGATCTTCGCTCTGCTCTGCTGGAAATAAAACCTCCGTGTCGGCATCTCTGCTCTGTACTGCAGGATTCAGGGTTAACAGGGTTTATATGTTGTGTATTTACAGTAGCGTACAAATGTTTGGGCCCCCTGCTGGTCAAATCTCTGTTCTGGTGAATAATTCAGCGAGTTTAAGATGAAACGAGGAAAAAATGAACCAACACGGGTTCAATTCACCAACTTTCAGGACAAGAAAGTACAAAAACTCATCACAAAAATATTACAGATTAATCATTTATTCCACTGTATTGGGTAAAATTCCTAAATCCACAAATCATTATTGTAACACTAAATGCTGGTTTAGTTACAGTGTTAATGTTTATATAGTGGGGGGACCAAAAAGCTGAGTTATTTTCTGTGAAATTCATGTTCCAGATTCTTTTTCTAGTAATACTAAAAATGAGTCATAACATGGATTTTGCTATTTAAATAAAATCCTTCTAACATGTATAACAGAAACAATAAACTCATTTTTATATTTGTTTTTTTAATCCATAATAAAAACAGTACCACACAATCAAACTTCCATTTAAAGGCAAGTTGATCAACAGATTTGAGCAAAGTGAAAAAATTGTAATGTTTTTAAAGCAATTTTAAAGGTAGTGATAGAAACATTTCTTACAATATGAGGGCATAAAATGATGGACAAACCTACAAGACAAAACAAACGACCAAGCATGTACCCTTTTACTCCCGCTTTGTCCACTACAGGGTCGCGGGGAAGCTGGAGTCTATCCCAGTAATTAGGCCAGAGGCGGTGCAGCCTGGTCAGGTTGGGTCAAACATCAGGGTATTACTGCACACTTTTACAGTAACAAAGTCAAACCGTGGAAACTCCAGGAGATGAAGAAGATGCAATGAAAAGACTGTCAGGAGGATCACTCAGCAAACGTGGGTATGCTGGGGAATATCTGCACACTCTTAAGCACGGCAGGGGAGGAATCATGCCTTGGCTCTGCGTTGCAGCCAATGGGAGAGGGAAGAATGAGCATAGTCTAATGAAAAGAGGATGGTGATTCTATACACACCTCCAGATCCACAGTGGTTGGTCTGCACCTTAAGAGATGGACTTGGTGTGGAATAATAACGGAGACAATTCCTTGAACAGACTGGCGACCTGTCCAGGGTGTACCCCGCCTCTCGCCCGATGTCAGCTGGGATTGGCTCCAGCCCCCCTGTGACCCTGTTCAGGGATAAGCGGTAGAAAATGGATGGATTTCTTGAACAGGAGTAGGACAAATGTCCCTAGATGTTTGTTTTTACAAACCTTGCGTGACACGTCCGGCTGTACGGGAGCAGATCAGAGCCCTCCGGTTGATGGGCTGCTTTCTGATTGGAGCTGGCTCCCACTGGGACAATGCTGCATCGTCCCAGTCCATGCTGTGGTCAGAAAAGACTCTGTTTGTAATAAAAAGCATCTTCAATCCATGAAATGTCTCAAACCATATCTTTACCTTTCTGCCTTTTATAGCTCATAGCTCTCTGACCTGATAACAGCAGCATCTGGACAGAGGTGCCCAAAGCTTTGCATTAGCAGCTTAAATAAGTCATTAAAACCACATATGTGGATGTTGTCCTGCTTCAGCCTGTTATAAAACGGTGTGTAGCTATCCGGGCTGGTTTGTGGTTCTCCATGTGTCTCCTGTTTACCCATAAAGCTTGCTTCCTGCAGTTGGGACAGAGGTTACATGGATGAAGATGTTCATTCTATCTCCTGCAGAACACCTGAGCTGCGGATTACCTGGTGACGGTCACTTTGCATTAGATTTAGAAGGAAAGAGTTCTGTCTCTTCAGGTCAGGGTTAAAAGTTACTCAGAGTGAAGATAAAACAGTTTTTTTATAAATGTGCCTTTACAAATAAAATGTTTCATGACAGATCAGTGATACGTTTTCTGTTCCTCACAGAGACACTGACTTTGCCCAGCGTCTAATCTGTAACATAACTTCATACTGATAATGATGTGAGATAATAGATATGTCATCTCCTTTCACTTCCTGTTTTGTAAGTTTTCACCTAAATATTAAAAAAAAACATTTTCCCACAGAACTTCTGTCATTTTTTTGTATTATAGATTCTGCAAGGTGCCAGAAACGTTCCTTGGTGAGTTTGCTCCACATTGCTGTAAAAGCAGGGGAGTGGGGAGAGAAGGGGAGGGAGAAGGGTGTGGGGTGGCCTCCGGGGGGTGGCGGTCTGGGGGCCCTGGCCCCTCGTGGGTACTGGTTGGCTTCTCTGTCTATGGGGTGGGTGGGGGGGTCTCCTTCGGATGCTCGGGGCCCTGGGCCTGCGCTCTGCCTGCACTGGGCGGCAGGTGCCCGGGGCGGCTGGCGGCTCCCGACCTGGGCCCGCTAGGGCCCGTTCCCCCTGACTGTGGGGGGCTCTGGCTGGGACCTCCCTTTACCGTTTCCTGGTTGGATGCTGGGCTTGAGGCGGGAGAGGTGGCTGGGGTCCTAGTCCAGGGCTGGCAGCCATTGGCCCTGGTCTCTGGTGGTCCTGACCTGCCTCTGACCTTTGGGTAGTAGGGGTCGTGGGTTGTGGTAAAAAAAAAAAAAAAATCATGGTTGCATGTTTGTCATCATCTCTACAGCAGACTAATGATGACTGTGTTGTCTGGTTTCTGAGAATGCTGATTCATGCAGACATTTCGCCGTACCAGTAAGAGAAAAGCTTCCCAAAAGGTTCTGGTTGAGAGAAAAAACCTGAAAACATGTTGATGGTTCCGCTCTACCATGAGGGTCATGACTTTGTTTCTGTATATTTATTTATACAAACAAAGGTTATGTGGGGTTCCACAAGGCTCCATGCTAGGCTCCTATTGGTCACCAGCTACGTCGGATCTGCCGACACCAGATGAGGCAAGCCAAGGCTGGTTCTGAAACCCAGGTTAGTTCTGCTTTATCTCCAGGTATCGGATGTTTTTCAGCTTGCAGGCTTATGATGGAACAGGGAGGTTTTCTATTTCTGTCCTCAGGCTTTACAAGCACAGATCCTTTGGATCTGAAAGATTTCAGAGTTCTACATCACAGCACTTCACTCAGACTGCTGGGTTACCAGTGGTTTCTACAGGTTCTGAAAGGGAAATGGGAGGCAGAACCTTCAATTATCAGACTGCGTTCTGTGGAACCAGATCCCAGTCTGGCTTCAGGAAGCGGACCTCCTCTCTACCTTCAGATTATCTTCAAAGATCCCTCCTAAGTCCGGTCTTGCAGGACCCTCATCATCCCTTCAGTTCTGTTCATACTGACTGAGGCTGCTGGGAGACGTCCCATCATGCACTGGGCTCCTCTCTGCTCGTTTTCCTCCTGGTTCTGGTTCTGATGGAGGTTTTCCTCCTGGTTCTGGTTCTGATGGAGGTTTTCCTTCCTGGTTCTGGTTCTGATGGAGGTTTTGCTTCCTGGTTCCGGTTCTGATGGAGGTTTTCCTTCCTGGTTCTGGTTCTGATGGAGGTTTTGCTTCCTGGTTCCGGTTCTGATGGAGGTTTTCCTTCCTGGTTCTGGTTCTGATGGAGGTTCTGAACAGGGAGGTCTGATCCAATCCGTTGGTTTCCAGCGCGGCCATTATGTGATGAACTGGTGTTGAGCTAAACTGGACAGATGTGGATCACGTGATGTTCCATACTAACTGGACGGAAATGGATCGTCTTCAGTTGTTTTCTGTGATGACTTTTTTCAGTAGAAACTTCATTTGAGTAAAAATCATTTCCAGATGTCTTTACCTGGACGTCTCGCGCTCACTAAACGTAGCCAGGAGCCCGCTCCAGGATTCTTTCAGTCCCTGACATCATTTTGCGGATCTGTGTCTACATGCAGAAATGTGTGCCTCTGCAGACTCCCTGCACGCGCACGGACCGGTGATGAGGGGGCTGAACCCCTCCTTCCCACTCCGCGCCGGGAGGCTGCAGAGCCTGCAGACCGGGATGTAGGACCAGTGTGAGGTCCAGTACCCCCAGCGTCCCCGTGAAGCTGAAGGCGGAATGGACCGAACCCTCCGGTTCTCCCTGTAACTCTGGAAATGGATTCGACATCCGCCCGAACACATCACGGTATTTCTCACTTATTCCTCTGGGTTTTCACATGCACAGTGCGCGCGCGTGTGTGCATGTAAGGGTCTCCGACAGCTCGTCAGCATGCGCACTTGTTGCGTGATGATGATGCATGTGTGTGCTCGCGCCTCCAGTTGTCCTGGTTCGGTTCTGTCATGCTGAAGCGTTTTGCTGCATGACCTCCACCAGGAGGCTTCAGCTAACAGCAGAACATCTCTGCATTAAATGATATCATTCAGGCAGCATGTTGGAAAACACTTATCATCACGTGGATGATGTGAATCTGAGCAGATTGTGAATATGATGCAGCAGCACATCTGTTAAAAGTTGGAACAGGAGCAACAAACGACTGGAAAAGGAACCAGTACAAATTACATGCAGCTGGAGGAGCATTTGTGAACTCACTGGGTAAATTAGAGGTCTGCAGCATGACTGGTGAGGAGCATTTCAGAGAGACAGAGTCTCAGAAAGATGGACAGAACTTTACCAATCTGAGACTGACTGAAATATTATTCTGGAACAATTTCAGAAAGAAAAACTTCCTGAATGATTCACAGAATCAGGAGGGATCTGAGGGACGGCTGGATGCTGGTGATCTTCTGCATTAAAAGCAGACACATCTCTACTAGAAATCACTGCATGGACTCAGGAGGACTTCCAGATATCTGTCTGTGACAGTCCACCCTGAAATCCACACATGCAGATTAAAGCTCCATCGTGCAAAGAATAAGCTGTATGTGAACATGATGCAGAAACTGGATAAACATGTGAGATGTGTGGACAGCATGGACGGTGTGTCCTGCAGAGGAAGCATCCAGCGTGTTCTCAGTGGACAGCATGGACGGTGTGTCCT
>JBAMHV010000020.1:22204531-22216304 GCA_037177535.1 Pseudomugil gertrudae | reverse complement strand
AGGATGGAAACAGTCTCATGTGTATTCTTGTTTTTCATGAAGTCAACAATCATCTCTTTTGTTTTGTTGGTATTCAGGATGAGATGATTGTTACCATTTAACAAACTGACTGATCAATTCTCTGTACTCTGCTTCCTGTCCGTCGCTGATACACCTCACAACTACAGAGTAATCAGAGTGTTTCTGCAGAGTAATCAGAGTATTTCTGCAGATGGCAGGACTCAGAGTTATATTGGAAGTCTGAGGTGTACAGTGTGAAGAGGAATGGTACCAGTACAGTTCCTTGTGGTGTTCCAGTGCTTCTGACCACCATCTCAGACACACAAGCTTTCAGTCTCACAAACTGTGGTCTGTGTGTGAGGTAGTCATAAATCCAGGTGGTTGTGGACGTATCCACCTGGAAATTATGGAGCTTCTCACATAGCAGAGCAGGCTGAATTGTATTAAAGGCACTTGAGAAGTGAAAGAACATGACCCTCAAAATGTTGCCTGGCTGGTCCAGATGAGAGTGGGCTCTCTGAAGCAGGTAGATGATTACGTCTTTAATCCCCAAGCCCATTACGATATGCAAACTGTAATGGGTCTTGAAAGGTGTTCACTTGCTTACCGAGATGAGCCAGTACGAGTCTCTCCAGGACTTTCATGATGTGAAAGGTCAAGGTAACTGGCCTGTAGTCGTTTGGTTCAGCTGGTTGTGGTTTTAGGTACTGGTCTGTAGTGGTTTGGTTCAGCTGGTTGTGGTTTTTAGGCACTGGAACAAGGCAGGATGTTTTCCACATCACCAGAATTCTTTCCTGACTCAGGCTGGTGTTGAACAGGTGCTGCAGAATGGGACATAGTTGTCTTGAGCAGGTCTTGAGAACTCTGGGACTGACACCATCTGGACCTGCAGCCTGGTTCCTGTTCAGTTTCATCAGTTGTTTCATGACTTGATTACAGGAGACAGAGTGGAGGTGGAGGCAGAGTGGGTCTCAGAAAGTCCAGATGTGGAGGGAGATGAGGCTGTGTTCAGGTCCATGACTGAGCTGCAGGGTGACAGAGTGGAGGTGTAACAGGAAGGCTGTGGGCTCATGGAGGGTGTGTGGTCAGTTGGATTTGAGGCAGGAGGTGAGCTAAACCTATTCACAAACATGTTCAGTTCATTTGCTTTGTCCAGACCTCCATCAGTTTGATCCTCCATAATCTTTCTAACTTTATCCTGTAGTCCTACTTGCGCTTTGTGTTTTAAAACCATTTCTCTTTGCACATAAGTCCGAGACCTTGATAGGGACCAATGTGACACAACCATCTGTGACAGTGACGTGTCTTTTAGCGCCGCTCAAAACAAACAATCCATGAAAAATAAGGAGAGAAGAAAACACCACTAAGGAGCAACAATGGAGATTGAGGAGGCCACTGTGTTCTTTGGCTGCATGATGGGTTGACAATCACAACAAGCGGTTAACATGGAGGCTGGAAGAGCTCAGAGAGCCAGGAGGAAAAGAATGAAGTGGCAGGCGGTTCCTTTTTATGGAGGAAGAAAGCAGCGCAGCAGACAAAGGACACTGCATGCAAGCTTAACTTATTAAAGATGTGCCAATTATATCCATGTCCTATGAGTAAACATAGACATTATTTTGCTAAAAGGCGGAGCTACCACTTAGTTAAAACAATTTCCTATGGATCCTGAAAAGTTCCGAGTAGGAGCTAAAATGGTTTTAGGAACTGAGTTCCTACAGTCGTATAGCCCCTTAGACTTTTATACTTTAATGTAAATGCATAATGCAACATTTAGATGATTTGAAAGATTTCTATATTTCTGATGAGATATAATGTTTTCCGCTCTCAGTAAATATCTGGACTAGAATTATAGTGATGAGCAGAGACTGAGATGACCAACCTCCTGTCCAGTGACCAGCAGCAGACTGGCTTCCTCACCATAAAGGACCAGTCTGGAGATGATGTCAAGAACCAGCAGTTCACTCCAGCAGTGATGCAGCAACTTCATCTGATCACTGACCTGTTGGCAGAAAGTAGAGCTAAAATCTGTAAAATGCTTTTATCTTTCTCATGTTTCATTTCATGTTATACATATATTTTACTTTGTTACAAATGCCGACTGTGATGAGTCACTAACTGGATTTCACAAAGATTCATTGGCAGAAACTAGCTTCATCCCTTCATTTTCCATGCAGGGCGCAGAAAGCTGGAGTCTATCCCAGCAATCATTGGGCGAGAGGAAGGGTACATCCTGGACAGGTCACCAGTCCATCACAGGGCAACACAGAGTGACAAACAACCAGTCACACACACATTCACTCCTAAGAACAATTTAAAATGACCAATCAAGCTAACATGCATGTCTTTGGTTCTAATTTGGATTTTATTTGTCTAACCAAGCTTTGTTATAAGACCCGGTCTTCCTCCTTTTATATTGTTTTCCTCCTCTTTAGCTCTTCCTTGGTTCTAACCTCAGGAAACGTGGTGTCTCGGTCAACAGTTATGCTGATGACATTCAGATTTACCTGCCTTTGAAACACGACAGCTTAGTTTAACTAAAAAGCACATAATTTGCCTTTAAAGTGTTAAAGTAATTTTTATTTTGCAAGTACATATAAAAGATGTGAATCATTAAATGTGGTGACCCTGCAGCTGAGAAGGATGCAGCTTCCTCCATTTAGAAAACCAACTCCCCTTTAATAATGTGCAGCGATGCTCCATCTTCTCTCTGATAGTTTGACTAGTCACCATCCACTCTGCATTTTCATACTCTTCCATGCAATTTTTTTCGCTTCACATTCATGAATCGCTGATTGCAAAATAACTTTTTAGTTTTTTGTAAATAAACCTTTTTGTGTGTTTTGTTTAAAAAAAAAATCAGTCCATCTCAAATCCATGATGAAAGCCTCCTTTAGACCCAGATTAAGGCTGTTTAAAATCATATTCAGCAGGTGTTACCTTGAGTTGCTTGAAGAAGATGGATGTGCGTGCCCACTCCACAATGGAACATAACAGCTGATCAGCTATTGCAAACAGAGGCCTGAAGGTGTCGGCCGTTCTGTAGCAGCTTGTCTGCTCCTGGTGAAGGCGAGTGCTGATCTTCTTCTGCAGCTGCAGCTCATCTGGATCACACCTCAGAAACTCCATCACAAGTTCAGGCATCCTCAGACCTTGTGTTAACACAAGTCTTGAGATTGGCTCATGTGGATCAGTGAAGAATCCTGCAGTAAAGTCTGCTGACCCTGGACAGGTGGTGCTGGAAGTCCAGTGGTGCTGGACAGCAGTGGGTGAGCTGGAGGATGCAGACACGAATGAAGGCAGGTCTATGATGGCGACGGATTGGTGGCCACCTGAGAAGGTAAAGTCTCTCTGATGGGCCGAGGAAGTCAGGACAGTGCTGCTGCTTTCCAGGCTGAATCTACTCGCTTGTATCAAAGCCTTTTTCTGCTGTTTGAGGGCTCGATCAAGCTTGTACATGGGCCCAAACTTGTTTCTGCCACCTCTCATCCGATCTGAACGAACAGCTGAAAAATAAAAGGAATAAAGAGCAAAGAGCTTTACTTTTATTGTAGAAGAGCAACAATAAGATTAGAGGAGCATCTTGATGTGAATAATAAAATACACAACTGACAATAATCAGTGCTGGACATTATGAACATTAAAATATAATTATTCTTAAAGGAATCTTATTCTAAACCTTGTGACTGATGCACACTGTATTAAACCTTAAGGAAAATCATTCTGATTAGTTCTATACATATTTATTAAGTAGGATCATGATTGTTTTGTCTTTATTAAATTATGTGATGCATCTGGTAATAGTGGTACATTTTAGATCTGAAATCAATAAATATGATTATTTCTGGTTGACCACATTAATATAGTTTTGCTGCTAATGTTGCTGTATTGTGGGCTGTAGGTTCACTAGTGAAGGAGGTAACCAAGTAGGAAAGGGAATGAAAAGGAAGGAACAGAAAGGAAGTTATGGAAAGGAAAGAAAAGAAAAGAAAGAAAAGGAAAGAAAAGAAAGGGAAAGGAAGAAAAAGGTGTCTTTAAAAAGAAAAGATGTTTTTGTGATTCCCATCATTTAATTTTTATATTCATACATTCTTTACATTAACAAATTATTCTATATGACAAATGACATATTCCCTGTATAACCTCACAGCATTCTTGCAGAGAAACTCACCACCTGAAAAGTTTTTCTCAGCAGAACTTCGTGTTTTAATTTCCATAAAAACAAACCTGAGAAAGAGCCGAACCCCCTGCTTACCTTCCAGCTTCATGCCAACATGCAGACACTTCTGGAACCTGCAGAAAGGACAGCGTTTCCTCTGAGTTTTATCGATTCTGCACTGCTGCTTTTCCACACAGGTGTACGTCTTGTTGTTCTGAACCGTCCTTTTGAAAAATCCCTGCAGGAGTCGAAACAATCAGTCAGAGGGAAAGTCAGTGGCTTGCTGCAGGCTAGAGCTTAACATTTTCCAGTTTAAAGAAGGCTGTGATTTACCTTACAGCTTTCACAGGTGAACAGACCATAGTGATACCCAGATCCTTTATCTCCACACACCGGACACATCTCATCCAGACCCACATCACATCTGTACGCCATTCTAGAAAATGCACCAGAAAAAACAGCATGAAACCATCAGCTTCAGACAAAACAATGAATTCAGTTACATTAAGAAAAAGAAAGTTAAAGGAAAAAACTTACATTAAATAACAAGATAAGGAGAGAAAGTAAGAAAAGGAAAAAGGGAAAATTTAAGCAATTACACGAAGAAAAATGGCAAAGGACCTTAAAATAAATTCTATGAAATGAAAGCAAAAAGCTAATAAAATTGAAGTAAAAAATATGTAATGAAAAAATTTTTAATTAAAATAAACTAGACATGTGAAAAACTTAAAGTTCATCCATTCACTATTTTAATTTATTTAGTAAAAAAAATCAAATTAATGAAATGAAAGAAAGACTAAGTAGTGAATAAATCCCAGAATATCGACCTGCTTGTTTTCCTGTCAGATGAGTCGGATGAAACAAAGCAGCAATAATTGCTGGATCTCCTTCCAGCTGCCCGTTCCACGTGTGAAATAAAGGCAGCGATGGTGGATGGGTTCTGTGGGGTCACATCATCCTCCTGTAGAGGTGGGACGCTGACTGTCATCCTGATCCTGCTCAGATCCAGTCACATTCATCACCTCCACCATCACCAAATACGTGGAATAAGGCTCCACTAAAATCTGCTCGTGGAGTAAAAATAAGCATTCACAGGAAACTCTGCAGAAAAAGTCGACCCAAAACCTGCCCACTGAGCTGGTTGTTAGAGTGAGACAAACAAAACCAGAAGCAACAAGCTCAGAAAGAACCATCACCAACAAAAGCATCATTTTCCTTTACTGGACTGTTTTTGTTAAAGCTCCTTAAACTAACTTTGCAGTGCAAATCCAGCTGAGATGGAGACTTTCTATAAACTTTACAGGGTTAAACCTTGTCTCATTATGTGGTTTTAACTGACTCTGTGCCTGATATGAGGCTTATTAGTGTGTTCAAGTGGCTTCTTCTTATCATTATTATCAGTAAAAACCTTGTCATGTACATGTTTGTGCTGGTTTTTCATTCTTCGGTCATCCAGCAGATGGAGTGGTTGTACCGAGTTTACTGTAGTTTGATGAAGATGAGAGGTCATGTGACTCCTCTGTAACCTGGACGATGGCCTCTTCATTGTATTTAAGGGTTTAAAAAAGATGGTTTCAATGCATTTCACCTAAAAACACCTTTTGAAGCTGCTTGCAGGTTGGTTTGTGGGAAGCTGACATGGATTCTGCTGCTGCTGTTTGACGTTGGTGATCTAATATGGGATGGCACAAATCTGGCTGGGCTGGTTGTGTTGGTGCTGTTCCTGGTCCTAATCAGAACTAATCAAACTGTATTCATACTAAAGAGCAGCTCAAAGGGCTTTACATATTAAAAGTTATTAAATATTAAATTAAAATAATTTAATGAAAAATAAAAATAAGCCTTTAGCACAACTTAACCAAATTAAAGACACACACCTAATCATTCATAACCTCTCATACACTCATAAAGATAAAGCACATAGGAAAAACTAACATGATAACAAAATGATTACTTATAATCAGATTACAGATTACCTGGCCAGGAAAGTCTGAGCTCTTCTTACAGTCCTAAATGGTGGCTGTCCCGAATGCTTTCTACTTGTAAATAATCTCTTTGTAGGACTTCAGACAGTTTGAAAATGACCTTTTAACCCTTCATATATTGATGGACAGCAACAGTTGCTTCTCTTAGATCAAGGGTGTCCAAAGTCAGTCCTCGAGGGCCACAATCCTGCAGGTTTTCCTTCTAACCCTGGTCCAACACAGCTGACTCAAATTGATCAGTCATTATGCTGAACTTGCTGAACTTCATTGGCTTTTGGAAGCCAGGTGTGTTGGAACAAGGATACATAAAAAATCTTCAGGACATCGTCCAAAGTGACTAACTTTGGACACCCCTGTCTTGTTGCTGATGTCTTTCCTCCTTGGCATTGAGTTAACAGCTACAGGTAAGGGTGAGACTGAAGTCTAAAGGAGCCATTTTACTACCAGTCCCACCCAATAAACATAGTTTAATAAACAAAGTCTATTTGATGTGAAAAGAGAACTTGTAATATACAAAACTGTGAACATATTATTGCTTTTTATGTGTCATGATGGAAGGAAAAGGCCAAACTTGATCCCCATCAGAGCTCATACATCTGTGTAACATGGCTGTCTCATCACATATGACGGAGTCTGCTGGAGCGGAATCAGTTTGATGAATCTTGATGTTTGTTGACATTTTATGGCCCCTGTCCCTAATGACACACATCTCTGGTTTTTATGAACTGCTTCATATTTGGTATTTCTAAGGGTGTGTTCACACAGGTACTGTGTGGTCCTCATTAAACAAACCATGGTCTGCTTCCACGGATAATCTGATTTGTTTGGAGCAGTGTGAACTGGGGTCTTGGATCAGTTGTAAGTGAATCCTGGTTGGGGTCTTTTCCGATGTAACAGCAGATGGAGCTTTCAGTGGGGCAAAGAGGGGTTCAACATGATGGATTTCTATCATCGTCTCCTTGTACGGGACAGATTCTGGTGAAAACTAGTAAAGTAAAAAGACGACTGAGACTGTGGGCTATATAAATAAAGTTGAACTGAATTATTCATTAAAACAAAAGGGTGAACAATTGCCCAGACAAAGCTTCGGTTTGTGTTTAAAATCAGAAAAAAGCCTTTTCAAGAAGTTTATTCAGCTAAAAGAATCTGAATTTAGTTTTTCTGCTCCTGATGTGTGAAACAATAAACCCTAACGCTGACCTGGATCTTATTTCTGATAAATTAGGTCTGAAAATGTTTTTATGTGGCCTCACCTCGATACTTGCCTCGTGTCTTCTGTCTGAACTTGTCCAATGATTATGTTCAGAACACTGAGTTGCTTGAAATGTGTTTGTTTATATAAAGTTTCCTCATTCATGAGGGAGACGTACCAACACAACATTTAGTCTTTACAGTGTGTTGGAAAATATTTTTTCCTCACAAAAGCAACCTTTACTAACTGGATCAGTGAAACCTGACCCGGAGGGTTAGGCTCTCATTATCACTAACAGCTTTCTGTTTTTTGAAAATAGTTTCATGAGATGAGTCTGTAACAAAACTTCGAAGTGGATGGAAGAGCAAGGAAGATATAAGGAAGAGGAAACAGCAGAAGATGTTTGAACTTTCGATCTTCAAGCACGGACCCTGATGGGAAAGCTGAGAGCCTCAGCATCTGGATGCAGTTGACAATCGGTCTGAGAATTTACTGGGATAAGAGCTAGCTTAGCTTGATCCAGGAGCTCAGGGCACTTCTGACTGAAGCTGAAGGATCCAAGCTGCTTATGGTTCCTGAAGAAAGTGGAATTAGGCTTTTCACTGTGACTGGCTAAATAGAGATGAATGCTTCCTTCTTTTTTGCAGAGTGCTGAAATCAGAACGGAAGTCAAATATCAGCCATTGTTTTCTTTATGTTAAGCAGCTGGTGAATCCATTTATGGTCCGTGGAGGAAAAAACAAAGTCTATCATGGTCAAGGAGTCTGGTTCTGAAGTGGAAAATGATTACAAAGTTTACTGAGACAGAAAATAAAAGAATACAACAGAAGCTAATTGCAATTTGAAGAAATCCGTCCTGAGTGCGCACACAGCCGATACAGGAGGAATTCCTACCACACACTGACCATGAAACTCTTTTAAGCTGTAAGATAATCAGTCAAACGCCGGAGTGATGTCCAGTGTTCCAGTGATGTCCTCGACCCGCTTCGTCGCAGTGGGCCGGGAGAGTGAAGCTTTCTTAAATGCATCCTGTTTCTCTGGGCATTTCAGTGCAAGAGGGGTCCATTAAGCCTCTCCGGCTGTGGTGTGAAGTTTGGAGAAAAGTTTGCTGGGTTTGCAGTTTTGCTAGCAACATATCAGACATCCTTGCACGCTCTTCTTCAGACAGATTTTTTTTGTTTATCAGCATGTTTGGTCGTATAATGACGACTCAAATTGTAATCTTTTAACACAGCAATCCGTGTACCACATATCAAAATCACAGCGGGCCCTTCATTTCTGTGAAAAAGTACATGGCAGCCCATGTCTTGCACACAACATTCCTTACCTTTTCTTAGTGTAAACTGACATCTTGAGGGTAACCTGAAAAGCTTGTTCAACTTCCCTCAAAGCTCGCATCACTCACACACACACGCACACACATCAATAAAAAGTAGCATAGTGCTTTTCAAAATGAAAGCAGCACAGTTGTATTGGACACACAACACAGATAGTTTTAATATCTATCTTTGTTGTAATTTATGAATGACCCCACGCGTGCCGCACTGGGATGCACAGAAGGGCCGGATGTGAAGGACCGTAATGTGCCCAGGTATGATCTAAAGTAATATCGTTACCAAGCGTTACTGTCTGAAGTCTCAGAAAATGGATGTTATTTCAGATCTTTCAAGTGTGGTATACTGAAAATAGTGTTGATACCTAATGGGCTGGCCAGATGAAACAGGCTGGCTCTACTTTGTGCACCCCTAGTTTAGATAAAACTGTTAAACATTAAAACCACTTAGAACAGGCAGGAGGACAGAATAAGGATTCAAGAATTTTGTCACTCAGCCACACTATTTTTTAAACAGAAAAAGGTCAAATATGGCATAAAGGTCTCAGTAGTGAGATCAGATTCATGGCAGGATGTGAAATGTAAGCTGGACTATACAAGGAATGCAAAGAGTAAGCTCAGACACTATAATCTGTATACAGAAAATCATTTACACATGTAAAATGGTTGAAATGATTGTATCCAGGACAGTATATGCTGGAAGAAGTTGGACACGTTCCTTCATGCCACATTAGACTGTCCTGTTGTTCTACCTTTGTGGAAGAAGGTGCTGATTAACCTCAGAGATGTCTTAAGCGGTCTTTACCAGAGTCCTGACAGCTTAGCCTGTTGGTGATAAGACACCAGATCTCACCAAAGCAGAGCACTAGCTGACAGGAACTAACAGTTTATGTGTCATCCAGCCTATGCTCAGGGTTTTCCACATCACTTTGAATGATGAGACATTTGCATCACTTCACTCTGTAATATTCAATTCAAAGTCACAATGTTCTGTTGGAGCAGCTTTACTGCACACTCATGGCTAACATGCCTTTAATGCTTTAATAAAAGGCCGAGTTAGTCCGGAGGGCAAAGGCTCCAGGAAGGAGGAGCGCTCCCGTCCAGCTCTCTGTGTATCAAACTCAGGATTTCCGCTGCGTTGGAGAAGCACCTCAGAGGGATTTGAAGAAGATAATAGGAACCATTTGTAGAAATAAAACAGAGCAGTTCAATGCTCAGAGATCTGTGATCGTTAAAGATGCTGCGTCCACGTCACATGTTGACAGGCCGTGGTGTGTGTCAGCTCCAGCAGTCCAAACAGAACTAACAGAAATTTCAGTATAAAAAATGAAATGTGTTCATTTTATGCACTCTGGTTTCTTAAAGCAGTAGTCTTCTACATCTGAACCAAGGGTCAGCTCAGTATCTTTCCCCTTATGGCCGATCTTTCTGATGGAAAATGACATCCACACATTTTGTACCAATCCTTTTAGTTTATATGATTCTGTTTTATTTCTCACACAGTTCTCCAGATGTTGATTTTTTCATGTCAGGATCGATCTTTTCCAGCTGTTGTGACTTTAGAGAAAACACACATTATCAGCAGCTTTTGATATTCAAAATCTATTTAGCTTTAGTTTCTGTCTCTCAGAAGCCCAGAGGGAAAACCATGTCTCTTTAAATGCTTCTTACTGTGCCGGCAGCGTTCAGGAAGAAACCAATACACACGGAAACATCTCATAGAGAGCTGGTGACATCTCTCACTAGAATTATCGCCACAAGCAACACTTCTATTCCTCTGATCCCATAAAAAATAAAGTTACAAAGTTATCCATCCGTCCACAGAAAACCTGTGTTATCAGATGCAGACAGTGGTTAAGACTCGCTTTATGGTTTGGTTTTCCCCATTTTCCCACCATTAGGACACCAGTGTACTGATCTGATACAAGACACCTGCTGGTTGTTATTTTTATTACCTCTTTATGAGTGACAATTTATATAATAGCCTGTAATAGTGGAGTTGTTTTACACTCATTGTGGGAACGATGGGGCAGGAAGAAAAGAGGTGCTGACTGAAGAGCTGTCCACTAGTTGCAACAACGCCAGCTTGTGAATTTCAACTATAATTACTTAGAAATAAACACTTAAAGTCTGATTGAACACGACAAAAAAAAAAATCAAATATAAAATATTACAATCTACAATTCTGCATATGTTACACAGGACAAAGGATGTTCAGGATGGGTCTGTCACAATCAGGTCACACTGAGAACACGATGGACAGCTACTTTCATGTGTGGAGGAACTCTCGGGAGACTGCTGGATGGTGTCCTGGTTCCCAAGGCTGGGACACTGGGGTCCTAATGTCTGGCAAATTTCTATTGACCCCTCTAGGCACCAGTGGCCAGGCACTAGTCAGCACCTGCAGGGGCAGCCCTCGGTCCGGGTCTGGGGTATTGTGGTGGGGTGAGTTGGGTTTCTGCTGGCTTGGGTCAGTGCTGCTGATTGCTCAGGCTTTTGGGTCTCCCAATTCTGCCTCTAGCCTCTATGGAGGCCAGGTCACATTTGATTGATCATGTTCATGCATTAAGAGGTATTCTTGTTTAGCTTCATATATTATCTTTGTTATGTGTGTGTTCTTGTTTGATTGTTGCTCTCATGGTTACTTTTTGTTTTACAAACTTTATTAGCATTAGGTTGTGGGTGGGAGGAAGCCGGAGATTAAGCTCACAGTTGCATGCAATGAAGCAGCATGTCTAGGATGAATGAAATAACATTATAAATGACGAATCCAGCAACTTCACACTGATAAGACATGCTAGGGGAGGAACATATGGGCTTTTACCAAATTCACGTGACGTGCCTCGTTAACAATGGCTGCCAAGGGTACAAACATTCAGCTGCCATACAAGGACCGCACTGCAAAGTTCTCCAAGAAAACCGTAAATATGCCGAAGGGTTGCTGTGTTGTGCTTTGTCACAACACTACTAGAAAGAATAGAGAGTTAGATTCTTTCTGAGGCAACAGAACCAGAACAAAGACGTCCACGCTGAAAAAGTCCAACAAACACGACGTTTGTATCATTGCATTGAAAGCTTTATTTCCACAGCGCCATCTTCATACACAC
>JBAMHV010000020.1:22031274-22054043 GCA_037177535.1 Pseudomugil gertrudae | reverse complement strand
AAGGACAGGATGTCTGCTTAGTTTAGTGTAGTCATTACTGTGTTTATTGTGTGTTATGTCTGTTGTTGTGTGATTAATTGTGTGTGAAGCCCTTTGAGATGACTTTGTTGTGATACTGGGCTGTATAAATAAAGTTGAATTGAATTTAATTATTCTGAGACTGGAAGCAGGTTCTTTTCTTTAGATACATCAGAGCAGAGTTTTTTCAAGAAGATCAAGCTGAGCTGTTTAACATCGTTACGATGAGTCAGAATGAGGCGCCGGTTCAACTAGCAGCACCTGAGGCTAATCGGTGCAGCATCTGCAGTGATGAGGACTTTGTGTTGTGGTGAAGAAGGACCTGAGCTAAAACACAAAGCTGTCAGTTTACCAGTCGATCTGCATTTCTGCCCCTCTGTGCTCACCAGCTGGGTAGCGGCTCAAAGGACAACATGCAAAATGAAATTCCTCAAAGGTGACTGGCCTTAGCAGCTCAGTGAGAGGTTTGGAATAACTTTACTCTTATCTTGTTCTACTTTCAGTTTCTGTAATAATGTTGTAAAAGACTCAAAGGTGTCCCAATTCCAAGGCTGATTTCTATTATGGGATGCAAAAAGATCTTGCATGCTTGAACATTGGTTTAGTTAAAAGGTGTTATATTTATAAAGAAGAATCCCATTGATGCACATCAGCATGTGTCAGGTCAAACTATCTGACCTGTTGGAAATCCATAGAAGGGAAACGCGTTGCTTTGGAAACAAAAGCTGCAACAAGTTGCTTATTTTTCTGAGAAGAGATTGTTTTGTGTCTGAATTCATGCTGGTATAACAAAGAAAACCTATCACCAAACAGCAACAGAGACAGAATGCTACTCAGGACACAGGGAAGGACACAGAAAGATAAGAAAGAGATTGTGGCTGATGTTCCCTCAGATCACAGCGGGTCAACACTGAATATGTTGGTTATATACGGCACGTAGCTACACCTCAGGTACCACCTGGACTGGTCAACAAACACTGAGAGACCATGCAGGAAGGGACAAGAATGGCTCCGCCTGCTGAGGACACAGAAGACACTGATATCTCACTGCTGTTACATTGAATACGATGAAAACTATACAAACTGCAATAAGTAGATTATCACCATGGTAACTGAAACCAAACAAAATAACAAAACCAAACAGAAACTAAACTATAACCAGTGTGATGTCATGTCCTTTTGTCCCTACTAAAACATAAACAACATTCAGCTGAAAATGTCTGTTGAAGATGTTGCATTCAACCACACACACAATGTTGTTTTTAAGAGGATACACACACACACAAACACACACACACACACACATACATGTATACATGATCACTATAGTACCTTCATTTGCATTTGGTTTGATGTGAATCAGACAAATGGTTGATGAGATATAGCCAAAAATGTGAAATTTCCAAGTAAGGGCTCCCCCTAGTGGAAAACTTTAGAATCTCTGGTACAAGAAGATAAACAAAAATGTGGCAATTACATTATAAGTGTACTTAATGTAGACTATACATTATTCACTGCTATGAAACATTCTACTAGAGTTAATCAACTTAGACCATATACACCAGGGTCAAATGATGGATAATGTCTCTGCATATCATAGACATGTAATAAGGCAAGAAAAAGCTGCATCATTGATAGGACTAGATGCAGAGAAAGCTTTTGACTCTCTAAGGTGTTTTTTTCTGTATAAAACCATGAATAAATTTGCTTTTCAGGCAAGTTTATCAAAGTGGTTCAGGCCCTTTACTCAGAGAGGAAGTAGACAAGGCTGCCCGATATATCCTCTTTTATTTGTGCTATTTATTAAACCAATTAATCAAAGGTAAGGGCAAAACAATCAAACCAAAGAAGTTAGGATGGCAGATGAACACAAAGTGGTGATGTTCGCAGATGATGTACTAGTTTACTTAAAGAAACCAGAAGAATCTTTTAATGCACTGATATCTATGTTAGGAAAAATTAGGAACATATCAGGTTATAAACTTAATATTTCAAAAACACTATATGACTATGTGATGACACTAAATTTTAAGGACTCAAAGAACTAACCAAAACATATATGTGTTCAACTGGGAAGCTACAGAAATAAAGTATTTGGGAGCTACCTTGACTAAAAATTTATCAGATTTATTACAAACCAGTTATGAACCAGTGTCATTGGGATTAAAAGCAGACTTACACAGATGAAGCTTAATCCCCTTCCTATCCCTGAACCCCAGTAATTACTTTAGGGAATGAGATAAGCAAATATCACGTTTTATTCGGCAAAGCAAGAAACACCAAGAGTGACGTACTGCACGTTAAGGAAGGGGAGAGGAGGGATGGCACTCCCATGCCACTTCAGAACCAGCTGAACGTTTTGATACCAAAATTGCTGAAATCGGTTGAAGATAGCTGAAGTTATGAATGACTGAATAATAACTACTGCAGAATAATAAAAATAGATGAACACATAAAGAAAAACAATCTTGTTTTTCTTTATTTTTCATGTGAATGTATACATAAAACTTCCCAGGGACAGAAATGGGACCCATTGGGTGAAATGGACGTATTGGTTTTGGATACCAGGGCTGGACTCATAAATGTCCAGGGTGAAATGTATGATGTAATCCACTGGTTTCATTGGCTAAGTCTTTCTGGTTTTCATGAACAGTCCTTATAAAGACAGATATGGATCTTACATTGGGTTTGCAGTCTGACATATAAAGGAGCCTCGATGACTTTCTTTTATTAGCTTTTTGTTGGGGATAAAAGTAGCCTTAACACCTCTTATTGTCAAAATTCAGTTGTAGAATGTAACAAAAACAAGACAATATACTGGATCAGATTCACACTCTTTATTTGGTGGAGATGTGGTGCATTCAGGGACCTTTATCAGGCACCAACAGCTCCCTCAGCAGGAACAACAGAGATTTTAGCATCAAGAAAAACAAAGAGAACCTCTGGAGATGAATGATGGTAGTTTTGGCCTTCAAACATGAATGAAAATATTCATTTTTCTTCCCAAAGGGTTTTAAACTAAGACATAAAACAAATTCATATCAGTTTATAATCATGTAACCTGAAACTCAGCAGTTTCAACTTGATGCTGCAGAGAAATAAATGGAAGCAAATGGCTGCAGAAGAGTAAAAATCACTGTTAGCTGTTGGTAGATGATATTATATATATATATGTCAAATAATAATTTGGCAGCTGAAAACCTGAAGGACCAAAAGCAGATCCAAGCCATAACTAAAAAAATAACTATTTGTGGATGAGTAAAAGCACTTATTCAGTCTCAATACAAGCTGCATGGACAGGAAACCAGAGGGATGTTTTATATTAGCTTCTTATTAACAAATAAATGGCACAAAACCTCTCTATATAGTTCATTCTACACTAACACACGTTCACATTCACTCATGAAGATAAACTGCTGTGAGAAAAAAGAGCAGAGGACAGAATAAACAAAGAAAGCAACAAATATAAGTAAACAAAAGACATAAAAATCCCACAACAAAGCTCAAATACAGAGGAGCTGATTCTAGTGTTTTTAAAGCAACTTCATCTCTTTAGATTTTTTTTGTGATTTTAACAAACATCAATATTAGATTTTTTTAATATAATTTTTAATGTTTAGGTTTTTTTGGGCTCTGTTTTCCAGCTAAAGGTGCTGATGGAGCTGATCTCAGTCAGCTTGGGTTCAGAAGCGCTGCAATCAGAAGCAACTCAACACCAGAAAGACTTTTCACTTCGAATAGCTTCCCCATCAGCTCCGACAAGCAAAGGTTTCATCACGGAGCTGCCATTTTTATTGATATGAACCGTTGTCTGCGGCTGACGGGTCATGCATCGGCGATGTCGAGGTGGTTGTGGTTAACAGCTTCCTGGTCGGTGTCTAGGAGGAAGTGACCGGCTGCAGAGGTGGGCAGGGGGAGGAGCGGCCTTCCTGTCGGGACAACATGACGTTGCTGATGGAAAGGCCTCCATCTTCTCCTCCTGCCACAGCAGATGTCGCCCCCTCGTGGATGACGTCCGTGTGGCTGATGATGTCTTCGTTGTAGAGCCGTTTAATACCATCGTAGAAGTCGTCCACGTCCATCTGCTCCACCTAAACGTACAACAAGATTTTGATGTAAGTTGACTTACAAACCCTGGATTCCACTAAATGTGCAAGCGTTGTCAAAGTGCTGCGGAGCGGCTACACCGAGCTTTCTGTTTGGTGCCCTAAACCCACCAGAGTGCTTCAGAGTGGAACGTCTTCTAATTAAAATGCTTTAAACAGACTTTAAAGCTCCTATATGATGCTATATTTGTCATCTCACAGTGTATTTTATGCACATATATGCACTATACTAACACTCATTTTTTACTAAGGCTTGCTCTCAGCTTCTCTCGCTCATCCACCCCGCCCGCGCTGAGCAGTCAGGATAATCACCAGCTCGTTATGCTAAAGGTAAATGTTCAGTTTGCTTTATCTGCACTGAAATCTGGCTGGATGTGACGAGTTCAGCAGCATTTACTCAATGTTGCGTTATACCGATGAGCAAAAGGCTCCAATCTTTTTTACGCTCAGAGGTCAGAGTGCGAGGTGGGTGTCTCTGATCTGTGGTCTGGTGTTATTTATGTCCCAAACAGCAGCTGAGGCTCAGCTGGAAGTAAAACACTTTTTATAGTGTCGTTTAGTTCAGGTAGAGGTCCTGGAGGCGGTTTTCTCTGAGTTATTGTTTACACTGCACAGGAGATTCAGATGGAGTGAGACCTCTCAGTTACTTTGTGTTATATTTATTTGTTATGTTGGCCTGAAAAAACTTTCTACATCTATGTGACATTAATCACAGCAGAAGAATCTCCAGTTTTTGGTTGTTTTCTCTGTTGTATCCATCTTCTTCTCTTCACTCTTCTTCCTCCATCAGGCCCAGTTTAACATCAGCAACAGGAACCAGCGAGGGGAACCTTACATCTACGAGCTTCCTTTATAAACTCAAAGCTCTGCTTGCTAAAGCAAATGTGTTCAGCACAACACGGCAGTAGGACCATCAGACCGGTGAGATGCACCCCACCCCCTAACCCAGACTGGTACCTTGCGCTTGGTGGAAGCTTTGCAGCGCAGCGTGATCTTCCTCAGCTGGTTAAGATGGTGGAAGTATTTGGGTGAGGAGGAGGAGCAGATGGAGCCCCCCTCTTCTCCACCAGGGGTAGCGTTGGCGAGTGTGTGGTCCCTGGAAGACTCGATAGTGGAAGTGATGGTCCCTAAAAGCCATCACATTTTATATGAAAACCTGCTTCAGATTTCACCTCACACACATAAAAACCAACGTACCCAGTGTTTGGCAGCTGAGTGAGGGGTCAAAGGTTGGGAGCTGCAGGGTGTTGTGGCTCTGCAGGGGTTGGTAGATGTAGACAGTGTTTGGAGGTAGGGAAGCTCTCTGTGTGGACAGACTACGTGCCACCAGCTCTCGACTGCGAATCAACTCTGAGCTGTCGATCTGTGGGAGGCAAGAGAAAAGCAGAGATCTGCTTTAATAGGAGTTTCTACTTGTCCTGCAGACTTGTCATGTTTTCCTGCTGCAACACACATGACTAATGTGTCGTAGCAGACCTGTGCAGAGCTCGTCAGAGATCCATTTAATTTAAATGGAGTTTGTTGCAGTAGGGGGCATCTATTACCTGCAGAACAGTGGGGCTTGAGGAGCTGGAATTATTTAGTTAAACTGTTAAACTAAAAGCCAATTATAGAGCCGTCGCAGCCCAGTGGCGTCCTGATGCTACTAAACAACCTGCACGTGTGGATGCTGCGTCGTGCTGCAGCGAAGCTTTGCTTCACACACGTCATCACGTTAGGTAACGGATATAAACCAGAGACTGTATACAAATTAAACCCAGCAGCTGTTCTGAATGCACACTAGAGGAAGGGAGAAGAGCCAGATATAAGACAGGACATGCTTTCTGGGTGGAGAGCTCTGACTGCACACACAGGATGTGGTGATGAAGGGGGACCAACAGGCACTTCACCTCTCAGGGAGCTGAGAAGAAACCATTAAAACCACGTTGGTGCCTTTTCACCACAGTTTTATTATCATCCATCTTAAGGGTTTTTTCTTCATACTTTATTTAGTATCCGTTATTTTCAAGTCAACAAATAAAATCTCAGTTATTTATGTGGAACCCTGAATAAATCCAACACATCGAACATATTGTTTTTATATTTTTATAGAATCATTAGGAAAAATGTGTTAGCAATAGTTAGCCACATCAAGCTAAGGTGGGCTGGAGCTGCTGTTGCATGTTTGTAGTGTTTTTATTTTGTAAACAACATGCATGTGGAGTAAGTCTAATCTGTCCTCATGTCCATAAAAACCCATAAGCAACCTTTAAATGATGAGTAAATCTCACGCTCAGTAACAGTAGCTGCATGGCTTTGTCACTTGGACAAACGTTCAGTTCGTCTCCTCATGGTGTCTAACGTTTATGTTCCTGCCACAGCTGTGATTTCAGTTCATTATTATGAGAAACAATAGTTTTTGCAGGTAATTGTTACATCTCAATGAATGCATTAAAATTTAAGTAAGCTCATGTCTAATCCAGCTAGTTACTGGGATAGACTCCAGCTTCCACCTGAACCTGGATTGGACTAAAATGCAGAGAAAATGAATTAATCAAAATGATAATTATGAATGAATGATGCCATAAACCTGACTGTCTAACCAGTGTTAGTGTTAGTTATTGCAGATACATTAAGTTCTTCTAAAATTACTAAACAGGATCATGTTGAATCACACTGATCCTTCCCCTGAAATGTAAATACACCCCACTGCTAAAGACAAGCAGACCTGTGCCTTCCTCAGCAGGTTGATGGTCAGAGCCAGCCAATCAGGACAGCAGGTCTCCAGCTCCAGGGTGATAATGGCCAAAGCTAGCATGGATCCTCTGAGCTGTAAATAAAAATGTAATGAAGAGAACTGCATCTGGAAATACAACACGGCCTAAATGATCATGTTAGCAGTGCAAAATGAGCAGAGTGTATACCTGCATGAGTGTGTGGTCTGCCAGGCAGTGGTACAGTCGCTGTGTGAGCTGGGCGAGATGCTGAGACCGGTTCAGACCCAGCATGGAGTCCAGGAACCCAGACTGACATGACAGGACCATGGCGTGGAACTACAGGAGAGGCAGGAGGGGAACAGATGACTTCCCAAACATCACAGTTAGGACATAAAACGTGCTACTCAGCTTTCATCATTAACTTTCTTTGTCAGCAGATTCCAAAACTTTTACAGTGTGTGTGTGTTGGTGTGTGTGTTATGTTGTCTTTGAAATATGTACAATGTGCAGGAAGTCCAGAGCTGTGGCGGTGTGCAGATCCCAGTTCAGTTTGTCCAAGATGATCCGCTCCATCCTCAGGATGTCCGATGGGGAGCAGCCACAGCTGCTGGAGCCAACTAGCTCCTTCAGAGAGGGCACACACTGAAACACACACACAGTTATGTTAACTCCACGCAGTCTGACATAGTGTCCAGCACTTTGATAAGGATTTATTAGCTCAGCCTCACCTCATCCTCCTCACAGGTCTTAGCAGCCAGGAAGAAGCAGGCGATGGCGATGCAGCGCAGGTACTTTGGACGGGCCTTTAAACAAACAACCAGCAAATCAATTTAAACCTTTCAGTTCTTCTGCGTTCAACGTGACATCAGCTGGCAAGGTCAGCAGTTTTTCTCAACTCTTCACACACACACACACTGTTTTTATGTAACCATTAACCAAAAATCCGGTGTGTCTGCTGGAGCTTTAGCTAAAAGTTCCCCTTCACGGGGCTCCAAACAGACTTTTAACATTTTGCAGCGATGCTCTCGGCACACATTAAATACATTATAGAGGTTTCTTTACTCACTCGCACATGTTGATGGTTATTTAAATGACTGAATCAGAATGACGTGTAAGAAGCGCTTTCTTTTTTCCATCTTGATCGAAGCGGTAATACTAAGCAGAAAAATAGTTTTAAAGACGTGGTAAACCAGCTCAACTGCACTGAATGAAACATTTCAAACTGAAACCAGTCTGCTGCTTCTTAAAGGTAACTCTAATAACTAGTAACCTAACGAACATCGGCTTCTTTTCAGCCCAGTTCAGGCACGTGTTTGCAGACTGAAATAAACTTCAATACAAGAAAGGAGACAAACACCAAAGAAGAAGAAAGCCAACATGTGCGAGAGCGGGAAGGGGGGAGCCATCACTTCCAAGAGGGTCTGTGAGCGTATGGGATGAATGACTGACATCTATCAAACTTCGAGCTGCCTATAAAAATTCTCCCCCTCTCAGGTGTCATGAAGCTCAACACGACCCATTAAAGATAAACACAAACATTATCAATGAGGACGTTTTCCCAGCAAACCCAGTGCTCCAGTAGAGACAAATGTTGGCAATGAATCTGACTCAGATTGCGAGGAGTGGTGGAGCGAGTTCACCTGGCTGAGGTATTTAAGCAGAGAGCGCTGTGCTGCCGGTGTGTTGGCGTATTTTCTCTCAGGAAGTGCAGATGTGGAGGGCTGATTTGGCCGTGCGCATGCATCGGGACGTCTTCACGGTGTGCACGGAGCACAGTTACATGGTGACGTCTTTCTGAATCAAACATTCTGCCATAGAAAGGATCTCTGGTAGCCGTTTAGTAAGGACACAAATTATATGACCTGCTAGTTTTCTACAAACCCACAACATGCGGGGAATAAACAAAGAATAATGATGATTTTTATGATTTAGGAAGGAAGCCCTATGAAATAGTAATATTTTATTTTATTCTACAGTCATCTGGCAGACGCTTTCATCCAAAGTGATTGATATGTGATAAATGATTAATCGAACATGCATGTCTTATGAGTGGGAGGAAGCCGGAGTAGCAGCAGAAAACCCACAAATGGGGAGAACAGGCAACATCTGCACAGAAAGGCCACGGTTCAGAGTTAGACAAACATTAGTGTATAAAATAGAAACCTTCTCCCTGCACTCTGAAACATTTATTAAGGATTAATTATATCTTTATGAGTGTGATAAAAGCCATGAATGTGCAGCTTAACACTGGTTATAGAGGGAATTCCTGAACCAGACCATGAAGGTACAACATGAACAGTGTCTTTCAGGGACCTCGTGTCCTGGAACGTCTTCCTGTCTGTGTGGACAGAGCTGGACATGATTTCAGCTCTGAAAGCTTTGTTCTGTAGGCTATGAAGCAGCTGTACATGCAACAGATCTCCCACCAACACTTCCTATCAGATGAGGTCTGGAGGGGTTTCTAAAGCCGCTTTTACATTACTGACTACTCTACTTACCCGGCAGTACTCTGCATTGTTTCCATTACAAGTCATAATCCTCTAATGTGGGAGGAGTCCTCCCCCGCGCAATGAGACCGACGCGAAGACAGAAGACCGACACGAAGACAGAAGACCGACACGAAGACAGGAGACCGACGCAAAGACAGGAGACCTCGCGGTAACTTTTTACTTGGGGCTCGGATTAATCGTGTAAATTCATGAGAAATAGATTGACGGAACAACTTAAGACGAAACACCCTGGATCACATCAGGTCAATCAATGGACGCCAGCCTGTGGACATCACGCTACCCGCACGACTTGACACACTTAGAACCACAACGAAGTAGGTACGGAAAATGTAACCGCACGGTTCGACCCATCCTGCTGTTTCCGGGTGGAGTCTTGTAAGGTTGGTTAGAGTAGGTACTGGTGGAAAAGCCTATTTTCCTCCCACCACTCAATGAAACAGCAGAGTTCAGGTCTAATCCTTTCAGAGTAGTTGCCGTGAACATGCTCAGCATTAGACTTAGCTTTAATAATCCCTTTGGGATAATGCAAATCAGACTATGATTAATTAATTACGTATCTAATTGTTTTTATCACTCTCTTGTTACTTGTACTGTTACTTATGCCACACCTGAGTCACTGATGAAGGTGTGCAACTGGTTTTATATTCATCCATCCATTTTTTAAAATCTTTTATCCAGTTCAGGTTGCGGGTAGCTGGAGCTTATCCCAGCAGCGCTCCGGGTGTTTTTTATTCATTGATGGTAAAATAAACCAGTAAGCTAACAGCTAAAGGCTAACAGCAGGGTAACAGTCATGTACCTTGATGGGGACGAGGAAGCGGTCAAGTATGCTAACAGCTAGCACCAGGGTTTCTGGGTAGAGCTGCAGTCTGATGTGGAGCTCTGTCAACCATCGCACAGCCTCGTCACGCTGAGCCGGGGAGATGTCTGTATCCTGTAAACAAAACACAAACAACTTAAAATGTTTGTTCTTATTAGAGACACTTAGAGCAAGTCAATAGTTCTTCCTGTGTTAACTTTTATCACTAGAAAACATTAAAGATGAGATATTCTGCATCCAGGTCTGAACTGTGTGATTTACATCCACACAGTGCATTCATCAATGTAATTTGATTTAAAGAATAACTAATTATATTATTCAGCTATTACATTTTTCTAAAATGTTTATGCTTCTGCATCCTGTAAAAACATCATCTTCAGACACCTGAGCAGCTTAAAATGCAACCATTTACAGAACGCGGTCATCTCAGGAAAAATCCATAAGAAGCCTCTTGCTTCGGTTTCAGGAGTGGAAATCTCTCTCAGGCCAACACAAAGGTGTCTAACCAGGTCTAATAAAAGGTGGATCTGATAAACTGTACAGCAAGTGTTTACAAAACGTGCTGCAAACATTTTGTTTTGGTTCACAGCTGAAATGAACAATCAGTGAGCATAATTTCCAACACATTGAGCCTTAAATTGTCCAGCCATAGAAAACAACCGGGTCTCTTCTAACACGACTGATGGATCATATCAGACAAAAATACCACACAGGCTTTATTGTTATTCAACAGCTGCTGCTTTTAACCCTTACTCCAGGAATGTGTGGTGTAGTAGTGGTTAATGGGTTCACTGTGTCATGTCTTCCTCTGCTACCTGATCATCCTACCAGAGCTTAAGTTGTAATTCTGTAAATGTTCTGACTTTACAGGTAAAATCAGCAGATCTGTAGCTTATGGAAAGGCCTTTGGACTCCTCATTTCTTGTAGAGTTGCAGGGAAATTCAGAAAACAGCACATATGTTTGTTGAATTCCTTAAAGTTGAACCAGTTAAGAGACTGGAACAGTTTGTATAAAGGCCTCGTCGTCAGCAGGCTTGAATGCCTGACATGCTAGCACACATCATACACAACATGTTCTTGTTGGACCGCTTGTAAACACAGGCTGCGGAAACATCTGAATAATCCGATGTATGTGATGTTATGTTGCCATGACTACCACTGCCTTGCTCCGTTTGGTGTGGTGCTCAGCAGACAGCTGGCTTTATTTTTTCTAATCCCAGCAGGAAAGCAGGAGGTTCGAGTGAAATCGTGACACCAGAAACAACACAACACCTCCAGAAGCAGGAGATAAGAAGCATTTAGGTGTTTCACAGGGTGACAGGCATCCAACTGAGGAAAAAGTATCCCAGTTCCACAAAGAGGCTAGAAATGAAGCCAGTAGCTTACTGGTAGGGAACAAAAACAGACTATAAAGATGTTTTAGTTGAATGAATTAACTTCTAAACTTACACTAAAAGGCCTTTACTTTTTCTTTTCAAGAGACGATGACGTTAAAGTGCAGCTGAACTTTGGCTTCTCCAAAACAAACAGAGAATAAACAGAAGGTTCAAGTTTCCAGATGAATTTGAGGCAACACACTTTGCATGAAGATATTTCTCATTCAATGAAGGTGTGTCTGTAGTACACAGGTGGAGACGAGCCGAGGGTGTGATGAAACCACTTCTGTGACATCACTCGTCATGTGACAGCTGAACTGGGTGAGACCAGCTGGGACGGATGTAATGAAACAAACCCATGCGACTCATTGTTGTGTGATGAAACTCAACACACGTCACTAAGATTTCCATCCTTTCAAAACTTTTGACACGGGACTAGAAGAGGTACTCAAACAGAAATCTGACCCGCTCTTCAGAATCTGGCCTGTGACTTGTTTCACATTATTTAACAGCAAAACCTTTAAATGTTTTTTCAACCTGAAACTGCATGTATGAGAAAGGGAAATATAGCCCAAGTTAATACTTTCTGTACCCAGGTTTACAGCAGCTGGACAGAAACAGCAGATAAAATCTGCAGACACGTCACACAGAGCTAAAAGCTCCTCATGCAGGTGCAGCATTGCTTCTCCACATCCAGAGATCAAAATGCAAACCAGCAAGGCATTGTTTATTAATGAGCTACAGATGACAGCAGCTCTCGCCCTGATGACGCCATGAGCGCGCGGTGCATCACTGAAAAGATCTTCTGTTTTTCACATCACTGGCAAGATGCCATTTATGGGAGGTTGAGGAGGCATTTAAAGAAAGAGACGGGTTAACGTGACATGTACACCAACGCACAGAACTGTGGGAATGACCCACCGTGTTTATACAGCAGTAAAAAAAGCCATTTTTCACCTCATTCAGAGCACAAACAGGACATGAAGCAGCAGATTTTCATCAGTGAGGTATAAACCCATCCAGAGAACAGTAGCCTTCTGCGAACCTACAACCTAACCTTCATCAGATGAGGAGGAGAGACAGGAAAACCAGCATGGAGTGTGTGCATTATCATGACAGGACGAGGGACTGAGCATGCTCAGATCGACCAGAACTAATCATGATGGAGGATATAATCTGTTTGGATTGAGGATTAGAATAAACCAGCCACTTTAGATTTAGGTTTCATTCTGAAGGATCATTTTATGTGAAATTAGGTCATTTTAACCCGTTTCTTTAAAAAAAAGATTTAGTTTTTATTCTGACTTACAAAGAAAAGTGACCATTCAGGGCTGTGTACTGGTTTCAGACTGGAACCATCATAAGATAAGTGGAAATAAGCATGGCATTTTCCAATTATTTGTGTTGCCTTGTGGTTGAACTGCTTCTTTTGCTTAAACAAAGTGAATAAATCAATCCTGTATATATCCATCTTTTTCTTTTAATAACTCCCTACATATTTATCAGAAATAAATCCACACTCATGTACAGATAAATATATTTGAATCTAAATCAGAACAATATGTATTTAATGAACATATCCTAATAAAAGGACTTTTGTCAGTAAAATAGATGTTTTCATGTCAGTAAAATAGATGTTTTCATGTCAGAAGGGATAATGCAGGCTGTCTGAAACACGAGTGAAAATGGTTATGATGCTGTGATGATGTCACATGAACGCACTGACCAACACGTTACTCACAGCCTCCACATGCTGCTCCAAGTTTCACACACTGTTCTACCAAGCTGTCACTTCCGGTTCCCAGATTATACCTTCAACACGTACTGATGGAAGAAAACAGGACTTAACCAGGAACCACAGAGCTCCACGTGGCACTCGCATGCCATGCATTTGCATGTTTTTAGCGACTCTTTGTTACCTGTGAAATTCCCCAGGAGACAAACGTTATCACATCATAAAACCAGGTAGTTTCGCAGACCGCTGTGTGCCACTATTGTGTGCCACGCTACTTCCCAAATGTTTCCTACAACGGGGTTTTATGGTTTAATGGCTGAAAATGGTCAAAAAGGAGAAATGAAGCTGGTTATTTGTGGATTCTCTGCTGCGGGAACAGGTGCTTTTATGGCTTTATATGCAACGTCAAATTCATCTTTTCCCACAACTTCCCCTAAATGTTCTGATAACTTTTTCTTTAAGCTGCTTTATTATTAACATGAACAGTTTGGGTCCAAAAACACAAAACTGATGATTATAGAGAAAAGAAACCTATCTGAGCTGAGCAGGGGTTGTTTACTTCAGCTACAGGTTACAGGTCTTCAGCTGTGAGACAGCAGCACTCCTGCTAAATTAATATGATCATAGACTCCTGAAAGGTTAAAGTTACATTTGTTTTAACACTTAAGAACACAAACAAGGATTCAGTTTTAATGACAACAATCTTGAGCTTCCATTCGTGTCTTTATAATGTGTAGCTAGGCTTTGTTGTGGTCTTTTTAAATGGCTTTAAGCTACAGTTTTAACCATCTTTTAACGTTTTTTCTCTGTATACTGGCTTCAATGGCAGGTCTTTTTTTTTTAGCCCAGTTCATGTAAACTTGAACACTGTCATAAAAATTACACCAAATTTGCAGGATGAACAAGCGTTGCCACATATCATGTTCATAACATGTTTCAGTCTACTTGCAATCGTGTGCAATATGCATCAGTAATAATGATTTGGAATAAATAAATACATGTATGTGTTGGTCTCTATATCTGCATGGATAAAGATACCTATGTCTGAGATTCGAAATAAGACATTGTCATGCAGAGACTTCAGCTCTTGTCACCAGAGGTAAATCCTCACCTGTGAGGAGGACTTCTTTGGCACGTAGACCTTCCACATCTTGGCTTCCCTAGAGGCGGCCTTTTCTAGAAGAAAAGACAGCCTCTGGCGTCCCCAGGGATCGGTGAACTTCATTCTGTCCTCCCCAGGTCAAGCCTACCTCCCCACTGGATACAGCTACCTGGATGGGGACACATCAGCATGTCACGTGATCCAGCTCACCTTTCCCATTTAAACACTGGTGATCCTGGGATGCTGTAAAGCTACTCATAATGTTTTTAACAATGTTTACATACTCAGAAATGAGAATAGTATATCATTTTTGGATAGAAATATGACTAATCTTTTTTAGTTTTATTTATTAATTTCTTTTTTTTTATTTCATCCTCATAATTACAAAGCTGGCCGAGTTGACTGACTCAATTTAACATGTTTTTCAAAGCCTGACACAGTAGTTGCTGTTTTATTATAATGTACATCACAGCAACTTTTTTTTAAATTAAATATAAATACAAAGTAACACGTGAGTGTGTCCTTTTGACGGAAACTACCTTGAACCTCCAACGGGAAGTCCCAAATTTTCAGGAACTTTAGCTCCTAGGCGCAGGTTCATTACTCAACGCTTGGCAGTATCATTGCAAAAGAACCTGACTAGTTTCTGGAACTGAGCTGATTTGACAGCCGCGTCGTTAGCAACACGGTAGCTAGCCTTAACAATAAACTTGTCCTTTATACAAAAACAGATATGTAATAGATATGTAATAAAATAGTCCACATTCATTAGTTAAAGAAATATGCGCTTGTAATGTTATCAAGATTGTGCTAACCGCGCTGCAGGGGCATTTAAATGCCCAACTCAGTCCCAGTAAGTAGACGGACCCGGAGCCTTACCTCCCCTACGTAGCGGAGAAGACCACAGTTGGGTTTCATCCGGTCCACTCGATTCAACAATAAAGAAAAGAGGTGGAACCCGTACTCCGATTTAATCGTCCATTGTGGCTTCCATGGTGCTATGTCCTAGGGAGAGGGGTTGTAATTAAAAAATATATAAAAAGAAAAGAACGGAATATAGACAGATATGTCTACTTCCGAGGAGGGGACTAGGGTAAGAGAGCAAGACAAGCCCCGCCCACCTCAGAGCTGAAAGAGTCCGAAACAATCCCACCTTCTGCGTCCATCATTTGTTACATTTAAGCAGAAAATGCATCTTTTAATACTTATCTATACAGTGTTTTGTTGCAAACAACACATTGTTGGGGATTTTTATAAACATTACGTCTACATTTGTGTTTTCATTCAGGGGAAAATAGTAAGTATAACACTGTACGCAGGGTGTTTTGAGCTGAGAGACATTACAAGAGATACTTCAAAACAAGTCAGGTCTGTCACAGCTCTAAAATTACTACATTTACGGTTGATATTTGCCATTGTAATTAGCTGTCTAGAAGCCAACAGATGGAGCTGAGAGAGACTTTGAGCATTGTTGATGTTATTTTGACACTTTAGATAGTTTGTTAAAAACAGATTTAAAAAATCGAAGCTTTATTGTAAACAAAATGTACAACATATATGAAACAAAGTGACAGCAAGTCAACATAAAGACTCGAGCAATACGTAATGTCAAGTTTGCGTCAGCATTCAGAATATCATCGGCCAATCAAATGATGAAAATTTGGGCGGACTATTTGAACGTATAACAATGCACATTACTGATTGGCTGACAGAACCATCCGTCAAAAGGAGGCTCGTCTCATTTAACGTAGACTTAATATTGCTATTTGAGTTATTTTAATCGATACATTTAGGTTTGGTTGTAAACCTAACGCTTAGGAGCTTAGTTAATGTTGAAATAAAGCCAAAAGCAAAACTAGAATATAAACCCTTGGCGTTAATTTGTACCGTTGAAACCGGAAGGAGGTGATCAGGAGTCTTTGTACCCGCTTCTGATTGGTTGGATCCGCCTGACACATAAATATGGGCGTGGCCGTTCCTAACATCAACAAAAGAGAGAAAAAGAGAAAGAGGAAAGACGAGAGAAGCGCAGAAAGAAATGGAATAGACGACATCCCCGAGAGAAGAGGGCAGCTATGAGGGTTTAAATCGCAATAACAGGTAAAATAAACCTTAAAAATGCTTTACCGTTGTTAGATTTACGCTGACTTCGCGTCCGTATTGGGTTACGTTTACTACAATATCCCTCAGATATGGAAGAACAGGAAAATGACAGCAAAAAATGGTTCGTTAATTTAAATAAATGATCGATTAAGAAAAGTATTTTTCGTCGAAAAGTTATTAGTATTATTAAGTCCACGTTTAATTATTATTTTAAATCCCATTGAAGTGAATTCTCTATAGTTTATGGTAAGTAGGGTAATGTCACATATCCTTTTGTTTTCGTGTTTCTTATCGAAAACATAAAGATGGAAAACATAACAGTATATTTTCCCCATTACTTTACACCAAACCCTTAAACATTATAACCTAGCTGAGCTTTTTCCTTCAGCTGCAGTGTTTCCTCTAAATCCTTTAGTATTGTTATTTATATCATACAGATTCTGTCTTTTTGGGGAAAAACACTTAAAGCACACGAAACCAGTTTGACACAAATACCGTTGTTTTTTTTTTTTTAAAGGTGCTTGAGAGAGAAAAGGATGTTTACAGTATTATTATTATTTAATGTGAGCTGATTGAAGAGCATCCCCTCCCCCCACTCCGATCAGGCAGGATTTAAAGCGTTAGCTAGCAGCGGTTAGCATTAGCTTCTTCGGTTACATTTTGCTACAGTGATGAAAACGGAGCCAATCCAACAACATGTATTCGTTTTAATTGCGAGTTTCGTGTAGTTTATAAACGGACAGAGCCTTGAAGGGGAGAAAAAAAAAGCTGGTGTTTTTCAGAAAACAGAGAAGGCGTCTACCAGAGGAAACCTGACACCGGAGCCCAGCTGAGGGAAGTGGGCTGGCTTTGAGCCGTGACCCAGTCAGGGCTGGGAGCGATCTCTAGGCCAGTTATGTGGTGTTAGTAGGCGTTTTAATTTCAATCCAAAGCGTTTGTTTTAAGGATATTTTGTAATGCAAGTTCAAATTAATGTGCTGGGTTTACCAACTACCTACTAACTAAAAAGAATGAGATTAAATTGGCTTAAAATAACATTTGTTGTTGCATAGCTGGGGTTTTATGTCCTTTCTTAGTGCTTTGCATTAATTTCCTTATTTTTTTCACCAGAAGTTTAATGTTTATTAACAAACCTAATGGGTAGAAACTCTGAGTCTTTATGGGGTCATGATTAATAGAAATCTTTGTGCAAATCACATGCATCAGATAAAAACACTGTTTAGATGGGCAGATATCAACACAGGCTTCTTTCTTTTTGCAGTGGGGAAAAAAGCAGCAACGTCTTCCTGTGCCAGCTGAGATATGGATGCTGTCAAGCTGATGAAAGAGCTGAGGGTGAATTATGAGCAGGAGGCTCATTATCTCCCTAAGGAGACAGGCCTGTGCCTGATCGAATCCACGGCTCAGGTGAGAAGTTGTGACCATATCTGATCACCAGCTGAACGGTGTCTGACGGGGATTACACAACAAATCTGTGTTCTACTTTCCAGGGTGACAGCCGGATCTCAGCCAAGTGCAGAGATGCCAAAGTGGAGGACCTGTGGAGTCTTACCAGCTTCTTCGGTTACAGTACACAGACCTTCGTCCTGGCCGTTAACCTGCTGGACAGATTCCTGGCCATGATCAAGGTAGAAAACACCCACAAGACCAGAAATAGTCAACTTCAAGTCATTTTTAAAATGTTGCTTACCCCGCTCTCACCTCCTCTCTAGATCCAGCCAAAGTACCTGTCCTGCGTCAGCTTAAGCTGCCTCCACATGGCGGCCAAAGTGACGGAGGAGGAGTGCAACCTGAGGCCCACCGATGAGCTCATCCGCATTGGGCAGTGCAGGTTCACCGTGTCCGACCTGTGCCGCATGGAGAAGATCGTCGCAGAGAAGCTCAACTTCAAGTCCAAAGCCGTCACTGCCTTAACGTTTCTGCATTTGTACCACCAGATCGCTCTCTCCCACTCTACCGACAGGTGAACAGGAAGCAATGCACACAGAACTTTTTTTTTCTGGTCTTTTTAGATTTTATTTTGACATTAAATCAGGTTTTATGCAGTTTTGATTGGCTGCATCTCCTCCCCTCCTTGCTGCTTGTTAGTCACAATGATTAATGCAGGCCAGCAGTCTGACTGAAGTGCACAGATAAGATTTGTCTGCTGCTGCTGGCATCAACACTCACACTTGCATAATCCTGGTGTTGTTTGCAGTCAGGCCGGCTGCACTTTGGCTTCTAATTTCCACCCTACAAACATTTTCTATAGGTTTTTTTCCCACTTATTTAGAAAACAGTGTAGTAAAACCGATAAATCCACATGGGAAGTACTAACAGGGGGGTGCTCTGTGTGTGAACAGGAAAGTAAATCTGAACCTGGAGAAGCTGGAGGCGCAGCTTAAAGCCTGTCTGTGCCGGATCTCCTTCTCTAAAGCAAAGGTAGGACTTCGCTCTGGACACTGGGTTATAGCAGCTCACTGTCATGAGCGTGAAACTCATTTCTCTGTTTGTTTACCCTTCCATCTAGCCGTCCGTCCTGGCCTTGTCTCTTCTGAAGCAAGAGATCAAAGCTATTCGGTCGGAGGACATGTTGGAGATCGCCTATCGCATCCAGAGACACCTGAAGGTACGCCGTCCTCTGCAAAGCTTTCCTACACAACAGCTGACTCTCAGAGAAATGAACACCTGTAGAAAGTCTGTTCCCTCCTGCATCAGCTGACATGCTCCTGGAACAGTTTGGTATTTTACTGTTAAAATGTTGAGGAGCCTTCTGGCATGTCAGCTGCAGGCGTCCCACCCAGATCATCAGGTCTGAACACAGATCCGACACAGTTTCAGTCGGGTTTCTCTGGAACCTCCTAACCTGGAAAAGAGGCTGGGTTTGTTTACAGTGAGAGCTGTGCTTAAAGTAATGGGATTGTTTTTAAATGCATTCATCAGTGCACAGAACAGAAGGCCAAGTGGTTTAACTTGATCCTCCATGTGTTTTGGTTTTCAGATTGAGGACCGCGAGCTGCTGCTGTGGAGCGAGCGAGTGGCTCAGTGTCTGTCAGACTACGCGTCCCCTGAATGCAGCAAGCCCAACCACAGGAAGCTGCAGTGGATCGTCTCGCGGCGGACCGCCCAGAACCTCCACAGCCACCGCAGCGTCCCCGGGCTGCCCACCATCCCAGAGGACTGCTGGGACGAGAGCGAGAGGTGAGTTTCCAGCCCCTACAAACGTTCCTCTTTGCAAACATCAGAGTTAAGAAACCAAAACTCTGGCGTTACTGGCGTTAAGGTTCATTCTGATCATGAGTTAAAATACCAAACACGCCTTAGAAAAGTTCTAACAACACAGGTGCATCAAAACGAAAAGGAAACCAGCACGCTGAAGAGCTGGTTTCCACAGCAACGCTGACTCGGTTATGACCCGCACCGGCTTGTGAAGTGCTCCAGAATATTCTCTGATCATAAAATCTAAGTTTTCTCTCCTCGGGCTTCATGTGAAAGCGAGTTTAGTTTAGTTGTGCAAATCTCCGTTTACAGCAACGTCTCCTGAGACAATCCGCTGTGCAGCAACACTCTGGTTTCTGGTGTGATGTAACACAGCGTCACTGGGCACACCCGGGCCTCTTCTATCTTCCATATGAGACGTGTGTTAGTAACTGATCATGGCCCCCGCCGCCCTCTCCTTTTGACACATTTCCATTACATCACATGAAGTCTGAGCGCCTCGCCTTTATGCAGCTACTTCTTAGTCAGGAAAACATAAAGCAGGACGATGTCTTTGTCTTTCCTCCTGCTTTTATTTGCACTGTTACTGGTGACTTTAATCTGATTTCACATGTATATAGTGATGATCTATAGTCCTTTACCCGCTGACTCTCACACATCAGTTCATAGAACCAATGTTGCAGAGTCAGATGCTTGAAATTTATCTGACACACAGTCACATGCGATCAGCTGATGTTTACGTTCTCCCTCTATGAAAGAATGTCATAAAAGCAGACGTTTCACTTTCTGTTTTATCCTCTTTAAAAGTCTTTATAGAGGCAAATGACTTTTACTGTGCTGTTTTTAAGATGAATTGACCTTCCCTCCTCCCCTTCCTGCAGTGAGGATTCATGCGAGGATGCGATGAGTTCAGGTGAAGAGTCTCTGAGCAGCTCCCTGGGCAGCGATGCTGAAGGCGCCTTCTTCCCACTGCACCTCCGTTGCCAAAAACACAACAAATACCTCCAAGTCTGAAGCCTCCATCGGTGCCTAGCCGTCCCTCCACCACCCCCCACCTGTCTTTTAATTTATTGTTTAATAAGCTCTGGTGCCCAGTGGAGAAGTGACCCGGCAGCCGAGCAGTCCTCCTCGTAGACTGGATCCGTAGTTTTAGTTGGTAGACTTTGTGTCTCATTCCAGGACACGAGCTTTCCGGGCGATGCTTTTGGCAGATGTGGTTACAGCTGGATGTAAAAACCCAACAAAACCCTCGATTCGCAGACGTCAGACCAAGCTGACCAGTTCAAGTTGTCTAAAGAGACTCTGCCAAAGCATGTGGACTTTATGTATCAGACTGTTATTTACCTAAGACACTTTTTTTTTTTTATTATTAAGTATGAGGAGTTTTGATTAGCAGAAGCTGAACGTAGCAGCAGTCGGTTTAAACCAGCTCTTTTGTTGCTTTAACAAGATTTATAACAAGATTCTGTTTAAAAAAAAGACATTTTCATATTTAGATTCATTTAAATCATTTTTTTTAATCAAGAAAATACTTTGTTTTTTATTTTAATCAAAGTTATTTACTTAATTTGAGCAAAAAAAAAAACAAAACCTGATTTATTCTGATTTTAGGAAAAATTGGTATTGAGAAGAGAGAAACCAGTTCAAGCTGGGAAAACAGAGATGATGGCAGCGTTGATCCTGCAGGGCTTGCTGGGTCCCACCGCTGCTGCTTTAGTCTTCTTTAACATTTTAATTTGCACTTTTTTTTTTCTATTTAAGCGTTAAATGGTGAAGTGCACTCTGAAGGAAAGGCGGACGTCCCGGAAGCCTTTCGGTCGCCACAGGGTGTTCAGATCGTGTGTAGTTCGTGGATGTGTGTTTGTATGATTGTTGGTTTCAATATCAAGTTGCCAATTTTATGATGTAGCTTAAAACGATACGTGAAGATGTTTAGAGAGAATGATATATGCACAAATGTGTGAAAAAGTCCAAGAAAATGTTTAAAAAAACATGTAAAACTGTAAATGATGTACAAAAAAAGCTGTTAATATACTTTGTAGATATTAAGTTATTTGTCATGTACTGAAAAAACAATCTTATTAAAAAAATTATTTTTAACTTTTGCTTTTTTTTCCCCTTTGTGTAAAATCACTAATTCAGAAAGTTTAATTTGTTCCTACTTTAACAGAAACGGTGTGTATTAAAAATAAGTCTAATCTCCGTTTATAAGCAGGTATGAGCTGAACTGTTTGGCTGCAGCTGGTGTGTGTGTGTGTGTGTGTGTGGGAGGAATCACTGTAAATTATTACAACTTTCCTGGACGGCATGATTGCTTTCTAGCACTGGTCCTTCACACACAAACATCTTGGTATTTTGGTACATTGTGTGTAAAGTTGCACGTTGTCTCCGGCTTCTTGGCATAATTCAGACATGAGATGTTGCATAATCAAACTGATTAAGAAAGCTGGTTCTGTGCTGGGAAAAAACTTCTGGAGCTGCTGGTTCAAAAGAGTACTGCACAAGCTGATGAAGATGATGGATTCTTCACACCCTCTCCACAACAGTGATAAAACTGTTCAGTGAGAGGCTTGTTCAGGTCCGATGTAGGACTGAGGTACAGAAGATCCTTCCTTCCCGTAGCCATCAACATTAAGAACAATACCCTTCAATAATTTTGTATTTGAAGAAAAAAAACTTAATTTCTCTCTGGGATCAATAAAGTATTTTTTATTTCATGGTAATGCTTCTCCAGGAGCAACTGAACGATAAGCTTGGTCCACAGGGAGTTTTTATCTGAAGAGGGTTTTATCTGCTAAAAACATGAAGATATGACATCAGGAACAGTTTGGATCGTATTGTATGTACTGCTCCGGTAATCTCAGCACACACTAAATGTTCCACACCCGAGCTGAACTCGTCCTGAAATCTCATGTGATCCATGATTTTAGACGTCACTTCCAGGTCCACTCATCGTTAAATGAATGATGGGACTGTTTATTTATAAAGATAAAGATTATTTATATAGCTATAGATTATTTATATAGATAAAATCAGAAATATTTTATCTAAAAGTGATGCTGAAAAACTTATCCATGCGTTTGTTACATCTAGGTTGGATTATT
>JBAMHV010000020.1:21963161-21979401 GCA_037177535.1 Pseudomugil gertrudae | reverse complement strand
ATAAAGCAGCCTAGCTTCAGTTGTGTAGTTAACCCTGTTCCTCACTGACCACATCATAAGCTTTTCCAAAGAGGAATATTTTAAGCCTAACCTTAAATGTAGAGACTCTGTCTGCCTCCCTCACATGAGCTGGAAGCTGAGTCCATATAACAGGGGCTTTCCTTACAGTTCTCATGTTTACCGCAGCTTGCTACATATCCGAACAATTGCTCGAGATTGCGGTAACCGACCCAGCAGGTTTTAGCCATATAGGGGACACAAAATAATAATTTTGACAAAATAATATGTGACTTACCGTCACTACCGGTAAGTGTCAAACGTCCAGTATTCCATTTGAGACAGCACTTACCCATAAGGGTACGCACTACAGGAAAAAGAATTGAGACACAGCCTGGGAGTCATGCAGCTGAATAGCTTGATTAACTTGACTCCTCAGTTCAGGTTGCCATGACCTGGATGATGAAGAGAATCTATGCTAACATGCTAACTGTTTTGGAATTGTTGTCCTCCTTCCCGCCTTATATATGGCTGATAAACCAGGGCTTCACTGATGCACCACTCCTCCGTTTTCTGAACTCCTAAAGCACTTAAAATGTTTATTTTGTCAGATTAGTTCCTGCTAACAAGTGTTCATCTATTTTTAATTTTCTTCAGGGTAACCTGCCAAAATACTCCCACAATGCACTGGTGGTCCAGGCTATGAAGACCAACCTCACAGACCCAGACATGCACGTGCTCTTCTTCGATGTGGAGGCAATGATCATTCAGCTTCTGACAGAGGAAGCGCAGAGACCGAACCCACAGCTGGTGTCTCCTGAAACGCTGCAAAAGACCCAGGCCGGGGCCGACAAGGGGGGGTCCTTTCTGGCCAATAAGATCTTCAAACAGGTGTGTAATTATAGGATGAATAGGAGATGAAACCGCAGAGAAAGGTTTTCTCTCGTACTTTAACAGCATCTGTGTCTGAACCAGGTGAAGGAAACCATGAAGGAGACTATCAAGGAACACCTGCTGGATGAGGATGAGGAAGAGGAAGAGGAGATGAGGAGGCGTGAGGAGAAGTCCAAGTCCCTGAGTCTGCTGGAGTACAACCTGACAATGGACACGGCCAAGCTCTTTATGTCCTGCTTACACGCCTGGGGCCTCAACGAACAGCTGGACGGCATCTGTCTGGACCGACTGGGCATGCTCAGACCGCACTGCCCCATCTCCTTTGGCCTGATTTCTAGAGGAGGTCACATGTCCCTCATGTTACCTACCTTCAAGGTAACAACGAATGTACAAAAAAAAAAGCAAACGGAGCAGAAAATATACAACAAGGGTTTAAACCTTACCTTCTTCTCAGGAGTCTTTGCTGCGTCAGTTGTCATTGGCAACGGGTCGGAAGCTCACTTTGTTGGACATCGTTGGGAAAGGGACGTATGGCGTATCGAGGGCTGTCACCACGCAGCACCTGCTGTCCGTCATCTCGCTGGCCAACACTCTGATGGGGATGACCAACGCCACCTTCGTTGGAGAACACATGAAGAAAGCGCCAGCCAGGTATCAAACGCACCCACAGGCAGTCACCACAAACAAACTCCAAACTAGCTTACGATCAATCCGTTACACAAAACATAAGATGCAACACAATAAAGGTTAATAATCCATGAAGTAAAATCAGGATGTTACAAGAACAAATATAAGTACATTTATACAGAAATGACACATTTGGTTTTATTACAGCATGAAATGACAAAACTGATGAGGAAAAATGGAAATGATGATAAATAAATACAAAATAATCAATTTAAATGCATTAATTTTCATTAAAATGTGTACTTTAACCCTTTAACTCCCGAAAATGAGTCAGAAGTCCATCCATCCATCTGCTTTCCATACCTCTTCAGCAATCTTCTGGTGACAGGCAGGCTACACCCTGGACAGGTCATCACAACATTAGTCACAACAAAGACTTTTTTAGTATATATTTTATTTGTCCCTTTAGCAAAATACAGAATTAAGATTACAATTTTTTAGGAATATATACTAGTTATTACCATGTGATGCGTCAAAATATCCCATAATGGATGTACCTGGTATCTGTAAGAGGGCAGAAGACCGGTATCGGTCCTGTTAAACATAAAGTTTTTACTGCAAAGCAGATTTCTTGCAGGACCTTAAAGGTCTAAAAATGTCTAAATGTTCATTTTAAGCTCGCAAAAAGTCTAAAAACAACCAGATTTTTATCCTGAGTTTTACATTTAGTCAAGTCTTAACTTCTTTACTTAATGCAGGGTCTGATATGAGCACATAACGCTCCAGCAGCTTTCATTAAACTTTATTTGTTTTTATTTACATGACAAGCGTTGATCTCAGAAAGTACAGTAAAGTGTGGTAATCTGCGGTAGATTCTGGGTTGTGTTTCTGAGGGGCTCATGGTGGATTTAAGGAGTCTGCATGTGACGTTATCAGGTCATCATTCATGTGATTGTAAATAATAAACCACAGAGTTGCACAGTCTTTTTTACAAACAAGCCAACAACAACAAGCAAACAAGCAAAAAGCTTAACACAAAATGTTTTGTGTGGTTAAGGTGGTGGTCCTGCAGCCATTTTTCTGGAATTTTCTGGGTGTTCAGAGCAACTTAATAACTCAAACTATCAACATGTTTTTGGGACTTTCTAAGTTCTGAGGACAACTGGAACGTGTGATTGCTACTGGTGTTCCTATATGGTGACAAAACTACAAATCCTGTAATACCGGCAGACAAAAAATGACCCAGTTTGTGTCCATGTTTGCAGAAAAGCCCATCTGTGGTGAGGACATTTCTTTCTAGTGTGCTGTAGACATGTCTTTAGCACAGAGAGACCTGAGCATGTAGATGGAAACAGTAGTTGTCATATGTTCTTATTACTCTGAGATGCTAGGTAGTGCTTGAAGCCCTACCATAGTAAAGAATCACTGGTTTAAACAACAACAAGCGATGAAGAGACTTTACTGGACCCCAGCACATCAGGATTTACCTGGCCGACTCTTCATCAGGCATTCCAGCTAAAAAACAAGCTGGAACAGAAAGTGAATTCAAAGCACGGGAACACCATGTCTCCACAAACACAGCCAAAGCAGAAATCCAGTGTGGACTTTGTGTGTGTGTGTGCCAACGTGCGAGCTGATTGTTTAGTCTGTCTGAGCTCTCATTGTGCTGTGAAAGATTTAACACCGAGGTCGAGGTCCTGCTCCTGTAACATCAGCACAACATTTCATCAACCCTGCAGGGAGGCCGGGGGAGGCAGAGATGCTAAAAACACTCAGAGAACGGCAGAGAGGGGGAGAAGAGGGCCGAGAAAGAGCTGCTCGGACGTTTTATCAGCTCCTGGGATTTTAAATCAGCTGGTTATAAGGATGTGGTTATTCTCTTGCTCTTTCTAGTCACTTTTATTGAAGTTCTATATGACTAAAACAAACACAAGACATTTAAGGGATGCTGTGTCCCATGGTACCAAGTCGAAATGCCAAATATATTCAACAGGAAATATTTGCATGGGTATTTGCTTTGTCTAACTCATTTAAAATCCTGTTCTGGTTATTACCATGTAAATGGCATGGCTCGGAGGAAGTCTTTGTAAGTGTTCCTTCCATCATGGTCATCACTCCCATCACCAGTGCTCAGTGCTGACAGTCCAGTGCTTCCCAGGACCAGAACGTCCTCCGTCATTCTCCACGGCTTCACCCATGCCTGAGTTACTGCCACCACCGAGTTCTGCTTAGCTTGCCGATCAGCTGCCTCAACTGTCCCACAAGCCAGAAAGGCCTGTTAGGACTCTATATTCAGCTCGCCGTCATCCTGATGTCGTCCGGTCGACCACATGACCTTACAGCCACACCTCCAGTCGGCCACCTCAACAACAGAGGCCCGCTTGGACTCTGGATTTGCTGTTGAACCCCAGGACTGGCACACTGGTCCTGGTCACAGATGACCAGCACACAACCCTCCCCCCCGCGCGACCCTGTTCAGGGAAAAGCGGTAGAAAATGGATGGATGTATAGTTGTTTTGTTGTTTGTTAGTACTATTTGCTTATTTCTACTTATTTATGTCTACCAATTTATATATATTTAATTTCTAATTAATTTCTAATTGCATATTTGAAATAAACTCTTGAATGAATGAATCCTGAAGTAAATGGCTGGAGTATTCCCATTTTGAAGCTGAATTAGTTCATCCTCCATCATGTAAACCTTCATCCCGCTCTGAGGTCATTCCAGCTGTTCTGAGCATGCTCAGTGCCTCAGAGTCTTCTCTCGTCTTTGACACGTTTTTCTTCTCTGCTTTGCTCATAAAAACAGTTCTTATTGTGTGGTTTTCTATGTTGTTTATAAACGCCGAGAAGCAGGAAGTGGTTTGTTTATGTCTTCGTTTAAGCAAAGGTGAATAAAGGTGCTTCTGTGTAGAATGATTATTTTCCTCTTAACTTGAAAACAAATACTTTAATTTGAAATGATTTTAAATGAACCACCATGTAACCACATACAAAGCGTATAATGTCCATGAGGAGGTTTATCAGATGCTGTACCTGAGTTTCTCTCCGTGTTATTTCCTGGAAGGTGAAGTGACATCCATGCAACCACCTTAATCACACCAATCACTGCTATGCTTTTTGAGTCATGTCTAGTGTTTGAGAGATATTGATGCAATCAAGGTGCAGGGAAACATAATTGCAGCATTAATCTGACTATGCCTCATTATCATTCAGTGAGTTTGTTTGGACCATTAGCTAAGCACCACCACCACGCTTTTAAACTAGTTGTGATCATTTCAGAGCCGTCTCCGGGTTTGTTGGAGTTGTTCTTTAGTCTAAATGAGCATGTCTGATTATTGTGACCTACCCACACCTGCATAAACCAACAGTAATCATCATTCCCGTTGTGTTCTATCATTGACTTTCTCAGCCGGACTGATGGATAGGAAGCAGCTCTGAAATCAGAAGCATAATAACAAGCCGGGAGACATCAGACAGACTGGAAAGCTTTCCGAACTGTTAACGAGTTTGTCCAAAGCCGAGAACTTTTGTTCTTCGCCGTGTCCGAACGGAGGAGGATAACAGTGCAGCTTCGGAACAAGCTGCAGACTTCAGTATGAATCTGTGCTTCCACTCCAAACCAGAGCTTGTGAATATTTGACAATGTTTTAGGTTTTTGCTTTTTCATGTCCGCCCCATCTTAGATTTATGATGCTGGAAGAAGCGGCTCTCCACTTGTTGGAGTCTGAAACCAAACTTGTGAGCTCTCATCCTGTTTGTAGGACTTCAGTGCGTCAGAGAATTAGTCCCCAATTTCTGGGCTTTTAGCGTGGCTTGTTGTTTGATCCAGACTTTACAGATAAGGGGAAAAAAGTACGGGAATAGGACAGCTGTGGTTAAAACTGTGCAGCATTGAATCATTTCATCTCCCGTCTTAGCTCATCTGTCGCACATTTAATGAGAGGATGAGACTTGTTTTCATGTGCATGCCAATCAGTTCCGATCAGACGGACAGATCTGGATATGTACTGCATATGAGAGGATTGTTTTTTCTTTCTGGATATAAAAAGCAGGATAATGTGCATCTCAAATTCAAAGTGATCCAGCTTGATTGAGGCTGCAGTCACGTTTAACTCAATCCAGCACATGCAGCTTGGGCCAAAGCTTCAGGAGATAAAACAACCAAAACCTGTTGTGTGGTACTGTACCGGAGTAAACAGCAGAAACAGAGGGACATTTTCCCTCTCTATGGCAGAGAATACCCCCTCTCTCCCCCGCTAACTAAAACGGAAACATTCATGTTTGCACAGAAATGCACACTCTGGTTCTGTTTTCTGCAGGTCGGGTTCTAGAGTCATCCTCGAGGGCCGCTGTCCTGCAGATCGTCTAGGCTTCCCTGCTCCAACGCATCCAACTCGCATTAAGTGGATCCAACAACTATCAAAGTTCCACATAATGACTCATTAAGTGGAGTAAGGTGTGTTGGAGCAGGGATATATGGAAAACCTGCAGGATCATGGCCCGTGAGGACCAGAGCTGGACTTAAGTTTTATATTTTAGCGCTTATACGGGCCTGTACGCTTTAACACCCCTTTAGATTTCCGGTGCATCTGAATGACACGTCTTATATTGTTAAATATTCCTCAGGAACGGTGGTGTGTTGCTGTCTTCATAAAAACATCACTATCACTACCTACGTCTGTAAGAAATCTCCATTTTGACCCAAAAAGATTATGACTGAGGCACTTCCTGTCAAATATCCTGACCAATAAGAGGAGGTAAATGTCCACTAAGAAGCAGCTAAACAAGCAGAAAGTAACATGTTTGAAGACACACAGTGAGGACAGAAGAGAAATATGGTGTATATACATATCTGTATATCTGCCAGCAGCAAAAACACTGGAGGGGAGATTTCTCCTGACTTTGCATGTGCAGATGAGAAAATGTTTCTGTTGATCTGATTTCTACAACGTTCTGTTATAAACAAAGTTTTCTTGCTCTGGTTGCTCTTTACGTTGCTGTGTCTTCATTTTACATCATTTTAGCATCATAAACTGATATGATGAAATGTGAAAACGTCTCATCTGCATGCTGACTGGGATTCAGTTCAGTCCTGTGAGGAACACAACAGGTTTCCCGTGTATCCCTGCTCCAACACACCTGAACCTGGACCCGACAGCCTATCAGTCTGCACCATGACCGGCTCATTTGAGTCAGCTGTGTTGGAGCAGGGACAAAATGAGCTGCACATATACGTGTAAATACAAACAGGTGCACCAGCGACAGAGTCGGGGCTTTAGGGGTCGTGTCGGAACGTGTTGGAATAAGTGGCCGTGTAAATCAGCGAATGAGTGCTGTTGGTTTGTTTCTTTGTGCGGGATGCAGAGAAAAGCAGGAAGAGCATGCAGGGGGGTGAGGCGGTGCTGGCGGGGGGCAGGCAGGTGCACTTGTGTCTCATTCTGAATGAGTCTCACTGTATCTTTTCTCTACTGCCCCTCTCTCTGTGTTGAATGATGTAAAGAGAAGGGCTTAAAGTACACGGTGGGTTTGCCACGTGCAGCTCGTAGCAGCTGTGTATCAACACCAGCCATAATGACATGATGCAACTGTAACTGCCACCCGTGTCCTTTACTAGAGTTAAGATGTTTTTTGTTTGTTTTTTTTTTTTAAGAGCAGATTTCTCTGGAAGTGGTTTGTTGCTTGGCAACCTGTATCGATTACTCCGCTGATTGTTGTATTGGAAGTGTTGGTGTGTCTCAAAGTTCGGCGCCTGCAGTCTGTTCAGAAGGACCGTGTCCTCCAAACAAAATTCAATAGGCTGGAGCCTGAGACAACACACACACACACACACACACACACACACACACACACATCTATCCACACACACAAACATTCACTAATTTAATCAGTTTCAGAAAACAGAAATAAAAGTTACTTATTGTAGACTCGTGCTTTTTTTTTTACTCTTCTGTTTCTGTGAGAGTCTCTTTGTATTTAGTCTATTAGTATTTTTGTGTGTGTGTGTGTGTGTGTGTTGGTCCTTATCTCTCCTCCCAGCCCTTTTAATATTTGATGCATCCTCTTTGTGATCCTCCTCCAGGCCTCCCAGACCAGGAGGAACCCCGGAGACTCCTCGGAGGACGCCTGCTGTTCCCCCTCAGCCCTCCAACCCGGCGCTACAGGCCCAAATCAAACAAGGTAACTACAAAAGGAGGGGGAGCTCGCTTCAAATACCCTGGGGGCCCTGCGGATAGGGACTGTAAGGGTGGGGGCTTTGATAATTCAGCCCACTGGCAGTAAAACCTTCAGAGGGTCAGAGAAAAGAAGCAAACACATCACAGGAGGAAGCTGCTGTTGTTTCCTGGGTCAGCAGGTCTTTAAAGGGCTGTTCTGTTGTTTTTGACACCAGGTTGGAGTTGATGAACTTCAGCTGGAGAAATGCTTTTGCTTTCCGGCTTAGGATGACACGATGGAGATGAATAAATGATAAAAATAGTTCTCAGATGCTCACACGGTCTAAGCTCGGCCTGTGCTCTCATTGTGTCGCTTTGTTCCAGAGATCCTGAGAATGCTGAGTCAGCAAAACGCAAAAGTTCAGGCGTCTCGTTACAGAGTTAGGGTTTGTGGATGAACAAAGCTGCAAACATGTGACAACGGCCTCCAGAAAGAAGAAGTTTTCCTATAATGCAAGATGTGACCTGAGTTAACTGGAATCATAATATTTATTTGGTTTCTTGAAGCAAAACCTGTTTTGGGTAGAACATTTATGTTGTCAGCAAATATACAGAAGTTACACGGAGGAGAACAACACTTCTGTTGTGTTTCCTAATCCTATGAGGAAGCGGTGCACCCTGGGCGTGTCATAGACATTATAAACAATGACATCACCCGTAGGTTTCAGCAGAGATACGCGTAGCTTGGTGGGTCATTTCGTCTGTCGCCATCTTGGCAACATTACGCGTGTCATAGCTCGCAGAAATATAAAACTACAACTGGTGGATGATTGACATCTATCAAACTTCGAGCTAATTCATAGCTAACAGAAGCTAACATAGGTAGCTGGGCTAAGCTAACCGGCTAAAATTCACAGCTAACTGGTTTGTGCTGGTTTGCCGGTGGATTCCAGATGCCTGTCAATCAATTTCAAGGTTAAATGACATCTAAATGGATGAGTTGTAAAAATAGTTTGCCCCTTTCAGGTGTCATGAAGGTAAACTCGACCTATCAAACTTAAAATGTTTTTTTTTTTGTACCAGGCTGTAAACATGTTTATTTTCTCCGTGAATTTGGTATTTTTATTAACATTTTCTTTTAATGACAACAGAACAAAGACATATACACACACAGAAAACAAAACAAACCTCCCAAAAGACCTGCCAGGTTAGAAGGTTGGTGATTTTAACATGGGAGTTTATACGGACTGACTTCCTTTCAGAGCAGCGAGTGGGTGAGTGGAGAGAAACTGCCATTTCTGGCACTTTTACCAGCAGAAGTTGCTGCTGTGCACATTTGATGCACATGTGAACTTGTGTGCTATTGGTTGGTGCCTTTCCTCATTCTCTAGACTAGAAAAGCTGCCCCTGTTGTAAAGCATAACTTCCGGTTACACTGGGACAGCTTCGGGTTCTGGTTCTTTAGCTGTGACTGTCCCGAATAGTTGTGAATGTGCTGGCAACAAAACCAAAAGTTTCCCATGGTGGCAGATCTGATCCGGAAAAGAGCTTCGATGGCTACTAGTGTGGACCCCGTCTGCAGAATCATGTTCACGCTGAATTATAGCTCAAGTTTTAAATGTAACTGAGACGGTGGGATGAAATAACGTCTTACATGGAAGGAAAACGAGAAAGAAAAAGGAAGGAAAATCTGAATTAGCTTCATTAAGGTGAAAATATGAGTGTTTTTGCAGAGGGGAACCTGCTGCAGCTCACTGTAGGGGAGGTTTTTAACCAGCTGTCACCATCTGCCCACTCTCCACCCACACACACACACACACACACACACACACACACACACACTGCAACAAGCCCCAAACCTGCAGATACACACACACAAATTAATCTCTGCATGCACACACTCACCACACTTGTACACGGGGGTAAAAGTGGCACCCTCGGGTGTACGGTGAAGGCGGGATTTTAGTGCTATTGTCGCGCCTTAATGGAGACCAAGCATGACAAGCGTATGGACTTATTCATACCACACGCCTATTCAGAGGGAACGCTCGGCCGTGACGTCTCTCAGCCGGCTTCTCCTTCGCGGCGTGTGTGTGTGTGTGTGTGTGTAGGGGGGGTCCTTTTCACATGGAAATAGATGAGGAGGCCCCTCTTATAAACTGCATCGCAGTGTGCCGAGGTTCTCCAGTCATTCACGCTGATGCAGAAATATTATGATCTCTCCTGCTTGGAAACAATGAATCCACGTCCTGCAGCTCGACTCCTTTCGCACTCAGACACACTTTCTTTACAGCAAAAATAAAGTCAAATGGTTCGTAAAACTCTGAATTTTAAGTAATGACTGATTTTCTTTTTACACCTGAACACGATGGATAAAATGTTTTAATGTAACTTTTAGATTCTGGCTTGAACACTTTGATGTATTTAATCTGTCAGTTAAACACAATGATGTCAGGTTTGCTTTCAGTAACAGTTACTGTACAAAGCTATATTTTATTATCGATTAAACTATCTGAGATGTTTATTGAACAAAATTTGATTTGAATGAAACTTCATTATAAAAAATCCATAACAGGAAATCCCAATTATAACTAATCAATACAATGGTTGACCCAAGTTGCTTTAAAGCTATGTTTTAAAATTAAGTATAAAATCTAATTCCAATAAAAATGAATTTAAATAATAAATATTTAATTGTAATAAATCTACAAAATTTACAAAAACTAAATAAATCAATGAAAGTAAAAAAATAAGTGTATAATTTCTTTTAATTATCAAAAAAATTTAATAGATTGTTATAATAAATTTCTGAAATGCGAATAGTGAAATAAAATAAATAAAAAACTTATTTAGTTATCTTTAAACAAAATTCAATTAAATCTACACAAAATTGTATTAAATTAAATTCAGATCAATAATAAATAGTTGCATAGAGAAACAAAATGTATTTACAAATAATTTAGTTCAGTTACATAATGAGTTTTTAGGCATCAGATGAAATATAAACAAAGTTCATTATGATAAAACTCTAGTGATCCCTTATATGGAAAATTACAGCAGTTACAATGTAAAACACAGTTTCAGAGGAATTGATGACACACACCAGTAGCTACAATTTAACTATGTACATATTTATTTATGTTATATTTATATATATATATATATTTAAGTTATATAGAGAATTATTTTATTACACATAAGTGCATAAAAAGGTAGTGGGAAACAATGCAGGACAAATGGATTATATTATATTATATTATATTATATTATATTATATTATATTATATTATATTATATTATATTATATTATATTATATTATTTTGTTTAAATGAATTAAATTTATTTATGGAAAAGATGTAACATGTAGTTTTTAAGGGGGACCAAGGAACACACACTTACACACACACACACATATATATGTATACCTTTAGGTTTCATTAAAGGCCTTTTGCTAAATTATATTGCAACGATAAAAAATGATCACTAATATGACTAATGATGTAATGTTGTTTGTTGCTGGCAAACTGCTGTTACCCTGCTATTCCTTCCATCTCTCCCTCCTCTGTCTCCTGGCTCTCGCTGCATGGCTTCAGCTTGCCGTCCTATCTACGGACAGCTAAACAATGAAAGATAGAAATGACTTCCATACGTGTTTTTCTTTATTTACTTTCGGTCTGCTTCATGAGTAGGCATCTCTCTTTCCACACATTTTTCTTGCCTTTCTCTCCGTTTCGTTAAATGATGTACAGTGGCTGTACCTGTTCTGTCTTTTGTCTCCGTACTACATGTTTTTCTGTGGTACTTGTTCATTTTATACCCTAAAAGTATATATGTACAGTATGTGTGTGTCTCAATGCATATCCATGTTTTTTCTAAGTGTGTAAAAATGTAAATGTGTGTGGCCTTCGCTGTCAAGGTTTCAGGTTTTTGGCTGTAAGTCTATGGTATATTTTTAGATCCTAATTAGTAAAAAATACTTTTGTAATCAAAATATGCAGAAAATTTCCCCAAAAAGCTTTACCTAGTTTTTTTTCTTCATCTGTAAAAGGCTTAAAAAAAGCTTGTGCCACAACCTGAAAGCATCTTTAGTAGCTGTGAAATGTGTTGAAATTAACACCTTTTTTTTATTCCTGTACTGATACATTTAGATAATTATGTTTTTAAGTTTTTACTGTTTTGTTTTCGTTTCAACACCAAGGCCGGCGCTCCTCTTGCTCTTACTAAACAAGTGCAAATCCTCTTTAAACTACATCGGTCTATATTTGATTAGAACAAGTTGTTGATGCAGTTTTAGAGTTTGTGAGTGAAATATGGCTAATAGTGAAATAAACTGATTAGCATGAATCTACTAAAGCAAGCTAATGGCTAACACCAGAAAAGGGACATTAGCATGTATATATTAGTAATAATGCTAGGTATTAGCTCTCATGAAATAAATGGATTGCAATTAATCTAAAAGCTGTAAACCTAGTCAAAGGTTAACTGTAGAAAAATTGATAACGGTGTATCTATTAGCTGTAATCCCAGTTAATGGATTAAATGAATTACAATGTATCTGTTAGCTATAAACCTAGCTAATGGCTAACAATTGACTAAATGCATTAGTGTGTATCTATCCGCAGACCTAACTAATGATTAAGAGGAGCATAAATTCATTACGATCTATCTACTAACTAATCCTTTTTAATGACTAACTGAATAAATGCACTCACATATATGTTAGCTTTAAATGTAGCTAATTAATAAATACATGAGTTAGAATGTACTTATTAGCTTTAAACCTATTTAATGGCTAGCAGAGAAATATATAGATTGGTATTTAGCGGTTACCTCCAGACTTACCCACTCGTTTATGGTTGAATTAATCATTAGTATGTAGCTAATATTTGTAGCGCTAGCTAATGGCAAACAACAGAATAACTAGATCTATATTTATACAATTTTTTTTTATAATACTAAGAATCTTTCCAGAGAAGTCAGCGGCCCACCATTTAGTCTAGCATTATTAATCATTCACTATCTCATTAAGTCTCATTCATCTGCTGGCATGATGTGATCTTAATCTAACTCACCAAAGATCATTTTATGTAACCATTTTTCAGGAAGAGACAGAGAACCGGGATTTTGCGAAGAGTGAAGACTTAATTTGATCAAACTTTTGTGGTTTTATTCCTTTACTTCAGTTCTGTTCTTCTAACTTCTTCTCTCTTCATTCACTTTGGTATTGTATAAAAATGATATCTTTCTAACCTTCTCTTTCGACTATTTTTCTCCTTCTCTTCCTTTACAAGCTGCTGTAGCTGTCAACACGAGCACTGCTGCCACTGCTGGGGCTCTGGGGGCTTCTGGGGGCCTTTCTCAGGGGGCCCCTGGATCCCCCAGCCCCGGCCCTGCTTCTCATAACATCCCCTCAGTCAATGAAGGTACACACTGATTTGATGGGTACCACTTAGGGAAAATCTTGCAACCATATTTGTTTTATTTTGCTTATTTCCCCCCCGATAACTCACCTTTGCCTTTGGAGAGCTTCTGTTTTCTAGACCTTCTTCACTACTGTCCCTTTCTTTCTTTTAGTCTTTACAAATGATTTTGTTTTTAGCTTCTTTTTTTCTCTTTTCATCGCAGCAACCCATCATTTAGTCTTTTCTCTCCTTCTCAAAACCGCCTCATTTATCCTCTCTGGCATCAGCCTTATTATCCCCTGCAGACAGTGTTTGCTTTTCATCTCAGGTGTCTAGCTCCAAGTTATTTTGCTATATATTTGTCCTTGTTTTTGTCTACAGTGCTTCGGTCTGTCAAATCAAATTTCAGTCCACTCTTAGAGTCAGTTGCAGATATCGGTATTTGGTAGACTCTGACCTAATAGATGAAGGTAAACAAGTCCTTCATCACTTGTTTGAGTTTGCAGTGTTGTTGCTATTCAAAAGATAAAGCTGAAAACGATGTGCACAAGTAAAAGTTACATAAGTATTTTATTGTTTGCAACATGTGGGCCTTGCATAAGTTTCCTGAAATTAACAGTGTAAAGACTGATGTCATCTGTCAATGTGTAGACTTTACTGTTTGCAACTGACACATGTAAGAGTGTACTGACGCCATTCCTGTAATCTGTCATTCTTTTCCTTGTTGAAGTGTTGTGCACTCCAGTCTTTCCTGTCTACAGTCCGTCTCAGTGTCCATAAGTCCTGATGTCTCTGTGCTTTTTGCATGCTTGCTATTTCAGTCGTGTTTGATACCAGAACGGGGTATGGGCCTTGGTTAATGACGGTATCTCTATGCACTGATAAGTCAGTTAAACACCTCGTGAGGGGGGAAGAAATCTCTGCAGCAACTGGTACTTCCTTTATTTTTGCCTGTCTCTCTGACTCTACACATTTGACTTTTTGGAGAACAATGTGCTGTAAAAGTGGCTCAATGAAATCAAATTGTATCAAACTGATTGCAAATTAACTTTGGTTTAAGCTCTCTAACCTCCAGTTGAAGTCTTTCTGGTGTCCATCTAATATTCTCTTTTCATCCATTACCAGCTGCGTTATTTTATCTGTTATTTCTTCTAATAGGGTGTTGGCTTTAGCCAATGAGGCTTGCTGCTCTATCCATATAAACAATGAATGTGCTCTTAAATTATTCAAACACTTTGTGGTATCTTTGGGGAATGAAGTGCCTTTTTATAGCTAATGACCTTTAGTTTCCAGTTAACAGAGACTAAAACGAAGCTTTTTTTTTATAATGAGGAACAGCAAGCATGCACACAGAGACTCCTCTCTTTCTTCACATGTAGTAAGAGTTTAGATGTCAGTTTACATTTTATTTTCTTCAGCATTATGCCTTTACCCCCGTAAATAGATCTGTTTTTATAAAAGAAACGCTGTTCTGCAGAAACCTAACACTAGACATTAATTAATACACAAACCAGAAGCAGATTTTTCAAAAATACAAAAGTAACTTTACAAATGGGATATTCTCTTCTTACCATCATTATCATCAAGACACTTGTATTACGGGTGGATAGTTTTTTATTCTTACAGAATAAAACGTGTGGCTCAATATGATCTTAGCTTGCTATCTTTGCTATCAAAGACAGTGAGTTGACTAAAAATAATTCTGTAAGATATCTTTGCTAGTAAAGATAGTGGCTGAACAAAGTTTTATTATTTACATCCATGTTTTTAAAGGTTTCTGCAAAACAGTGATGTGTAGATGATTCAAGTTGAGGTTGACTGATTATTATTTCATGGTTACACACAGTGTCCCACCTTTTTGGAGACAGAGTGGTAAGACAGCTAAAATTATTGGGTTTTATTTGTATTTTATGTCCATTACAATACATCCGTCAACCTCTGCGTAGGATTTTCCCACGAGCCTGATAACGTTTGAGTTTTCTCCATATGTCTTGCTGGCGGAGGTAAGTGGACCAGGAGCCCACGGCAAAGAAATTTGTGAAATTTCTTTCCTGCCTAATAGCCGTTCAGTGTCCATCATGCATACTTGCATCTTCTACAAAAGCCATATATTGAAGCAATATATGTGAGTGAGGTGCTTGGTATATTAAACATTAAATCCATTCTGGTCACAGACATATAAAAGCTTGTGTTCATATCGTTGGTGTTTGGTCTAAAATATGAATCTGTCAGTATGTTGGCTCACACCAACACAGCTGGATTTGAGTTCATTTAAAGCGAACGCAACACACTTTAAATGTTAGTTTTGTCATCAGCAACTCGGGACGATATGGCTAGAAAGAGATTTTATGTGTATCTTCTGTTTTTTGTATCCTGAAAAACCATCTTTTTAAATGTTTTTCACTGTTTTAAGTGAAAACACAGTTGTGTGTGTGTGAATTTAATTCTATACATTTAAATTCATTATGTTAAGGTATTGTTTAGAAGCTGTAGGTGATATTTGTTTCCTTGTTTAACCCCATCAGAGTCTGGTTAGGAGGATTGATGACTAACCAGAGCTTCAGTGTGTTGATAATAATCCCATCCTTTGTGTCACAGCTGTTAGTGATACTGTTTGAGGACGTTTTACAGTGATGTCTGTGTGAATGTGTGAGGAAGTCACTGCAGTCATATCAAAACGTACCTCCTCTGTGACGAGGAAACGGAGTATCATCTCAGTGTTATAGTTGTGTTGTGATGTTTCCATGTTTTAATGTGACAGCGGTGAGATGTGTGTGAATGAGACATGAATAGTTTCCTTGTAGTTTCTTCTGACTGTTTGTGTCTTTGTATGTGTGTGTGCACAGGATGGAGCCAACTGGCCGCCATGCACTGCGTGATGCTACCTGATCTTCTCGGTCTGGATAAGTTCAGACCACCTCTGCTGGAGATGTTGGCAAGGAGGTGGCAGGACCGCTGTTTGGAGGTACGCACTGCTTCAAAACCCAACAGTGTGGCTGCAGACCTCCACAGGGAGGACGGTTCTGGTGCAGGCTCCACTCTCTGGTACCTCCACAGTGAGGACGGTTCTGGTGCAGGCTCCACTCTCCGGCCTCACACGATTATACCCAGAAACAGAGCGTTTCCATCAGGATGTGTCGTGCCGTGCGGTTACATTTTCCGTA
>JBAMHV010000020.1:21899508-21915777 GCA_037177535.1 Pseudomugil gertrudae | reverse complement strand
CGTTCCACCATCATCCATGATGAGAATCTCCCGTTCCACCATCATCCATGATGAGAATCTCCCGTTCCACCATCATCTATGATGAGAATTTCTGAAAGTCTTGGGAGTTACACTGCTGCATCACACCTGACTCAGATAAACTGGTAATTACGAGAAGCTCTGCACAAGTCTGCTAATTAAGTCTGACGTGTTTAAGCTGCACTGTGGCAGGGAAACTCCTCACACTCCTCACACACTCCCGAGTCCTCACACAGAGCCAGGTTTTCATCCTCTGGTCCAAAGTGTGCAAACAGAAGAGGGAAGTCACCATATTCATCATCATTAATATCATATATACGGAAGAGCCTAGAGGACAGTGGTCTGTAATGGCAGCCCGCAGTGACCACAGTGTGGCCCAATAAAAAATTTGGGCCGCCAAGTTATTTCTTTGAAATGATGGGAAGAGTTATTAGTCAACGTACAGACACTGTGCTGTTTACAGTGTTGTGTTAAAGAACAGCATGGTTCAGCTAGAGAGACAAAAGAGAGACACACAGCACGTCAGCATCTTCAGGAGCAGAAGAATTATCTGGGAGAAACTGGTTGTTTTGCTGTAAATGCTTCGCTAACACCACCACGCAGCTCCTCTAGTTCCAGCAGAGCGCTGCATCTGCCTCACCACTGCTGGGTAAAGTGAAGGGCGTTCACCCGAATCTCACTGCTGCTTCTCCTCCACTCGGCCTCCCGAGCTGGAGGTGGAAAGAGTTTTCAGACAGTGGAGGCAGCAGACCAGAGCAGCAAAGCGACTAAGTCGTCAGAGAAACGTTGCACTTCAGGATCAAAAACTCCAGATGGAAAGGCGAGGAAAATAACTGGTTTTGTTGGTGCTGAATGTGGTGTTTAGTTCACCTGGTAAAGTTGCTGCTACTTACACACAGACAGGTGTAAGGTTCAGTTCCTACATCTTTCTGATCCACTTTCAATAGACTTTCAGCAATACAAGACAGTAGAGCACATGTAATGTAAAGAAAACACTCGTATGGAACACACAGTATACAAATACCATGTTTTACACTTCCCATTTTGATAGAATATGATGTGAGCCTGTATAAATAGAAGTCTTAAAACAATTAAAAATGGAAATGAGTAGAAAAACATGTTTTATCTATGAAGAGGGAACTTTGACCTGAAGTTCAGTTTGTTAGAAAAATCTCGTTTCAGTTTTTTTGTACAATCTTTTGTAGCTTTGGTGAATGAAACATTTTACACGTTCTATTTTCCTCATTCTAATGAAGAATATTGGAATAATCACATAAGATAAACAAACAAAGCAGTAAAACAAACAATGAAATAATACTTGGAACTACAGCTACTTTTCATGAACGCTGCAAAAAATCATCGCATTAAAAAAGGTGCAGAACCCAGGAGGGACCAAGTTTATGTTGTCTTTCTGTCATGTCCAACCAGTCTGTCCATTCTCCTCATTGGTCCACACTCCTGATGCTTTTCTCTTCTTCAGGACACATCTGTAAACACCAGAGATGGTTGTGTGTGAAAATCCCAGTAGATCAGCAGGTTCTGAACCACTCGGACAGCAACCGTGATGTGCTCAAAGTCCTCTCTTCATCATTTCACTGTGTCCACATGACTACATGCACCAAGTCGCTGCCATGCAAGTGGCTTATTTGATATTTGTGTGAACAATGAAGTGAACAGGTGAATCTGATGAAGAGGATGGGGAGAGGGGAAGGGAGGGGTGTATTCTCCCCTGTTGCAGAGAATAGTATTGGATAGAAAAATATTAGCAGACACTGAACATTTGATTGGGTGGAAAAGGCAGATATAAATGGTCTGAGACTGTAATTGATTTTTGTGTGGTCTCTATTAGTAATGATCCCGTAGCGGAGGTCAGGGTTCAACAGCCCCACATTGCTGCTGATATTTGTAATCCATTGTTTGTACGTATATTGACATATGTAACGACAGAGGATTGATTTGTTTTCAGCTCATGCTGTTTTCTCCCCATGTTGATCACCAGCTGCAGATTCTGTAACGACATGTTGCTACACCAAACGCCAAACTTGATCGGTATTTTTTATGATTCCCCACTTCACCAGCAGTGGAACTGGTGGGGAATCAGTGGGGGAAGTGGGGAAGTGCTAGCACCATTAGCACTGCTGTCGCTTTCTAACAGCCTGTGGGGTTACACAGCAATGCTAACATGGTTAGTGCTCCACATGTCATTGCTAGTGCATAATGCTTATACTGAAGGACGCTAACATGTTTAGCGTTTAGCCTAATCTTTTGTCTGTGTGTATGTTTCTGTGTGTGTGTGTGTGTTGATATGAACCGTTAAGGGAGGGGCTGCCATTTAAGGCATGCTGATGATGAAATGCCAGGAGATCCAGGTGATGAGATTAGCCATGTGTCTCTGGAGAAGTGGGGACCTTTAGAGTCACCACAGGATTATAACTAAAGTAAATGATCAGTTTTATTTCATATGTGTCTTCATATTATGGCTTTTTGGATTTGCCTTTGGAGGGAGAGTAAAGGGAGCTTTATTGATTTGAGAGCTGACTGGAACAAGAGAAGAAAAAGGCAGCAAAAGATGTTAAAATGAATAACTGCAATTCAAACGAGTGCAAGACAGAGAAAATATTACAAAAGAAGGGAAATTATTTAATCCGTTGGGGATCTTCATAAAGATTCTGTCAAAACCTGGATGTGGGAAGGTGTGGAGGGCTTCTGTGTGTCTTTGGGGAAAGAGAGTGTTATTAAAAGATGGGGGGGGATATTTTCTGGAGCCTTAATGGTCAGTTTGTCCCCATAGAGACCGGCTCAAATGTCAGCTCAGCTATGAAGTGACCTCCATCCCGTTTGCTGTCTTTATCTCCTGATTACATGTTGGTGTATGCCTGTGTGTGTGTGTGAAGCACAATTCTTCCTGCAATCCTTAAAAAAGACTTAATGTTGTTTAGATGTTTACATCTCTAAATGAGAACATATTCAGTAATGTGAAAGAATGACCAAACAGCTGGAAGTGATGTTTGACTTTCACGATTCTTCTGTTTGCAGGTAAGGCACTGACCTTCCTGCTGCTGCAGCCCCCGAGCCCCAAGCTACCTGCCCACAGCACCATCCGCCGCACCGCCATCGATCTGATTGGTCGAGGCTTTACTGTCTGGGAGCCGTATATGGACGTGTCGGCGGTGCTCATGGGATTGCTGGAGCTGTGTGCTGATGCAGAGAAGCAGCTGGCAAAGTGAGTCCTCAGGCACACACACACGAGCCTAAATGCCACTTTGTTTTATGACATATGTATCATGTCAGACACACAGTTCCTGAAACATTTTGCATCATTTTATGGTAAAAAACATTGCTCAAAACTCTGTTAAAGGCAATCTGACACTTCTTCTGCCCCGCTGGTGGTACACCACACAATAAACATCATAAATCACGTGATAATAAACAATAATAATGCAAAAATATTTATTTTTACATTTTTGTTAAAGGGCCAAATAAATAAATATTAAGATAAAAAAAGGAACATGTTTGTTCACCCATTTTCTTATAGATGTGTTAAAATATTTTTAGCTTTGGCTGATTGGCATACAGCTTGCATCCTGTCATTCTTCTGAGCAAACTCCAGTTTTGTCTTTCTTTCTCCAGTCCTCCTCCAGTGTCTTGTCTTTTGACTGGGTTTCTCTGGCTCTACTTATCTTAGCCAGCACAGTAAAATCATCAGGGGAAAGAAAGACCAGAAAGCTGTCATATAAAATCAGCTTCCTCAAAACTATTTTTAGTATCTTTACTAGGAAACATCAATATATTTAGTATATATACACTGATCTAAGAGTTTATGCCAGCGCCACACAAAACGCTGGTAAAGGTGCCAGGATGGGGAATGAAAAGATAATTTACTAAAATTGTGCCAAACAAAGTCTTCAGGCTTTCACACAGACCATCCTGTTTCTGACTCTGTTCTGGAGAAACTCAGTTTTAATGTTAAGTGTTGCTTTAATAATTTATAACAACATTAGAAAATATGAACCAATCTGAGACTTGATGCTGGTAACTTAGGTGCATTGTAAGGGTGTCTAAACAAATGAATCTCTAAACCCATCATAGTACTTTCAGACAGACACCCTTGATACTCTCTGGTAAATTAGGCCATGGTCACATCAGTTTAGCCCTAACCAAAGTGGAAGAAAGTTTATTTTTCAGTGTCAAACTTGATTATAACTTACTATTCTGACGCCACTTGTGTGTTTTTGCTAAGATTCTGTTAAATTGTTATACACCAGCACGTTAACAATCTCCCAAGAAAGACCCAAAGCTGAATTTGTTTAAAAGTCCTTTACTTCGGAAAACTGTAAAACTAAGCCGACATACAGAAAATGCATCAATATTGACCTGGAAATGCATTCATTGCCTGAAATGACACAGTATTTCATATCAAAGACAAAAAACTGACAAGTAAACAAAAATTTCATGCTAACATCTAAAAGTTAACATTAGCAATTTAGTGGTAACATGCACGAACCAAGCGGCAGTGAAGTGGGAACAAAATAGCAGTTTCCTCTCATCGACTTGGGGCTCCAAAAAAGGTCAATCCATATAAACTCCCTATTATGTTAAAAAGACCAACTTCACAGCAGAAATGAACGTATTTACAGCCTGATACAAACATTTTTCCATGTTTAATAGTTCAGGTTTACTCTCATAACAACTGTGAGGTTGGAGAAATTTTGTACAACTGTTTAGAAGTTATTTAATCTTAAAATTTTGCATTATTAGACACGTGTCCTTTTGCATTAACAGGTATCCAATATCTGCTAGCAGGAATGCAGAGTGCAGCACAGTATGGGTTTTTAGCTGATTAGCTCCGGTTAGCTCATTTAGCTTTTAGCTACATGCAGCTCAGAGTTTGTTCCCATGCTAACCCCTCTTCCCAAAATAAATAATATATAAAGACAACTTAGTCTCTTTCGTAAGACGTTAGAATGCCAACAAAAGCTGCTGGGATGGACTCCAGCTTCCCTTTTAATAAAGTTTTTTTACCTTATCAAAAGCACCACTGTGTTTTGACTGATTGGTGGATAATTGTGTTGTCCTGCTCGCCAGCTTCAGATTCCAAAGTACAGAGCAAAGACACACATGCTCACATCTATACTCTGCAGCAATATGGAGCCGACACAGTGAGTTATGGATGCTGGGCTGTAATCTCATTTCAAGACATTATGATGATGTAGCGATGTCTGTCTTGCTCAGACACAGTCTGTCGTTTTGGTGGTTGTTTGTATAAAATTGGTATCAAGGGGTTTTTACATGTTTTTCCACCGTTAAAAGTGGTGCTTTAAGCCTCGTTTGCAGAGGAAAAGTAAGCAAATTGTTTAGGTTTCCTACCTCCTGGAAAATTACCGGTTTCCTCCTTCTGAAGTGAAAAATGACTAAATAATCCACTGACAGCTGGTGATATCCCAGAATGGAGCGGTGATGCAGTACAGTGCTGGTTTTAGTCCAGTGAGCATTAATTAGAGGCCTCTTCTCACGTTATAAATACATTTCCCAACATTTAAGAAGGAAAGCTCACAAAACAAACATTGTAACAGTCGCAGCTAAATCGAAGATGTCTGTTGGAAGAGAGTGTTGGAAAGCAGCAACAATAATGTATTAATTCGTCCACTTTATCAGGTCCACCTGTTCCAGTGCTCGTAACGCTGCTTCGTGTGGGGGTATTGTGAATATTTACACCCTAATAAACAAGCAGGCTGATCGAATACAAGAAATGTAGACAAATAGCTGCAGTTTAAACATCAGAATAAGGAATAAAGGGGATTTGAGTTATTTTGATGGTGTTCAATAATGCAGAATAGCATCCAAACACGTCCAACCATGATGCAGCAGACCACACACAAAGAACAGATGCTGTGAGTAACCGTGGTAACTACTAAATCATTGCACAGCCTGGTCCATCCAGCAAAGACCCAACCCACCTTGTATTAACTCTTATGGCTGCTGGTGCTGTAATGGTGTAACTTGTCCCCTTATTACTAAAATAACACGGTTTAACCACCTACCTGAGTTCTGTTACGGACAATGCCAATTCCTTTATGAGCACAGTGCAGCATCACCTGAAGGAAACTTCCATGTCACATAGCTCCAACATGAAGATGAGTTCTCCGTACTCCAACGGCCTCCACAGTCACCCGATCTTCATCAAACAGAGCAGCTGTGGTGAAATGAGAAAGAGAGACAGGAGAAAAATAAGCCTTTCCAGTGTAGCAGAAGGTCGTTCTTTAACATCTTTTTTCAGCTGCCTGTTGCCTAAATTTAAAGCCAGAAAAAAAACTGAAAACATGAATGATTATTCCTGAATCCCTTCTTTCACCAAACGTAGCTTTAATGTTGGTGTGTGCTACATTTTCAGGTGCAGTATGTAAATGTAGGCAGTCACTGTTGTATATATGAACAAGGTAAAGGTTTTTTTCTTCTCCATTATCTTGTTTTGAAAGTTTTCATCATGGAGCAACTGTGTGAGGCTCAGGAACGTTTCCAATGCCTTGTGGCCCAGAATTAAGGCTGTTGTGAAGTAAAAGCGTACAGTACTGTGACCTGTGAAGAAAAGCACTTGTTCAGCTGCGTTTTCTCATGTTGGCTACTTAGACTTCATGCATGTCTTCCTGCTGAAATCCAACATGAGATGATCGTATTAAGACTGAAACCCAAGCTGGGCCAGTCTGGTTAAATGAGTATAGATATGTCTGCTGTCGCTCAGTGTGTGTGCGTGTGTGTGTGTGAAAAGAGAAAATGCAATGCAATTTTAGTTGAATATATTTTTATTGGAATAGGGAATGAAGGGAACTTTAACAGAAGGAAATTAGATGAAAGAAAAGAGAAAGATTACATGACATTACGTCATTATTGTACATATCTGTTAAAAATAAAACCAGGATGAATATTTCTGCATTTCTTCCACTGTGTGCATCTTCTTCCTCGCCTTTCCCAGTGCTTTGCTGATGTGTGGTTTTATATTTTAATATTATACAAACACAACAATGTTATTTCAGAAATCAGATCGTTAAAGCAGGAGTGCTGCACACTAAAAAACATGCCGGCCTGCAGACCATAAAGCACAGCTTTAGACATCTAAAGCCGGTCCATGTGAGGGAGTTTTATCTGAGAGCAACCCCGCTGGTGAGGTCGTCTTTCTGTCACCGAGCATTCATTCGGCTTTAGCATTAGCATTAGCTGAAGTGTTTCCCAGCTAGCTGCTGCTACACGTTTCTTCCTCAGCTCTGTTGCTGCCGGCAGTAATCCACATTGTGTTGGATGAACGTTTGTTGTTTATCTTTTTGAGACGTACATTGGTACACTGGTCCCTGGGACACAAGTCACAAGCTCCTGATGGCTACATGGGCAATAGTTCTTAACCCTCTGTGGTACAATTACCTGCTATTTACATTGTGATAAACCAATAACAGATGGACTTAATCACAGAGAAAACAAACCCTATAAGTCTGTTTTCTTTTCAGCATGAAAGTCACAAATATGTTTAACAAATCATTTTCTTAAAGTACAATTTTAGATGATTCATTTTGAAAACTTCTGTTTATGCTGCAGCTTGTTTACAATTTACAAAACAATCACATGTCACCATAAGATTTAAAACCATCAGGAAGGAGCTTGTTCTGCTCCTCAGGTTGTTTTTCATGCTTGCATACACTTTCCTTTTCCTCTTCTTCCTGCACAGACACACAGTGTCATACACGGAAAGCATGTATTGTATATTCGGTATCCTAACTCTGCTTTCATTGGTCTGTCAGCACAATTTAAAACTGGTTTATAGTTAGTTTATAGTAAGCCTGATGCTGCTACATCACCTAAATCAGCCGTCACCTTAGAGGATTAATTTAATTATATTATGAATTATTGATACCAGGGAGATAGTTTTTATTTATTTATTCATTTTCTCAAGTCAGTGCCGATCTAGTTCTTACCAGTTTACCAGTAGAGGGTGTAGCAGCTCACCAGCACCTTTATTCCCCTCCCTGTTCCCTTTAGATACACTTTGGTTCAGATGCGAGCACCTCTGAAACCAATCGGGGCAAATTCCAAACTTTCACCCGTGACCATGTATAATTGATCTCTCGCTGTCTGCAGGTGTGTATTGTTGCTTCCAGGTGTGTTTGCATAAACAGCACTAGAGCTGATCAATGACACACCCAGTAATCGCATCAGCACGTTACAAAGAGGATATATTAACACACACACACACTCCTCTCTCTAATAATAATTACTGGCTAAACAGTTTGCTTGCACATAAACACACACACACTTTATATGTGTGTGAACCTCCATGCACCTGACATGGAGTGAGACTTTTTCTTTTTTCTGTCAGTGTTGCACCCTGCTACTTGTCAATACCCTCCTCGCTGAGCTGTGTGTGTATGTGCGATAATCCCTTTTCAGGGGGCAGAGATTGGAAAAAGCTTGTGTGTTAAAAACACACACACACACATACACACTGAACAGCCTCTGTTAGGTGTGTGTTTGTGTTTTTCTTGCACCTGAAACTCAGCTTTTAATGTTCTAGGTGGAAAAACCTGTTTCAGATGTGAACTTTAGCTTCAGGTAGTATTTTTTTTACTGCATCTCAGGTCAAACTAATCTAGTATATGTAAATAACATTAAATAGGATTATAATTCAAATATTTTTTCTCCTGGTTAGGGTTCATTGTGTTTATGGTCTAACTATGTGACATCTAAGACCTGTCCTTAAGGCTCACCATCCTGCAGGTGTTTCCAGGATGCAGACTGTATATAAAAGATGGACGGATGCTCCCAGTAGGTTACTGAAGAGTGTAGAGTGGTTCCTACTGTTGCCATCCTGCCAGCATCATGTGTGCTGTTCCTGAAGCAGAAAGTGGATGAGCTATGTCTATCAGACTCTATGTGGCCTGTAGCTTAGAGCTAACTAAGGTAACTCGGATCTAACTGGAACTAACCAGCTAATGGATGTAGGTGGACTGAAGCTAAGGCATACTAAATACTGTGCTTGTGCTACACTCGGCCTTCTTGATATTGGGTGCCTGTCAATCAAAAGGACACGCCCATAAACACCCCCCACCCCACACACACACAAACACAAACACACAGTTGTCATGAAGGTAAACCTGACCTACCAAAACCAAAATGTTTTTGTACCAGGCTGTAAACATGTTTATTTCTGCTGTAAAGTTGGTCTTTTTAACATGGGAGCCCCTAGTGGATGAGGGGGGGAACTGCACTTATTGGCACATTCTCATAGGCTTCACTTTTTTCCAACGGAGGTTGCTGCTTGGTTGCAATGCACCCGATTCAAACTGAAGGGATCTTTGGCAAGCTCCGCACAAGTCTGCTTTTGGGCCATTCATTTCATTAGGTGTGGTGAAGCAGGGAAACGTTGAAAGTCTGCAGGTGGACCTTGAGGACCAGAGTCTGGGATACCTAGTCAGCTGACCAAACTCTACATAGTAAGAACTATGTCATGTGACCAGGGACCATCTGAGATTAAAGCTAAAAATGTTCAATCATTTTTATATAAATGAGGTAACAAACAGTTAAACAACCAGATAAAGATGAAGTCACGTGACCTCTTTGTTGTATTTAAAAGCCTCTAATCTAAAGCCTGAGGCCAGGCAAGCTGTGCATGCGAGTCCCTCCTGATCAGCCAGGAGTGGACAAAGAGACGTTCCTCCACTGAAGGAACCAGGTTGTGTGGCTGGAAGGCCTCCCACAAAGAGGGAGGTGAAGAGTCAGCATGGCTCGTACTTCCTGAAATGGAAAGCTGCCAAAGGGCATTGCCTTTAGTCTGTGCCTCATCGGTGCCGGTGTTACCGGGGTCATTTCTGGGACTATTCTTAAAAATGAAGCCAACATTAAATGGCTGCAGTCATTGGACCAGAGCACCAGCCGCTGCATCTCTTTCTGTCTCACCCGGTGAGCGGATGATTTGAGAAAGATTGGATGGATTTCATATCCCAGAGAAACAAGAGAAATAAAGTTAATGACTGTAAACATGGAAATGTGTCCATAAAGACGAAGAAGTCCAGGTTTTATCTTTAATTACCCATGATGTTTACAGCCATGCATCTGTTTAGCCCACAGAAAAAGTCCCATCAGTGGAAAACAGAACTCTTCTCCCTCGTCTTTGTCTGATCAGGATATTTTAACATCACAGAGATAAATGCATTTTTCCAATTTCAAGCGTACGTCAACACAAGATCATACAGCAGGCGCTCGTCCTGCAGGGATAAATGCTCCTCTGCTCATTTCTGGCTTTAGGAAGCTGCATTCGCTCTGCAGAGATAAATGATTGTGTTGGGCAAACTGTGTCATGGTGGGATAAACATATGTTGTCAGCTTGTGAACTCAATGGGGCGGCTCAACAACAAATGATCTATATAGATCCATGTCTGCATCATCGGGGCATGTTTCTATGTAACAATCAGATCAAATGGCATAAAAACCTACGCGGGGTCATTTTCAGTCAGTACACTGGCTAATATTTCAGTTTCCTACTCAGTTAATTATCAGGCCATTAAATAAGAGAGAATGCCACCAGGCAGCACTGAAATCAGTCGGTAAAATGGTCAATCTTGCTTCTCGTGTTGTTGTATTCCATCATTTTTATGCCTCACTCCTGGAACGTCCAAGGTTGATCCATGGAGATCATGTCAAACATTAGACAATGCGCTCGGATCCATTTTGGGATATATATACGGACTGTACAGTACGATAGCAAACAGCAGGAAGGGAAATCATCAGATGTATTTAGCTTTTCAAACACTGCTTTGTGTCTCTGCTTTTGTTGAATACTTAATGAGATAGTAGTTTATTTGAAAGGAAAAACCTTAAAAATGCTGAAGTTTTCTTTCACAAAGCAACTTGGGAGTCGACGCCTCGTGTCTGTCTGATGTGCATGTGAAAGAAGTGCAGTACAGCAGTCAGTAAGCCAGTTCCGAAACCAGTCAATAAGCCAGTCTGTAAGCCTGCCAGCAAACCAACCGCTTACCCCATCTGCACCCCACTGAGAGAAGCCATCAGTAAATCAGCCAGTCCCCGAACAGCCAGCCGACCGTGCACACAGTCCTGGTTTTCTTACAGCGGTGACTCTCATCATGTGACTGAGGTCATTCACTCCTCCCTCGCAGGCAAAAATCAATACTTCCAGTTTTGGCTGTGTCTGTATGTGTGTGACTCCGTATTGACTGGATAATGTCAGCGTGGTATCGGCTGTGAAAGCAGTCATGTTGCCAGGTTCACAAACATACTGAACCCTCCGGTCTTTCCACATCCACACAAAGCAGCATTCACGTGTTTTCACTGTTGAGTTGGAATAAAATCGCTTGTTTTTACTGCTTAGGCCTGGAAAAGATGTCTAATCCTCCGATGATAATCCAAATTATCTAATTTCATGTTGTACATTAACCTCAGGAGGCCTCGCTGTGATTAGCACCCTGCGTTTCCGCTGCATTACATCAACGCAGCGACCGTTTCCAATTACAACCACCTCTCTAACTGCAATGAAACGTTCCAGTATTGCTGATATATTACCAGTATATTACCAGTATTAATTGCGGGATTTGTAGCTGTGATATGTAATCAGAGGAGATGAATAGTGCAGCCTGGTTATTCGTCCACACATCAATCCCTCCTCCTGCTTTGTCACACACACACGCACACACACACACACATACATCGTGACTCTTAGGGGTGTGTGGCCAGCTGTTAGGGTGTGTGTCTAATTCCTGTTGCATTGTGGGAGTCCATTATGCCGTCGCTTGGTGAATGGTTCCCATTGACTCGGCCTTGACATTATAAGCTGCCCACTAATCTCTTCACTCCATATATTAGTAAGACTCAATCTCTGCTTTTTCTCAGCTTCATCTTGTCCTCTTTCTACACCGGTTTATTCAACTGATCCCTCTAGTTGAAATCCTAAAGAGAAGCCTGTGAATGTGGTCTGTCTGTTTGTTTATTTTTTATTGCGGACAGAAATAGAACCTGAGGAGGAGGCACAAACCTGCCTGAATATTGATGATAAACTCCTGTTTGGGTTTGTCCACTGATGTCTGAAAGCCACTAATAATGCATGTCAAGCTTTACATCACATGGAATAGACAAAAAATAAAACTTATAGCAGGTTTTTAAGCTTTAATGGAAAAAAGAGGGATGCTGTCTGACCGCTGTTGTCAGACAATGAAGGGAGAAGATTGTTATATACACAATGTCACTACCAGCTTGACCATAAAGACCACTTAGAACATTTATAAGTATCAGTCTTTTAATATACCTTAAAATAAAAAATAGGAATAAAATATTAAAAAATAAAAAATGTAATTAATTGAAGAAAATGGTTATTTAAGATAATTATGAATATTTTTCTCAACTGTTTTAAATCTTTATACTTTCTGATATAAAAAAATTAATAAAATATTTTTTTAAATGTCAATGTTTAAAGATTTTTGTGTTTATTAAAATTTTATTAACACATAATTGAATCTTTTAATCAATAATTTTAAATAAAGTATCAAAATGAAAAAATAATGGGTTAAATAACAACATAATAAAATGACAAAACATATTTTAAAATGTTTTAAATAACTTAAATTAAACTTTCAAATATTATTATTGTTAGTATTAGCTCTATAAATACATTTAAATAATAAACATGGATGTTTAATAGTTTTGATTCAATCACCCCAAGAAAAACTGAATTGTTTCTAGTAAATAAAATATATAATCCGCTTAGCATGGAAATATAATGTCTGTAGACTCTGAATTAATCCTAAACACGAGCCTATTTTTTAAACTCTTTATGCTGCGAGTGACGACGCAGTTTGAGGCATTAAATACTTTCTTTTCTCAGATAAATGTGAAAGTGCCATGTCCTTATATTTTATATGGTTCATCTCTGTTTGGCATATAAACACAATAGATGGACAAAAACTAAACAAATGATGAAAAAAGTTATTTTTTCTTTAATAAATACCATAAATGAAGGACTTGTTTCCACATATGTCATGTCCAGCTAGAAGCCATGAAGCTGTCTCGTTGTTTCTACAGCGTCACCATGGGTTTGCCTCTCAACCCTCCAGCGGATTCGGCTCGCTCGGCCCGTCATGCCCTCTCTCTCATTGCTACCGCCCGGCCACCAGCTTTCATCACCACCATTGCAAGAGAGGTACGACAGACACATCCAGGCAGCTGTGCTGCATCTGGATCACTCATCAAACCGTTTTAGCCTTTGTATGGAAGAGAGCCCTGTGTACCGGTTCCAGCGTGTGTTTCTGTTTTCCAGGTTCATCGCTTCAACGCAGCTCAGGCCAACTCTCAGTCCCAGCAAAACGTCCACACCACGACGCTGGCCAGAGCGAAGACGGAGATACTGCGAGTGATCGACATCCTGATTGAGAAGATGCCTGGAGATGTTGTCGACCTGCTGGTTGAAGTACATAAAATGGCCCTTTATTTTCATAAACAGCTACACTTTAGTTTCCTTTTTCCATGAAGGCAACAAAACTCTGCCCCTTCTCTTCCTCAGGTGATGGACATCATCATGTACTGCATTGAAGGCTCTCTGGTGAAGAAGAAAGGCCTGCAGGAGTGCTTCCCTGCTGTTTGCAAGTAAGTGTGTGTGTGTTGGTGTCAATGTCCTTACTTTGTCCTAGGTATGGAATTGGCAGGATGTGTTGTGCAGAACTTTGTCTCACAGTGTCTGAGACTAATGTAAAGAACAGGGGAAGCTGGAGCCTATCTCAGCTATCATTTGGGCGAGGGCCGGGGTACACCACAGGTCCATCACAGGGAATATTAACAGTAATAATAAAAGAATAAAATCGAGGTGGTATTTATTAAAGGTCGTATTCTGCCAGATTCTCATTTCTACGCATTTCCAGCTGTTCTGTGTCTCCATGTCCATATCTCTCTGACATGTAACAGTAACATCCTCCTATTTACCTAATTCATCACTCGAGCCAGATTGGACCCTCAGACGGGTCAGTATTGGCCCCCAAACAGCTCGTGGTTAGTCCCTTCTTCTCTCTCCGACCTTTTACTCCCTCCACAGCTCTGAGATGTTCTGATCCGATGCGGCTGTTTGTTCTGAGGTCCAGCTCAGTGCATCCAAACTGTGGTGCTACAGTGTTTCCTTAACTTCTTCTTGAATTGGGAACTATTTATTTGTGTTTCTTCTTGTTTTCGTGTTGTTCTGAACGTGCTTACAAACAAACGGGTTTGTGCAGGTTTTACATGGTCGGCTACTGCGACCGAAGCCACCGGATCGCTGTCGGCGCTCGCCAGGGTTCAGTGGCCCTCTACGACGTCCGGACTGGAAAGTGTCAGGTACATACCCAACCCCGTCAGTCAGCAGCTCTGATCGCACCCCCTGTTCACTCTGTTCATACCTCCAGTCATCTATACCTCTTACAATTACTTCCGTTCATCCCTCCTTTTACCCGATCCTTCACAATCCATCCACCCACTCTGCATTCCCTCACTTTTAACTATAATCTGCAACATTTTTATCAGTTTTCCTGTCTTTTGTCCTATTATCCATTCATCAGACGATCTGTTTTTTTCTTTCCTCCCACTAAATAAATCTTCCGGCCATTAGATTTGTCTCTCTCCTCCTTCCCTTATCGCTCTGGTTTTCTGTTCCCCCACAATGAAAGGAGGGAACGAGGCCAGCAGCTGAAATGAAGGGTGGGAATGAACAAAAGAGGAGGATGAGGAGGAAAGAATGAGAGAGGAGGAGAGGAGTTCTCTCTCCTTGACTTTATTTTATCCAAGTAATTGATTAGCGACAAAGCAGTGAGTCTTAATCATGTTTTGGTCTTTGCCCACATTAGTTTGATTGTGTGTGAGGTGGTATAGTTTGTGTTTGTTAGTGCCGCTTGTCTCTCTGTGTGTGTGTGTTGGTGATTCGTGTGTATTGATTGTCAGTAACCTGAGAAGTCCAGTCTGGCGGAGGGGGCTCATTTATATCTGATAATGGCATATTCCCATTCCCCCAGTTTAGTTTAATTGTGAGCAAATGCGTGTGTGTGTTAGGTGTTGATGTTCACAGATGATGTAAAGTGTGTAGCATTTGTAACATTTAATTGATAATGGACAAACAGGAAGTGTGTGTAACGAAAAGCTTTCAACTTTATTAATAGAGTTCAAAATCTTTGTTTTTATTAATTCAGCTTCTTCTTATTGATTTAGTCTCTTCTTCATACTTTAACCCAGACTTCATGATCTCTTTGGTTTGGATTGAAATATCTGAACATGATTAAAGCCGAACCATCTGGATCTACTCAGCCTATCACATGGCAGCAAAGCAGTGCATTTATTCATGTAGACAGGGTCCAAACTAACCACGAGGATGAAGAAAGAAAGGGCTAAAGCATCCAACCATCTCTACTGTTTACAGAGAATAATCTGAAGAAGATAAAATATCCAGTTTGTCTGGACAACAATGTCCTGTTGATGTCAGAGGAGACTGGGCAGACTGGTTGGAGACGATAGAAAGACAACAGGAAGCCCAATAATCACTGGTTCCAACCACGATATGCAGAACATCATCTGTGATCACACAACACGTCCAGCCATGAAGCAGATGTTCTGCAGCAGCAGCAGAACCACACCGGGTGCCACTCCTGCAGCTAAGAACAGGAAACTGAGGCTACAATTCACACACACTCACCAACACTGGACAATAGAAGATGGAGACACACTGCTGGTCTGATGAGTCTCCATTTCAGCTCCATGTTCACATGGTAGCATCAGAGTTTGAATACAAGTCCATCCTGACTTGGATCAACACTTCAGGCTGTTGGTGGTTTTCTTGTTTCATTCTGGCCCCTCAGCACCAACATGAAATGGTTTAACCACCACAGCCTACCTGAGTGTTGCTGCTAACCATGTCCATCCCTTTATGAGCACAGTGCAGCATCTTCTGGTGAAAACTTCCAGCAGCATGATGCACCATCAGCATCTCCAACATGATGAGTTCACAGTACTCCATAGTCACCAGATCTTGGATCTATGACCCATCCATTATCTACTGCTTATCCAGGGCTCAGTCACAGGGGCAGCAGCCTAAGGAGGGGAGCCCAGACTTCCTTCTCACTGGGAGGAGAGATATAATGACAGGGACATGCCCGGAACACCTCACCAGGGAGAAGCGTCCAGGAGGCATCCTAACCAGATGCCCGAGCCACCTCATCTGGCTCCTCTCCATGTGGAGGAGCAGCGGCTCTA
>JBAMHV010000020.1:21695906-21707543 GCA_037177535.1 Pseudomugil gertrudae | reverse complement strand
TCGTCAGGGACGACCTACCACACTGCGCGTCGTCAGGGACGACCTACCACACTGCGCGTCGTCAGGGACGACCTACCACACTGCGCGTCGTCAGGGACGACCTACCACACTGCGCCTCGTCAGGGACGACCTACCACACTGCAGGTCATCAGGGACGACCTACCACACTGCAGGTCATCAGGGACGACCTACCACACTGCGCTTGCAGGTCATAAGGGACGTGCAATCTTCATTCATTCACATTATCACCTAAAACAGGACTTGGCTGATGTAAACTTGGTCCTGTTTGCATTTGTAACCTCTACTCCACAGATGGTTTAAGAATATTTAAAATGTCACCAAATCAATTCGTCATATTCTTATTTCAACACTTTTAAATGAATATTTCCCACAACATTGTGTTTCCCCCAGATTTAAACCACATCATCAGCTTTAGCTGCACCACTTGAATCCCTAAATTCCTGTTTTAATCTCTTTTCTCTCAGATATTTACTATTAAGGCAGCAGCAGTAGCTCCGACTTCCTCCAATCACATTGAAGGGTTTGCAGCAGGACAAGGAGGGTTGCTGTGTGTGGCCAGTGCTGCTGAGCAAGAGAGAGAGAGGGGAAAGCAACTTGCTATAAGGCCTTGAGAACACAGCGAGATGAATTTGTGACTGGAATGCAAGCATGGGAAGCTGAATTACTCAATATAGATGTGCCTATCAGTTCTTTTCTTATCTACACACACTTTAATAATAAAAAAACACAAACTGCAAAGCCTCACCAGGCTGAGGTATAAAAAAACTCATCTATAATCTTTGTCATGTATCTGCAGAAACCAGTAAATCTGCATCTGTGCATGAAAATGTCATTTAAAAAAGGAAACGGAAAGAGGTCTGTTGTCTCTCCAGAGTTCATCTGGTTGTGGAAATACAAAATAAAGAAGCAGAGCTTGTGTGTGTGTGTGTGTGTCTCTATGAGAGTTTCTGGCTGGCGAAAAAGGCCTTGGTTTCTCCACAGATGGGGTTGGTGCACAGTGGGCAGCGCAGGGTCAGCTGGCGAGAACAAGGCTCGTTGGACTTCAGGTGGGACTGGACGAGGTCTGCGAGAGCCTGGACACAACAAATCACACAAGTTCAACATTTAGAGAAGGGAGAAAGTTAGCGCTAACCTGTAAAGCTTTCCTTTTTTAAACTGGAAACATTCAAATAAAAGTCCCTCTGATGTAACCCCACCTGATGCAGCTTTTTCAGCATGTCTCATGGGGACATGTCTCATCAGCACGGAGCAGAGAAAACATCTACAGAGATGCAGAAGCTGCTAAAACTGGGTTCAAAACTCGTGGGAAAGCATTGTTTATTAGGTCTGAAATGATGATGATTGTGAGCTTTTAAATGTTTGGTGAAATCATATAAAACTGGTAGAACTGGCTGGACTGGTAGTAGTGAAGTGGACCTCCGTGCTGTGTGTGATGGTGAAAGTAGGATCATTTTCACATGAATAACGTGAGGCGAGCAGGAGGGATGGAACAGCTGTGTACAAAGCCATTTAACACTGAAGATGTCTGGAAAAAAACAGGCTTTAAATGGAGGGACAGAGTTAACATGGGACTCTGGAGCAATGGAGGAAGGTCATGTGGTCTGATGAGTCCAGATTTACCCTGTTCTGGAGTGATGGACGCATCAGGAGTATGAAGACATGAGGGGATGTAGATATCATGCCTGGTGACTACAAGCCTGTGGGAGCAGTGTTAGGACCTGGGTTCCTGCAGCAATGAGCTCGGCTGATACCTGAACATCCTGGACGAGGCTTCATGGGGATCAGATGATGAATGAATGGAAAGGTTCAGGGAGGAGAAAGCTTTGTGCAACAGAAATAACTGTGACACTGCGGATGCTGCTGTAGGCGGTCAAATAAAATGTTAGCGCCAGACTTCTTTAGTATGAAGTCTACCTACCGGTCTATCTGTGTATGCAGAAGAGATAAAAGCCAAAGAAAAATAAAGACAGACAGTTTATGGAAAATGAAGCATCATCGGTATGAAAGTCCACATTGCAGACGGCAGCAGCTCACTAAGAAACTAAAAACCACACCAAGGAAACCATCCTTCAGTAACTACCAACTAATCATCCTCTGGATATTGATTTCTTCACACACACACACACACACACACACACACACTCAGAGACTTGGTGAGGGGTCTCTGAGCGCGACGGGTCTGACCAGCCAGCCAGCCGGGCGGTTCAGTTCTACTGTAGTCAGCTCTAAAGGTTTCCATTGATCTGCCCCCTTCCTTTAATAAACCCTGCACACACACACACACACACACCCACACACACACACACTAATAGCTGTTACAGCTGGAGGAGTTGCCTGTTGTGAGAAAGGTTTCAGGGTGGAGGATTGAAAGGGGGAAGGCAAAGGAGGGAGGAAAGGAAGGAAGGGAGTATCCATTTATTGACCATCTCATGCCTGCAGTTCACTTTGTTCACAGGACCTTCTGCTGCCGTCTCCTCTTCTATTATTGCTATGCTCCACTACTCTTTCCTTCCTCTCCCGTATTTCTCATCATTTCATTTCAGCTTCTGTGTCTTCTCAGCCAGAACCTTCATTGGATTCTGCTGCATTGGGCGAGTGGTGTGAAAGTTACCTTCATAAATAGTGGGTTTCCATTCAGCGACTCTGCTCTCCGGATGTTCTCCACTCCACACTGCAAACACACACACACACACACACCTGTAAAACCTTTACTTTTTCTTTATATGGCAATAAAATATGGTGGGAACATGTTCTTAAAGCAGGTGTACATTTTTGGTTGAAGTGCTATACTATACTATACATCATGATGCAGACGCTTTAATCCAAAGTGACTTACATGATAAGCATGGATGGTAAATGGACTCATACTTATACAGCACTTTTCCAGTCTTAAGCAAACATTTTAACCATAGCTATTATAACCTAACATGCATGTGTTGTAGGTGGGAGGAAGCCGGAGTACCCAGAGATGAAAACTCCACACAGAAAGGCCTCTGGACAACCCTCCCCAGCCTGGACTCGAACCAGCAACCTTGTTGTGAGGCCACAGCGCTAACCACTGCTCCACCGTGCAGCCAAAAAGTGGAGAAAAAAACCTTCTGACCATGTTTGGAAAAGCGTCGTCGTTCTGTTGGACCAGCACGTGTTGCTGGAACAGCAGGTTAACTTTCAGAGTGAACATCGCGGAGTCGTGCACGAGCTGGAAGAAGCTGACGCTACAGCGCCACCTGGTCACTGAGTTTCTCCATTTTCCCTCCTGGTATGATGGAGGGAGCACAGGAGCAGCACAATGTTTTACTCGTGCTGATACTGGGAAGAAACTGGGTCTAATCAGGAAGCTACAGTCAGTTTGTGCTCCTGCAGGTGCTCCCGATGATTGTCTGCTTTGGCTTTTTGTGATGTAAGTAAGTTTTTCAACGTTAAAATGTGTGTGTGCTTGTTACACACTCCTAGATAAGGCATAACACTAACAAAACAAGCTGTCACCGTTTCACCGTCATAAATGATAATCCACTGGAGTTGCACCCTCCCACTTTGGTTCATAGATTATTGATCATATAGACACACAGCTAGCCGGTATGATCCTTTCTGTGTTAGTATGCATGGATCCGATTTACCACGTTCAGAGATCTACTGTACATCGCCTGCATCTTTTAGCTCTGCCAACAAGCCTTTTACTTGATTCTGGTGTGTTGTACTAACAGCTAATGTGTGTATGAGATTTCAGGTTCCTCTCATACGTAGTGCATTCAGGTTCTGGTGAAAAGCTGGCTTATTTCACCAGATTTTCCAGATACAGTTAGTAGGACGGTTCATGTGGCAGCTCACCCCTGAGCCTGCTATCAGGTGCTACATGCACATGCAGGTGTTATTAGACTGCATTCCTGTACAATATCAGCATCTGTGTTTACCTTCATTAGAGTCTGATTAACTGATTACAGCCCCTGATATTGATATAAATTAAAAAATCTACCATAAACCCAGTGTTTTGAGGTCAGCGTTGGTTTGTTTGGCTCCAGTAGAAACTTACGATGACATTAAATCCTTAATTCAGTGAAAGACTTGTGCTACATTGTGCTGTGATGTATCTAACCACCTGTTGGATCATGTGATAATCCTCTTTATGCAACATAAACATTAGATTTGTGTGTGTACATTAAAAGCTGACAGGATTTCCTCACCTCCTCCCCCAGCACCTGTGCATACTCGATGTCCAGCTCATGTAACGTCTCTATATGGTCCGAGGTGAAGGCGATGGGCACCAGCAGCAGGTTTTTCTTCCCTCGTTCACACAGACCTTTAATCACCTCGTCTGTCTGGGGACCGAGCCACGCCATGGGTCCCACCTGCAAGACCCAACACAGGGACGCTGCCATAAGGAGACGGATAAAAGGACACGTTTTTAATAATCATGTCTAATTTCTGTGTGCTTCTTATTAAAGGGAACGCAGTCAGGAGTGAAAGCTTCAGCTAAACCCAGCGTTACATGCTTATTCCACTCTGGAGGCGTGCAACAGCGCTCCAGGCCGGTGTAGTTCATGTGATGTGGGACTCATGTGAAGCTGCTGTTTGGCAAACACGAGGCTCCCTCTAGTGGAGAAGACACATTACTGCAGCCAGAGAATCATCAGCTGGCTGTGGATCCGCCGGTATCTATGCAAACATGTTTGCAAAGGAATGTGTTAGCAAACATTTTACTGGGTAAAATGCAGTGTGGAACAAGTTCACTAAAACATTTACGTATGTGTAGCTGCAGTGGTGAAGCTAAAGGTAAAGTAGAAGAGGTCAGAGGTCAGTCACCCCACCCACAGTTCAGATGCAGCTCCATCCTAATAAGAGCAACGGGACCAGGAAGTGCAGGAACGAGAAGCTAATCGTTGGTAAAGTGGATTATTTATGGATTCTGTTCTCCCAAAGTGCATAAAAACGTTTTATTTGGACTTAGTGCAAACTTTAAATACAAACATGTGGACCAGCATGCTGCGCGTGCTTCTCTGGCTTTAACCACACTATGATGATTACACGGTTAACCGTAAACTCTGAGTTCATCCATTTTATCAGCACACATAAAAGCTAAATCAGATTGTCACTACAGAACCGTTTCTGACCCGACTGAACCGTGCTAAACAGCATTAAGCGTGTTAGCCTGGACTGGAGCAGCTAGCTGCACAGGATAAATCTCCATGGTAACGGGTGTGTGACTGCCTTTGTAAGCGTTCATCCAGAACAACCAGGAAATCCGGACTTTTCCAGCCCTCTGGATAGCCCTCCGCAGTCTGTGTGTGTTCTTATGTACTCACCCTGGACTGCCACACCAGTCTGTAGGGGTTACAGTGTCCCAGTCTCTCCATGACCCTCTGTACTGTGGCTCCCACTTCCTGAGGATATGGGTCACCTCTGTTTACAACCTGCACACACAGATGGCACAAACACCATTAGCACATAGCCGTACACTACGAGCTGTAGTGGTCCAGCACTTAGAGGTGATAAAATAAAGCACGTGCTTTCAGTTGTACAAAATAAAACATATAATCTGCAGCCTGAGGATCTTCCATTCATGTTAGCAGAATGAGGTGATCTAAGGTCAGCGTGCCACACGGCTCCCGGACACTTTATCAGGTCCAACTGTTTAACTGCTGGTTACCACAAGTATCTAATCAGCTGATCAATGGGACGGGCTCTACTGTTAACACAGAGCTGTGTTTTACTGAGGCATCTCTTTTACGCAGCAACACGGCAGACCACACCGGGTGCCACTCCTGCAGATAACAGTACGATTCACACTCACCAACACTGGACAGATGGAGACATGCTGCTCCACTAACATCCAGATCTCTATCCAGCAGAGCAGCCAAAGCTATTGTGCCAGTAAGGAGCAGTGTTTCCAGCACCTTGTTGACACTAAAAGCTAAGCGGTTCTGAGTATGAGTGTGATGAACAGTGTGATACCCAGGCTCAGGGCCACACATCTGCCTCAGCGGACTGGCTGCAGGTAGCGGGACGACCAGCAGCAATACTTACGGCCATGGGGAGCGAGTGCGCCGAGAACAAAATGACAACGTCGTCTCTCTTTTCTTCTGGAAACTTCATCAGCTCATTTCTGACGTGTTCTGCAAAACACTGACCACACACACACACACACGCACACACAGAGGAATAAACACCACTACTAAATATGTTCATTCATGTTTCTGTCTGATCAACCTGTAAAGCCCAGTATGGGTTTATTTTACCAACACAGATCATTTCACATGTTTTATGGACTCCTGCAGCAGTTTTCCATGTTTCAGTAAAAAGCTGTGTGTGTGTGTGTGTGTGTGTGTGTGTGTGTGTGTGTGTGTGTGTGTGTGTGTGTGTGTGTGTGTGTGTGTGTGTAACCATAGTTTAGTGTCTGAGTGTGAGAAAAAACTCCCTAAAGGCAGATTAGAGGTTTCCCAGGAGCTTAAAACGTCCTTCACACTCATCATCACCGTTACGGAAATGTCCTGTTGTAAAACTTCCCCTGTGGGACGGACAGGATCCAGTCATTTCCATCACCTGTTCTGATACGTCAGTCAAACCCTCCCCCCCGTCCTGCTTTCTGAGGCTCGGCGTGCAGGCTAGCAGCATCACCTCGCACACGCCCAAACGTAAGCGACATCAGCAAATCGGTGCTGCACAGGGCTCGGAGGCGTGATGTCTCGGGAGTTGGTAGCTAGCTGGAAGCGCTTTCCAGGATCTCCTCCCTCTGATTCACACATTAATCTCTCCGTTTTCATGCTTTAAAACACATAATTCAAACTTAAAACCTGGTCTTCATCATTTCACACATTAAATGGTGGTTTTCTTTGGCAGTAACGTGCAGAGAGAACATCCGTACAGTGTTTCTCTCTCTCTCTCTTTAAATCAGAAATCCTTTCTGGTTGGATTTATGACACGACCACATATGTTTAGGAACTTATTCTCATAATGTCCTGATGGAGACTAACGAACAGGAAACCATCTGGTTGGGCTCCCCGTCTACAAACTGTACGTCCCACAACGCCTCAGTGTGAAGACGTGGCTTACTTTAAATGCTCACACATTACTGTGTGTGTGTGGGTGTGTGTGTGTGGGTGTGTGTGTGTGTGATCTGACCTCCACTAGCAGAGGGTGAGTCGGCCAGCGGTCGATGACACTCCAGCGCATTTTGGGCCGATCTCCTCTGTTGCTATAGTAACGGTAGATGGCGTTGAGACTGCTGCCTGTTCACACATCAAACCAGAGTCGTGTCAGAGAATCCTGTGCCTTGCTCGAAAGCACCGCGTCCATGTGGGGAACAGCTGAAACAACGCGAGACTGAAGACAAACGACCCGTTTTATCCTCTTTACACAAACATCGACGGGGTGACAGACGGCTCTGACCCGTTTAGCAGCACTTAGCATGTAGCACAGAAACTGGAAAAGATGGCGGACACTGGAGCTACATTGCGAGCGATCGGAGGCGATCTTGTGGTATCCTAGGAGTGCGAGCGCTACCTGTGGTGGAGCAGCTGTACTGGGGGTACTGTGTAAAGGCAACGGCTCGCTCAACTCCATCCTTCTCCATCTCCTCGATGGCTTCCTCCGTCAGTGGGTTTACGTAGCGGAAGCCGATGTAGAACTTATGAGGAGCTGATGGAGAGAAAACAGTCGATAAATCAGCAGCTTGGAATATTTACGCTTCCATTTCCACCAGTTTACACCCAAATCTACTGGTTCATGTTTATCAGGAAGGTGTGTTGCAGGCGTGTGAGGGACACTCCTTCCTCAATCGTTATCTCCACTCCACACCACCACAGCCACCAGCAGGAAACCAGTGGGTGGTTTATTATCAGCCTTTAATGGTTTGTTCTCACTGGTTTCCCACTCTAACAGGAATCTGTAACGGTGCTCACCAGTGTCCGGGCTGAGCTCATCCAGCAGCTTGACCATGCCTTCTCCCTGCATGGACGTCCAGTGTTTGATGGGGGAGCCTCCTCCGATCTTACTGTACTGCTCCTGGATCTTTGGTGTGCGCCTCTTTGCAATAAATGGGCCCAGTTTGCTGCACAGCAGAGGACAAAGCCAGAATGAAATGTCCCGTTATTACAACAAACACACCATTACTGCTGCATTCTTATCAATAGTGCAGGAGCTGAAACTATCACCTAGCCATCCACGTGGCCTCTTTCATACGATGCAACCCCTAAAAGTCTCCTCAGGACTGTCCAGAACAAACTAAAATAAACTCTGATTTGGCCACAGTGTTTGTGGTCTTGAACGTAGCCTTTCAGTTATTTTCCCTGGAAGATCTTCTTTTAAAGCAGATACATGATGCTTTTAAAACCTTTTAACATGTAAATCATTCATTTATTGTCTGTATAAAGTAGAACCGCAATGCTTTGGTCACATGTCCCCTTTAAAGCTGAGAGCACATAAAAGGTCCAACACATTAAATACCAGCAAATTCAGATGATGCCCAGCTAATGTTGTTTATAAAAGCATAATGTCCTCAGAAAACACGAAACAGACATGAAAGATGAGTAAACACCCATCAGTAAACAATCATCAGGGGCACCTGCAGGAAGCCGGACTGAGCAAAGTTTCACCAACAAACACATCAGAAAAAAAAAACGTTGAAAATGTGAAAACATCTTTATCATGTGATGCTTTTAACACCTGCCTCGTACAGGGACTGAAATATGGTTTGATGGGATTCTCCGTACAATGTCCCAGCTTACCGTAAAATAAAACCCAAAAATAAGTAAATACTGACGAACCCAAAGCATCAGTCACACTGCTGGCTCACTAAAGACTTCATGGAAAGGTTGACTAGTTTCAAAGCTTGTTGGAGAAAACTATGCTTTTTAACGATGACTGCTGGACCGACATCGAATGAGGAGGAACCAAAGAGAGACCAGCACAAGCTGCAGCGGTCCTGCAGGGTCAGACCCTGTGCAGGGCTGTGAGGGTGTGTGTGTACGCCCGTGTGCAGGGTTCTGGGTGTGTGTTGGAGTGTAATACCCGTATGCATGGTGTATGTGTACTACATATTCAGGGTGGGTCGTGTTAAGTGAAGTTAAGTTAAACCACGCCCCCTCCAATGATCGGGGGCGGGGCTAGAGGACACACCCACCCAAAAAGAAGGTAGAGGAAAGAGCCGGAGCCCCTCCCCCACAGGTACAAGGAGATCCAGGCCAGCAGCATGCCAGCCCTCCCTCCAGGCTTTAGAGTCAGGGACATACTCAGGACCATGCTGGCCTAAGAACCACCCACCACCCCGGGAAAGGCCCAGTCCAGCACCAGGGCGAGCGGGTCCGGTCCAGGGCGAGCGGGCCTGGTCCAGCACCAGGGCGAGCGGGTCCGGTCCAGGGCGAGCGGGCCCAGTCCAGCACCAGGGCGAGCGGGTCCGGTCCAGGGCGAGCGGGCCCAGTCCAGCACCAGGGCGAGCAGGTCTGGTCCAGACAGCGGCCCACCTCATTGCCCCAGCCTCCCAATGAGCCCCAAACACCCCCAGCCAAGCCTAACAGAACAAGATGCAGCATTTCCTCATTTGTGTTGTACAACAACCCCCCAGCTCCACACACACACACACACACACACCCCACATCCCCCATGGCATCCACTGATAAACCAGCTTCATCGTGCGACCGACACCGGGCTTTGCACTCCTGCTCACATTAAAACGGGACACCAGGTAACTGTGGCAATGCTAAAACGGATGCTTTTACCCGGAAGCACTGAGCGTGTGTGTGTGTGTGTGTGTGTGTGTGTGTGCATACTTCTGTACAGGAAGTTTCATCAGGTCTGTGTCCATAAAGAGCCGCAGCAGGAAGTCATGAACATCATCTAGTTTCTCAGGTCCTCCCATGTTCAGCATCAGGATGCCCGTTTTAGGTTTCCTGCAGGAACAAACACATTAAAAATGTAGGTTTCATCATGGCCGATGCACAGCTATTTTCTTTTATTATTGATCTGTATATGTGCTTCATTTTCTGGAAACATGTGTTTGAATCTACAAATTCTGCTTTTTATTAAGATGCTATGTCAACATAAACCTCACCAGGAAATTACAGCAGCAATTCATGAAAACATGTGCAAACATACATGGAAATGCAGCAAGCCTTTAAGAATCACACTGCCTGAATCGTCTGAAAACAAGATTTATTATAGTTTTAAGTATTTAGGGGTAACTCTCCAGACCTGAGGACTTCAATGTGTTGCTATGGGCTTCTACCAGTCTCAACCAGTTCTAAGGATATACTTTGGAGACACCAGTTACCTCCTAACATTATAAATGTGACAGAAAACCACTAATATTAAGTTGTTCTCATACTATTAGCTCATGCAAAACAATGTTATGCATCAGCTTAAACAGCGAGGGTTAGCTTGTGTCAAGCTTTAGCTGAAACTAGCATTAGCTTAAAGGCTATAAAACCTCCTGATGTATAAACTTGCATTAGATGTTTTCTGAAAACAAAAACAATCAAAAACAACTCTTATTCAATCCATTTTGGCACAAATAGCCAGCTGACATCTGTCCGTTATATCAGCAAGCTTACAAAGAGTCCCTAACCCAGCCAGTAGTGTTTGGCTAAATCATATTTTTCATTGTTAATGAATCAAACTTTAGCAGCTCAGTTTAATTTGCCATAAAAAGTATCTGCAAACTTGTACATTGGGAGTTTTTCTTGGTTTATTGACAGAAATTTAACCCCAGCAGCTAAATTGAGCTTATTAATTAATAAACTTGTGTTAGCATAAGTAGCTAACATCCTCTAACAACAGCTATTACAAGCCCATTGTAGATGCTAGCTTGTATATTGGATTTTTTTTAGTTTATGAACAAAACTTTAAGTCTAGCAGCTCATTTTAGATCTTTACTTGTTAAACAAATACCATCCACGACAGCTTTGAAGAAAAGTGTGACAGTAAATATTAATTCGCTGTATAGGCAGCTAACATTTTGCATGACACAATGCTTAATAAACATATTCTGTTGTATTGCAACGCTAGTAAATTAGCTCAGAGTTGTAAACTGACCCCATTAGCTACTTTTAGCTTGTTGAACTAGCATCAGGTGAATTAGCTGTATCATCCTCTTGATTTTTAATATTAAACAGCAGATTTTCTTACATTACATATAGCAACTTGCCACAACAGTTATACAAACGGCTAAATCAGAAGCTAACATTATGCCTTCTCCACCATGACAAGTCTGAATGTCTGCGGTGAAAAATGGCTGACTCAGCTCTCCTGATCGAGCTTTGAAACGTGCGAGCAGACGTGAAGAGCGAGCAGGATGTAAACCAGAGGCAGCTCAAACAACAACAGGCCCACTGTGACAGATCCACACACTTTCCCCAGACCACGTCCTTCTGGCTCTGCTTTTATAGTGGTCACCACCTGTGTATTCAAACACATTTCCCCCTTGTACCAGGGGTGCTTTCTGGATGCTGAGTCATGCTATTAAACTTCCAGCTCAGCATATTTTCCCCCTTTGTTTTGGAAAAATACCCACACAATAAAATCATATCAACCCCACGTCGTCCCAGTCAGAAACCATCCATCCATCCATCCATTTTCAACCGCTTGTTCCCAGAGCGGGGTCGCGGGGGGGCTGGAGCCTATCCCAGC
>JBAMHV010000020.1:21667966-21679207 GCA_037177535.1 Pseudomugil gertrudae | reverse complement strand
GTACTTTTGTAAAAACAAGACATTTTTTGTCTAACATCATCCACCATCTGAAATACTCTTACCTGTACTAAGGAAGTTCAAAATCTTAAAACAAATCTTGCAGCAGTAAGTTTAGCATTTATGGAGAACTTCTTTATTTTTATATATTAGATTCTACAAATGGCCTGGTGAGGCAGCAAGACATCCTACCTGCATATAGGCACAAAACCCATCAGACAGCAGAAGGTCTGATGATAACACTGTTACCAAATGGTTATCTCTGCATCCTAGTCGCATCTACTACTGATGCTGCAGTGAAAGCGCTCCAACTCTCACACCTCAGCTCTCACACCTCAGCTACAAATGTAGAATCATCACAGAGTTTTATATGTCATTTGTTTATTTGTCATCATCATTTGTCATCATTTGAACATTTGATTACAACATCATTTTTGACTTATCTCACCTCAATTGTGAGATTTGGATGATCCTGGTTTAATAACCCATACTCGCTCTTTCTCTTCATCTTGGATGAAAACTCATCAAACCATCATTACCTTTATTTTGAATTATAGACATAAAAAATGTGTCAATAACATTTGGAAAGAGCCATATTTTATTCACAAACTTTGGTTTGTTTGAACGGACCAAGTGAAAACTCCCATCTATTGGAGCCACTTCTCCAGTGTGGGGGACACGGCCCCCAGTGCTCCAATCACTCTGGGTACTACTGTTGCTTTCACCCTCCAGGCCTTCTCCAGTTCTTCCTTGAGACCTTGGTATTTCTCCAGTGTCTCATGCTCTTTTTTCTTGATATTTCTATCATTGGGGATGGATATATACGGCTTACCTCTGCTGCTTGACCATGATCACTATGTCCGGCTGGTTGGCCACCACTATTTTATCCGTCTGGATCTGGAAGTCTCAGAGGATCTTAGCCTTCTCATTCTCCACCACCTTGGGGGGGTGCTTTTCAGCTTACTGCTTCTTTTTCTGGAAAGTATTAAAAAAGCTATGATGAATATTTTCAGTTGGTATCATTATTGAGCATCTTGTGAGAAAACATGGTCTTTTTGTTATGGTCAAACATGTGGGTAGACAGAAACAGGAACTGTTTGGTGACACAAGCCATCACTCCCAGCTAACACGTGTCTGTGGGCCTGACATGGGCTATGTGGGCTCCTAGTGGGCATGATTTTACACTGGGTATCCCGTAGGACCCAAATAGGCCAAGCTTTTGATGATATTTAAAAGGTACTACGTGGGTCACAAATGGGAAGGTTATACTGGTAAACACAAATTTTGCCAAAATATGTTACAGACCACACTCTATTACTTAAAAACAAGCCTATCAAATGTCAATTTGATCAGTTTTATTAATCACAACCACTATTAAAACAACAAAAAATAATATTTATAATAATAATAATTATTATAATATATTTAATAGCCTATATTATTATTAATAATATTTTACTTGATTTATAAATGTCTATTTTAAATTAAATTCTCTCTTCCTGAATGCATTTTAAAACATGCCAACTTTTTTTTTTACATAATTCAAATTAACGGACGCTGTCTCGAGACCGTGTTCGAGATCTCCCTTTTCCTCCACTATTCCAGAAACTTCACCTTTGTTCACCAGACGAAAACGTCTGGTAAACGTGCAAACGTACAACCGTACAAGCATTTATTCTGCTGTCAGAGAAAAATAATAACTACATAAAACACAGATGATGCCGGCTCACTTCTAACATTGCATACTAGTGATGATAGATGCTCTGGTTTCACTGAAACACCAGTCTGACGCATTTGTCATTGTATTTTACCAGGTATTTGAAGCCCTTGTCTTTGTGTATCTTGGTGGAGATGCTTATGATGGTGGCTCCTGGTTGTGTTTGGCCATAGAATGAGCTACCTTTCATGCAGGTGGCACAAGCTGGACATGCTGATCCTCACTACAGAGTTAGTATCCAAGCTTTTTAGCCACAAATGTATTCAGACTCTTTGGAGAAAGAATTTTGTATGTGATAGAAACCAAACTGAAGCTGTTCTGGCTGCGAACTGTCTCCTCAGGTTGGTGTAATGCCTGTTCAGTCTCTTCATGGCTGGCCTGTAGCAGTGAGAGGTGCTTCTCAGTAGCGGAGACTTTGGACTCCAGTCCTTTCCTGACGTGCTCATCAGCAAGCAGACTTTCTGCCATCTCATCGAGCTCCTTGGTTAACTTTGTACATTCCTGTCGCAGCTTGGCCAGCTCTGCAATTTGCTTCCTCTCAGCTTGACTAGTAGTTTAGTTGATGTGATGATAGATGCTCTGGGCTAAGATTGAGTTCTCCTGCTGTAGACGAGCAAGTTGTGCATTGGGACCCTTTTTCCAGCTGGTCCTGCAGACTCAGGATCATGGCATTAAGCCTCTGGGTCTGGGCTACATGGTCCTGATAACTGGCCTGCATGTGAGCTTGCAGAGTAATCATTTCTTGCTTCCTCTTACTCAGCTGAGACCTCAGTCTTGTCTCCACACTGGCCATCTTAGACTTCTCAGCAGACAGCTCCCAGAAGTATCCTCTAGTTCTGTTGCCAGCTGTTTCTCCTTCTCCTCTGTGTCTTTAGCATGGCCACTGAATCTTCCTTTTTAGTGTTGGTATGCCATCCATCCATTTTCTACCACTTTTTCCCTGAACGGGGTCGCAGGTGTTGGTATACCAGGTATCCTGAATTATGAATTATGACAGCTTCTTTGTCTCTCTTGACTCTCCTTGTTAGCCTTTAGAAACTACTTTGGATAGCAGTTCAGATGCAGCTGCTGGAGAAACTTTACTATCTCCAGGTGCTTTACCTCCTGCTTCAGACTCTAAACCTGAAGCTGAGCTGCTTTCAGATGATAATGACTTTGTCCCCTACTTTTTATCTTTTTTCTTTTTCTTCTTTTTGACAGCTTGTTTTTTTAAAAATGTTTTTTAGATTGTGTTTCTCCTCCCAGTGGTCCGTTTACTGTCCATCCCAGCATAGCCCTCGTAGCAAATGGTCATTCATTCTGGCTGCACAACACCTCTAATGGTTCCAGAGCCTTTGGAACATTGGTGCCTATCAGCAGCTCGATTCCTGCATTGATTTGAGGTAAGTAGACATGTTTCAGGTAAGGCCATTTTTTAGTATCCCTTGTAGTAGGAATATTTCCTTTGTACACTGGCATTGACTCCTGTGTGTAAGCTTTTGGCAGTTCAAGAAGTTCATCCCTATCCAGAGACGCAACCTCCAGTTCAGACACCATGTTGCTGCTCACAACCTTCTCATGGCCCATGGGATGTGTCCTTTCCTTCCTATCAGATTGAGCTTGTGCATAAGACTCACAGTACTAAACACTGCTGTGCTCTCTTGGTCCAGGAAGGCATAAATGGTGACGATTTTCTTCCTTTTTTTTATCTTACTTGTACAGGAACAATTGGCAGTTTACAGTCCTGGTCTCCAGCCCCTGTAAGACCACTCGACATGTTGTTCACATAGACCGGTATGTTCCTCTCAGTCTGCATAGAATGGTTTACAGGTTCTTGGTGGAGTACAGTTGGGTGCTTCAGCAGGAAATCCTTTGCAGCAGTGCTTACTCACGTGCCCTGTACACAAACAGCTAAAGCAAATGCCATTTTCCTTTAGGAAACCTATTTTTGTCTCATGTACCATTCTTCCCGACTGTATACACATGTCCAGTGTGTGTCCTGCTCCACAACAGACGCATGCTTTCCTTCCTGTTGGTTTTATTTCTTCCTCCTTTGCAGAATGAGGTTGTTGTTCAATACAACCTACAGCACTGGCAAAGCTGGTTTCTATGGACTAAGGCTGAAATCTCGGTTTGTTCCTTTAGTTATTATTGGAGAGTCCTGTATGTTACTAAAGACTGGATCAGTTAAGATTTTAACCTGGGTTTCAATAAAATCTTCAATGTCGCTGAATCTGGCCCTTTGTTGCTGTCATTCTTACAACTTACAAGCTTGACTTCTCCATCGGTCTCTGAGCTTATAAGGTAACTTATAATATTCAGCATGTTGGAAGGCATGTCCATATCTTGCAGATATTGTACATCCTCCATTGCATTGCAGCAGCCTCTGAGGAACAAGCTGTAATCCTGCAGTGCTCTCACTTCCTCCGTTTTTATTGCAGGCCAGGAAAGAGCTTTGTTCAATCTCCTGTTCATTTTCAAAATGATCTTTTAATAAAGTTGTTTCCCTTCTGTATCCATGGTTTGGGTTGATATGTTGACAACTCCTTACAAGTTCTCTGACTTGGCCTTTAGTATGTTGCTCCACAAACAATCTGAATTATTGCCTGTGTTCCTCTCCACTCCATTCTCCATTCAAGGTGAAATATGGTATATATGTATATAGTGTGTATATATATTGCTAACCTGTGTGCAGGTGAGCGCATGCCACCTATAAAAGCTTATCCGGAAGCCACCGCCTATGCCCATGTGACCCCAGAGCCACGCATTGCCATGGCAACCAGATAGCACTCACACAGTGACAAACGAAATACCAAATATGGCTCCTACACTGGTAACTGGGGAGTCACTGTGGCTCCAGGTCCCAGCGATGGAGACTAACTGGAACCTGTTCTACAATGTCTGTCGCCCAGACGGTCCAAACCCCAACATCAACTTTGACCACATGTGCATGGATCACTGTCTACCAGGTAAACTGTTGCATCCCACAAGTTAATTTTCACTCAGAAAATTAGACACGTTTGTTGCTTCAAAAAAAGGATTTTTAGGAACTTGAGTGGAACGATTTGAGTTTGTAGAACTTGGATGCATGAACAGGTTAGATACTGGTCTAGCTGCTTGTACTACCTGAAACTTTCAAGTATTGGACATTGTGAGTAAGTCATTAAACTGTGTCATTTTAGAGTTTAAACAGTGCGTAAACATGTCCACTCAATTGTGTTGTGATTCATCTTGTTTCTCTACCGTTTACATTTAACTGATTATTGCTGCGTTTATAGTTTAAGCAGATTGTGTTCCAGCTCATCCAGTACTGGTGTTATGCTGGAAGACCAAGAGCAGACACCATACAGAGTTCCAGAAAGAACCTTTATTCGGACCTTCTGTCTTGCAATAATCAGTGAAAGAATTGGTTGGCATTCAGGCTGGCATGCAGAAGGGAAGCAGACCCACATGGGTGTGTGTGGACAGGCTCACGCACAGGCAGGCAGGCGGGCAGGCAAGGTCTCTGACAGGGAGAATACAGAAAAGGTTAGAAGCTTGGATAAGTCACACTGAGAAAATACTCTGTAGCCAAGAGCGGTTACCACATGGCAATAAACAATCTGGTGACGATCAGCAGGCTGGCCTTAAATAGTGGAGGGCTGATTGTCAGATGCTGATCAGGTGTTTCTCCTTAATGCCTTCATGCCAGCCACGCCCACCAGCGACAGAGACCACAACAACTGGCGAGGAGGACAAGGACAACAAGTCATGCTTCACTTCATGCCCAACCTGAGGAAACAGCTGATGTTGCTATGGAGGACCATGATAAAGGCATCCACGCTATGCATGCTCATGCTTTTTTTCATCTTCATCTTTAGGTAAGCACACACATACGTGATCACACACAAAACCCTAAATCAGGGGTGTCAAACTTCAGTCCTTAAGGGCTGGAAAAAACGTTCTCTGAATGTTCTCATTGGGATTGTGGTTGAGAAATTCCAGACTGAGATAAGGATTTGATTTTTTAAAATCTTTTTATCATGTTTTTTTTATTACAGCACACAGAAACACCCGCATGCACCTATAAATAAAACAGAAAACTTTGTTTCTGCTGTTCCTCTAGGAGTACACCAGCATATCTGATGAAGACACCGATCACTTGTCAAGTTCCGGTTCATCATCCTCCTCTGAAGATGTAAGTTTATATTTTCTACTCAGAGGCTCTCAAGAGGAATCAAAAGATAAGCGGCTTCTTAATGTCCTATGCTCTATCAAACACATCTCCCATACAATCACCTTTGTTCCTGCTGTTCTAGAGCACAGCTGCAGTCACTCAAAGCGATCCTATCTCTGTGTTTCGGGGAAATAATGCAGTGAGGAACTGCCCTGAGGATGACTCTGAAGCAAGCGATACCATCCAGGATGATGTAAGCTTCTGAGAGTATCGCTTTTAAAGTCTGGTGAACAGCTAACCTTTAGTGAAGCTTTTTTAATGTGAGTTGATGAGATCAGGGAACATTTTTGCCATTTATTCAACACCTTTTGATAGAACTTGTAAGTTTTTCGCTGAAAGACAGAACACAGAACATATAAAGCTTTCAGAAGATTTGGCTTTTGATGCTTTGAATCGGTGACAGTGTGTCACAGCGATGTACGGAGCCTATGCTCTTTGAGATTATTCTGTTGATGCAATGAATGAAGCGAGGTTAACTGATGTGTAACTGCTGAATTGTGCAGAGATCATTGAACCTGATCCAGAGAGGGCTGCATTGGTGCAAGAAGCATAAAGACTGGTCACTTCCTGTTGTCTCCAAGTAACAAGTAAGACTTGCTCACATTTAATATGTTAAACTGTTGTTTGACGTCACCTTATCTGCATCTTTGATGCCCTCTTGTTCTTGCTTTGGTCTTTATTCAAATGCTGGTTGTTTTATTGAATGAATCTAATTGAATTGATTTCAATTAGATCTTAATTGCAAAGTGCTTATAATTATATTTGATTGGATATGTTTCAGGCCCTGGATGGACTGGCGACCTGTCCAGGGTGTACCCCGCCTCTCGCCTGTTGACAGCTGGGATAGGCTCCAGCCCCCCCCACGACCCCGCTCTGGGATTAAGTGGTAGGAAATGGATGGATGGATCTGTTTCAGCCATTCTCACAAAACCAAAGTCAAAATAAGTCATTGTATGTTTTTTTTTATTTATTTTTTTTTTTTTTACTATTTTTAGGAAGAAAAGAGGACTTTGTCCACATTTTTAGGCATTATTTTAAATGATATGAAAACTTTTTTATACTTTACAGATCACAACTGTTTTTATTAACGTGTGTATGTGTCGTCAGGTTCTGCAAACTGTGCAACTCTGCTGTCTCAAACAAGTGCTTTGACATTGTGATAGCTGTCATCATTACGCTGAGCTAATCCCAGCTGACAATGGGTGAGAGGGTTAACTATTGTCTGGGGTACAGCCTGGTTGCCAGTCCATCTATTTTATTAATCCCTGAGGGAAATTCAAATTGTAGGTTTTTTTTCATATACAAAAATAATTAATGAAGGGTTTTTGTTCCTGAGGCTGATGCTGCTGGAAGGATCTTCTGTACCTCTCAGTCCTACATCGGACCTGAACAAGCCTCTCACTGAACACACTGTTGTTTTATCACTGTGTTGTGAAGCGTGAAAGGGTAATCTCCTCCTTCCAAGACACTGTGGATTAAAGATGGCTTTTGACTGATTATTTTACAGCCTAAAAGAGTTTCATGGTCAGAAACCCTCCTGTCTCTGCCGCGCTCTGACTCAGAACAGATTCTCCAAATTGCAATTTACTTCTATATTCTGTCTCAATAAACTGTATCATTTTCCACTTCAGAACCAGCCTCCTCGCCTTGATAGATATTTTTGGCTCCACAGGTGAAATAAACATTTTCAAACAGATGTGATAAGAGAGTAGTTTTGAAGATTTATTTCAAACTTTACTTATAGAACTTTTTACAAAGTGATTTACATAATAATAAACAGTTTGAGTGACAATTAAACCAAGTTATTAAATCAAGGACATACACCACACAATATCCTTCCCACAAATATGCCCCCTTCCCATCTCACACACACACATTTTGATCCTTACTGTCTATTAACAAAATATAGATATGAATGGATGTATTTGATATAAGATTATAAGATATATGTGTTTTTTCCATCTCCAAAGCAGGTAATTCTGTTTGCATACATAGTCAGATTTTACCATCAGACAAAGGTGACCAATCAGAGAGCTGCTTATTAGTTCAGGTCACTAAAAAATACACGTCCACAAGCAGTAAATATTCTGCACTCTTAAAAATAAAAAATGAAAAAGCATATTGAGGATCATCTACAGAGGAATAAGTATGTCAGTTTGCTGCTCAGACATGTAGGGATGGATTCAGTAAGTGGATAAATCAGGCCAACTGCGAGCGTGGACCAGGTTTGCTGAGGACATGGTTAGCACGATGCTCCAGGAGGCTTCCTTTGAGAGAATAATGTGTTCTGCTTGTCAACAGACGGACTCAAATGATGAAAGAAGAAAAATGGTCTCAAACGAAATAAAGCTTTTGCAGCTGAGATGAATTGAACAAATCATTTCTTTGAATCTGCAGCAAACATCATAAAGGGTAAGCTGTACTTTCATCCTGACATGCAAACAGGTTCCATCTGTGAGGAGATTTAAACCAAAAGGGTAAAAAGAATAATAATAATAAAAAAAAAAGATTAAATAAAAAAGAGAAACTTTGAGACATTTTAATCTTTGTTTTTTGCTGAAATGATTACATTGTGTTTTTATCAATCATATATTAAAATAAAGTGCTTTCCAAAAGTACTGAGTACCCCCCCTCCCCATCTAATTACCATTTTATGTACTGGTCATTTACACTGATTCAGCTCAGACTTAAGGGTGAACATGAGTGTGATGCATGAGATGCAACAGGAGCAGCAAATGGATTATGTCATGTAGTTTGTCTCTTAGGGTTTAATCATCATCATCATCATCACCATCTTCAGTTGGTGTGCAAAAAAACGTAGCAGTGGCTTTATGATGATGAACGCTGACTCCAGGACAGAGCGGCTGAGTGAATGTTGTCTGAACTTTGTGGAGGAGCGTCATGGTGTCAGAGACGCTGTAGAAGGACAGAATACCTGCACTGGCATCCAGATAGACTCCTACTCTGATGGATCAAGGACCTGCGATGGGGATGCGGATGCTGTTGTGTCTGAACTCGTATCTGTCAGATAAACTCTGCAACGCCCAGGATTTCTTATTGTTTCCAAACGCACTTTCAAGGCCTTTTCAGCTGATGTTCTTGTATGCAACCGCGACGAAACCTTCCTGCAACTCCACTTCCCAGTAACAACGCCCAGTGAGATGTTCTCTGCACAAGATTTGACACCAGTCAGTGAATCTGTCTGGATGATTAAGATAATTCTGGGCATGATAAAAACCTTTTACTGTTAAGTGACCATGTGTTTGACCGATATGTTGGTTTGCAGTGTTGAAATCTAAGGTGATGGGACACATGTATTTAAAGAATTCCTCTCTAGTTTTGGGTTCTGCTTCAGAGAGCAAAACCTCCTCAGTTACTGTGAGTGTGGTTTTGCTCCATTTTTCACTAAGTTCCTGTAGTTTCCCTTTGGCTTCAGAAACGGCTGCTTTCACATCCTCTGTGAACCTCAGAGGACGGATGCTGATGCTGGCTGAGCTTGGAGCTCCCCCCTGATGCGACAGCAGGCTGTAGCTGTTTAGGAACTGGATGTGGTCGTCTGTCTGCGAGAGCTGCTCCAGCTCTGTGTGTCTCTTCCTCAGCTCAGCGATCTCCACCTCCAACTTCTCCTGAAGCTCGCGAACATGCGCCACTTGCGTTTTCTGGCGCGATCTGATCTGCTGGTTGACTTCAGTGATGATCTCTTCGCAGCGTCTGACAGCCTCATCCGCTGATTGGTTGATGGCTTCCACCTCGCGCTGCAGCATCGTAACATCTTCGGTTCTCTCCTGGATCCTCTGCTGGATTTTCCCCTGATCAGCCTTGAGCTCCCTCTGCTTGTCGCTCACTTGTGCTGCAGCCGTGACTGTGTCGTGGCCTCTGTGTTCATCCATGGAGCACAGATAGCAGATGCATGTGTGGTCGGTGCGACAGAAAATCTTCATCACCTCATTGTGACGGAGGCAGATGTTCTCCAGAAGCTCCTTTGATGGGTCGACCAGCTTGTGCTTTTTAAATGCAGCTACATTGTAGTGAGGCTGGAGGTGCTGCTCGCAGTAAGATACCAGACACTGCAGACATGACTTAACAGCTTTAAGCTTCCTCTCGGTGCAGAAATCACAGGACACGTCTGCAGGATCCACACTACAGTGATGAGCAGGAGTAGCTCGGACTTCTCCTGTCTTCTTTCCCTCCACCAAATCTGCCAGCAACGTGTTTCTCACCAGGATAGGCCTCGGGTTGAAGGCCTGTCTGCACTGAGGACAACTGCAGGATCCCTTCTGTTCCTCTTCATTCCAGTAATTTGTAATACACCTCATGCAGTAGTTGTGTCCGCAGGGAATGGTTACCGGATCCTTCATTGGATCCAAACAGATGGAACAGCAGAGTAGATCCTTTTCCAGGTGAATTCCTTGCTGCGCCATGATCGTGTCTGATGATACAAACCAGGAAACAAACAAACCAGGAAACAAACAGACTGAGTGGGCTGGGCTGTCAGACAGGAAGAAGAACAGATAGAGAACATCAGGGATTAAATTCCTCCACGAAGAGCGATACATGTCGGTCTCTAATAAAACTTCTTTATTTAAAAGACAGTTTTGACAATAAACACGTGCCTAGTCTACAAAACTGCCATCTAAAGCAAAGCTGAAAGTTTTTGTTACAGTCCTCAAGCACGGGGGTTACCGTAGCAGTAACAACAATCTGAAAAATAGAGCAGCAGTAAAGAGCAATGGTCATATGAGTGTTGCTTTTCACATCCAGATTGCGTTTTTTAATTTGTTTTTCAACAAAGCTTTTTATACAGTGTCGTAACGTTTGATATGATATGACACATTCATATTACGTACAGAACAACAAAAGCACACCTCAATGCAACAACACCATCTTATGTTTAACCACATATTATTGACAAGTATTAAAGTTCCTTCTGCTTTAAACTTGAACTCTGTAACGTAGAGACTTTTAAAAGCATTTCAGCTGTCATATAAATCAAGTATAGGGAGAATTTCACGGTCTAAAAGTAAATTAAAAGTCTATAGCGCAAAATCAAACTATCGCGATGTTTCACTCTCGTGTGACTTCCCATGCGCGGGTAACTGTACTTTCTGGGAAACTGCGACTACAAACCATATTTTCTTTGCAGAAAAGTAAAAACAATTATCATAGCAGTTAGACATACTTAGAAAACAGTATACCACCATCTCATGTAGTTAATTTTGAGCTGTTTCACCATGTACTGACCTGAAAAATAGAGCAGCAGTTCTATTTCGTATAGGCTTCGCCCTTTAAGGCTATCGCTATTGGGTTTATCCCCGCGCGCATGCGCGCAGCA
>JBAMHV010000020.1:21619181-21631702 GCA_037177535.1 Pseudomugil gertrudae | reverse complement strand
GGATGGATGGATGGATGGGTGGATGGATGGATGGATGGATGGATGGATGGATGGATGGATGGATGGATGGATGGATTTTCTCTAAAAAGGTTTTTAACTACAAACAAACTGAATCATGAACGCACCATTAAAAGCTTCGCTTCCATAACAGCTTGATTCTAAACAGTCCTCTTCATCATACTGTTGACATTTAGACTTCATTAGATTAAGACAACATCTAACACACAACAACATAATGAAACATTGACATTTTATGATGAGCTGTGTTGTTCGGTTTTGTTTCAGTAAATTATTGAGATGTTCTGCAGTCATGATGTCATGTTAGTGTAACATCAGCAACATTTTCTGTACATTTCATGACGTTTAATGATGCAGAATGTGAAATAGCTCTGTAAAATGTGACACTACTGGAGTTATTACAAGAAACTAAAGTTTAAAAAAAACCTTTTGAGACACAACTGTAATCAGCTGCACATCTGGAAGCAGGTAATAACGTTCCATCAGTGTGACCATGACAACACATTTCATCAGGAGCTACATCTGTGTTATTTTTAACAACAGCACAACAAGCAAACAGTGTCCACCTAAACATGAAGTCATGTTTCCACCGCAACTCTAACAAAGGCCGTCACAAGCTTCTCATTTCCTTGTTGGAGGACAGATTTAGTGGTCAATGAAAGATGTCCGTGTGTCTCTTAAAGGTCAAATCACCGGCATCAAGCAGAAAAAACATACAGAGATGCTGAAACCGAGTTAAGATCTATCCAATACAATAACCACCGTTTTCCAGGAGCAATACGGCAAAGAAATGATCCTGAATTATTCTGTTTGATGATGTTTGGTTGATTACACAAAAAAACAACAGAAAAAGTCAGGGATACATTTACCAGTAAAGGTCAGGAAATTTCCACACACTAAGTTAAGGGAAGTGAAGGTACTGGGACTGAACAGCTGTGCAACCACAGGAAAACCACTAATGAGTGAAAATAGCCAGAGAAAAGGAGCCATGGAAGAAAGTGGTACCCTGTTCCACGGTGATGGGAGCATCAGGGTAAGAAGAGAGGCAGATGAAGTGATGAGACATGATGCTTTGTGTCTCACAAAGTCCAATCCCCCGCTGAAAGCGGCAAAGGATAAATCTCAGAAAGAAGAAGGGAAAAGTCATTTAAACATGGATACTGATGAATGCATCCCATATTACCGTCTGCAGCCTGTAGATGTCACTACCTGATCAGGTTTGTCTGTCAGCTCTGCTCTGATTCGCTCAGACTCCAGCTGGAGATCAGTGTGTGGGTCAGCTGTGGGAGCAGGGTTCATCATTAATGTTTTCTCATATATTCCTGCATCTTCACCACAGAGCACATTAAGGCTCGGTCAGCACATAGCGGGGATGTGATTTATGTGCAGCGAGGCAAAGTCATCCAAGGTAAACGCTGTGATTCCTGGCTTTACTCTGGCAAAAGAAGATGTCCTTATTTATAAGACAATCTTCCTTTATTTAAACACTGAAAAGTAAAATGGAAACAATAGATGATGAATTGACAAATTGTAATGAAATTAAAGGCCTTTGAGGCATAAAGTAAAACAGGAGGAAGGAAATAATATTTGCTTTTCACTGGAAGCCATCTGGAATTAAAAATAACTCAATAAAAACTGGAATTTTAATAGGATCTGACCTGCAGGAGGAAAGCAAAGCAGAATCAGTGAAGTAGTTTTTTTCTTTGCAGTTAGCTTTTAAGACTATTTAAAATGTTCATAATTTTGGCTATGTTCCAATTTCATATTTTTACGCCAAACTATGTCCCATTCATCGTTCTTGTAGCAGCTGGGATAGGCTCCAGCTCCCCCTGCAACCCTCATTATGATACAGCAGGTACGGAAAAGACTGCATGGACAAATGGACACATTTGTCTCCTATAAGTGTACGAGTTTAAAATAAACAGACATTTTGCCCAAACAATGAAAAAAATTCATAAATAACAGAGGAACAGTGAACTGGGCTGTATATAATAATGTCATATATAAACTTTATCAGATCTATGTAGAAAATCATTTTATTTTTTACATTAGGAACATGTACAGAAACATTTATTATTCTTAGGCTTTAAAAACAACATTTCCTGATACATATCAGCCTTAATTTAAAATGTTTTAATAGCAATTTATTAATATAATAATAATTTAATGTTTTAACATGTGATGTTAAATCATTTCTCGTTTTTTGGCTGCTATCTCTCTGTCAAATCGGCATCAGTTCCACATCAGGGGCCTCCAGGCAGACTTAGATAATGCTCTCCATATTTACAGTGGGAGGATTGGGAGGTTTTTGACTCGATCCCATTTGGGTGAACCTATTAGTGCTGAGCGCTCTGAGCTCCCTCTGATATGCCTCTGAGATTAGGCAATGGTATTACTGTAAGAGGATCGACCAGCCTCGAGGTGGGAACCCGATGTACAGCGAGAGAGAGGAACACACACAAAGCTGGAAACATGTAGATAGGACCACACGCTCCTCAGAACACACTAAAATAAAGATCACCATATGACAATGAAAGCACACACACACACCTGAAAATGATAAACTATATATTTTAAATGCTCTTTCCCCCCTTCTGCCCTGATTCTGATGAGAAGTAGCAGGAAAATAATCACTTCCCCCTGATTTTGTCTCCTTTTCACCGGCTTTCTGTTACATTTATCTTCTCAGACGAGACAAATCTCCGTGAACCTCAGAGCTCTGATAGATTCCTTACACTTCACTCTCACGTGGCTGGATCACATATAGTTCCTGTGGTTCTGGAAGCAGAATGGAAGGCAGAACCTTCAGTAATATGTGGAACAGACTCCCAGTATGGCTCCAGGAAGCAGGCCCCATCTCTACCTTTAGGATTATGGTATTGGCTTGATGACACTTAGGCATCCCTTTAGTTAGCCCCGGGCTCCTCTCTGCTCTCCATGTATAAATATCTGACGTTGTTGTTGTTCATTTGTGTTCTGCGTGTTCTTTTCTTTCTCAACAGGTATCCCTGGCTTACAGTTTTAGTACTTGTTGACCCCTCTTTCCTGCCTCTTACCCAGGCAAATGTTTGCTCTTTAGTTTAGCTGAAGGTTTCCCCTGTTTTTTCTCTCTGTTGTCATCTCCTGCAGCTCAGGAGCCAGATAAAACTGGACTAATGTGGATTATATAATGGATTTGTTAGAGTTGGATTATAACAGACTACAATGAATTTGATTAAATTGTAGTATATTTTTGCCTTCAGATGTTCTATCTTTGTTAATTGGCACACGCTTCAAATAAAGCTAAATGCATTTACAACATTTTTAAGAAATCCTCACCAAACAGGCCCCCAGATTATCCTGGTTTAAACACACCCCAGCATCGGAGGAGCAGCAAATCTGCTCTGGGGGTTTTCTATTTGCAAGCTTGTAACTTGGAAGTAAAACTAACTATAGCTGAATGTATTCCTAGCTCATGACTCTGGGTGATGGTACAAACATGCCTAATAAAATGGCTGATACTTCACACACGAGCTCCCAGCCAGGTCCCTGACAGGTTCGTTATTGTGACACCACCCTCTCCATAATGTGTGAGACTCCCACTGGATGCTAAAATGTAGCCTGTCCAGGCAGTTCTAAATGTTAGCATCATAGACTGACAAAATTATTGGAGGATTGCCACCACTATATGCTGAAAATGCCACATTACACAGCCTCACAAACACCTTCTTGTGTCACTAATGAAAAAGAGCCTGGGTTTATAAATGATTTAATTTGTAATATGCTTTAGGACAGAACCATGACCCAATATCTGGAGATTGATAGCTAAATATATTCCAACATGGTTGTGTAGGAGAACAATTCCCATTTGGCAACAGCCAAACCAGGCTTTATTTCTGTTTTCTGCCTTTACAGGAGCAATAAAAAACACCTTGGCTTTTCATTTCTATGATTCTCTAATAAGTTTGATTTGTGCAGTTTTCCATTTATGTATTATAGAAGTATGATTCCAGACTTCCCACAGTATGAACAATTACTGTTCTTGCTTTTTGGCCAGAATGTTTCTGTCATTTTACTTTCCGGGACAGAAAGGTCATATAGAAACAATGCTATACTAATTCTTACAGTCATTAAATAAAGTCAGGGAGTTATTGCAGAATATATCTGTCCACACAACACAGAAAAGCATGTTCACATCTTAATTTCTGGTAAACTGCATCACTGCAATGGTGCTCAGTTCATAACAGCTAGCTAAAACACTACCCGTGAAGTCTTCAGACAAAAATGTTGGAGTCCAAAAACTACCTTTGTAATTACTGCACATTCTTTCTTTCTTCATTTAAAAACCAGTAAAAGTTATTGGAATGAAATAAATGTATGTGTAGGCCACCTCACAAAGCACCCAAAGCCTTTTCTATTAGAAGCAGCAGTTAGCAAAAATCCTGTTAGCATACTCCAAACAGTTCTGTTCCAGTTTAATTAATTACTTGGAAACAGACTGTCTTTCATTTACTTTAAACAGTTTGTGGTCAAACTGTGGTTAAGGAAAATATGAGTATTTGACTATAATTGAGCTGTATGACACTTTAGCCATCAGCAATGTTAAAATATTAGCATGTTAGTTTAATGTGGATTTTGGCCAACATGTACATATTGCAATTTGTTTGGCTAACTCGTGCAGCTTGAGTGATTCCAGAAGGAACTGTTTGTGTTATTGCCAGTAAAATTAGCTGTAAAGATTTAGACTTTTCTGTGTGTGTGTGCGCGCGCTCGTCTCGCCGTATCAGGCATGTAGTATAGCATGGCTGGATGGTTATTAAGTGTCATTCATGTTCAAATATTTACAGTAGTAGTTACTCCAGGTGTAGTGCTGCTCTAAAAGACCAAGATGTGAGGATAGAGTTACAAAAAGTGCTGCAATATTCTTGGTGGCATGTAAAGCATTTCTTTCAATATATTAAAATATCTGTTATCAATTTTTTTTACTGTATCCTTAAAAAATAGAAAGTTTTGGCCTTGTCTACATGAGAGTGGAAGAGAAAGAGAGCAAGAAAGAGAGGAACCCTAAATCAGGAAGAGGATCCCACACCCTGCCCCCCTCCAGCAAATGGAGAGAAAGACATGTCATAATTTATGACTTAAAAAGCATGAATTTTTCAAGGCTCAGTGGCAGAGATGCCACTTCATGTTTATGGCAATCATTTCCTTAGTGAATGATTCATGTGGATGTGGTGCTTATGAATCTTTCAAGGAACAAACAGAAACATTGGTGCTGAGGTTCACACTCCTTTGCCGATCGCTCCCTCAACAACCGAGCGAATGTCTGGAAATCAGAGAAATGGTAACACGAGGGTGAAAATTAAATACTAAAAGTTCCTATTACTCTACTTTTTGTCAAACCCTTCACATATGTGTCAAAGTTAGGTAGCTTTAAAGTTGCTCTGATTATTTTTTTCATATGATAATACTGGGAATTTGGTATATTATCCATAAAGTTGTATCCCTACGACAAAAAAGGCTTAAACAGCTGCACCTTCACCCCTCTGATGTTAGACAACATTAAAATAATGCAAACATTCAACTGTTTTGGCTTTCTGTGTTATTTATAGTCACATTTTTACATTGACACAACTCTGCATGCAAACAGAATAATTTCATTTGATTGGACACTTTATTGTTCATGAGATTCAGGTTTTGAGATGATTACTGATTTAGTGTTAGTTTTAAATGAGTCATGAGGACACAGATGATGGCTTTATGAGTACAACTGAATGCATTTCATGCTTCTATATTCTTTATTTTTAAAAAAATCAGGAAAATTCTCTCAATATTTTCTTGTCAGAACAAAGTTAATGAGATATTTTAAACTTAGATTTTTATGCTATTTAGATGACAACAGGAATTATGTATCTCCAACATTTAACATATCATTTAAATACACAATATGAACATCTTAACTTAATAATTTGTTCTAAATAATGCTATTATGTCATTATGGGCCCATTTTTCTCACTTTATTTGTGTACATGGATGTGTTATATTCAGAAGTCATCAAACATCACTGCACACTGAGCAGCAACCTCTGCCAAAAAGTGCAGTCCCCCCATCATCCACTAGGGGCTCCAAAACAGAGCAAATCCCCACTCCCATATTAAAAAGACTAACTTCACCGCAACAATACATATGTCTAAAAAAATGCTTGACCTAAATGCAGAGGACAGACTGAAGGCTGTCTATATGCATATTAAAGACTGAGCTTTAAAGGGCCTTAACTCCTCCCTTATGAACACATAAACAAATGACTCCAGAGCTCTGATCAGAACGATGTTCTTCAGTACCCATCTGAACATGTTCCCAGTTCCTTTGCTTTGGGTTTGCATGTGAACTCTGGGCTTACCAGCATAAACTATCTGTACTCTAGATCTGAATTTTTCTTTCACCTCCTCTTCTGTCATGGAAATCCTCTCCTATGTTCTTTCTTTACCAGCCACATCCTTTACACCATCCAAACATCATCACATTTCCTGTTTGTTCTCTACACATCACTTTGTTTAAATGTTGCTCCTCATTGCTGTAACATGGGCATTAACCAGTCCCGTATCCCGTCCATCGAGTATTGTTTCTTTATATATTCTTAACACCATGGTATTAAGTATTGAAGTTGATACAATATGTTTACAGATCATGTATTCTACCCACCAGTTTCCTGTCTGCTAATAGGATTATTGCAGTTCTGATGTCCACAGGATGCTTTATCATTACTTACATTTAGCACGTTATAAATACCACTTACACGTTCTGCTCTCACTTCTGTGCTTTGCAAACACAACCTGTGTGTGATGATTTTAATCTTCAGCATACTTGGACTTGCGTAGAATTGGTCGGGGTGTCCGCTTGGTTTGCAGGTAAATGTGGCCAGTTTGGAAAGCGACTTGGTGGATGCATCGCTGTCATCCTTCCCAGCTTAGTGAAGCCATGTCCTCCTTTAAAAATCACATTTATCTGTTGCCTAGAAGCTGCAGTCGCCTGGTGGAAATCTTTCATCTTGCCTGCGTTATGCCCTTCAGAGGGTCCTGCCGGCTGTTTGGATTTTAGCCAAGGTTACTATAGAAACACACAGTGGGAGAAGTGCAGGAAAACAGGAAAGGCTGGCACAGGCTAATACAGAGAAGATGCTCATTGTTTCCCACCAAAAACACCTTTTGTAAAATGTTTTATTTCATCAAACTGACTGTGTTTAGAATTCAGTTCATCATCCAGAACTGTTTCAATCAAATATGGAAAATAAAACAAAGAAAAGTTACATATAAATGTCTCTTTCTTGACATTTGATGCTCTTTATGACAGAGTTGATTAAATTAAAGTTGATGAGGTGACACTGGATGCGTACCACCTCTGAGGAGCATTATTCTCTTTGAGGTGAGCTTGATATTCATGGCAGATACCTGCACAGATCCCTGCTGAAAAATTTAAGTTGCATTGACGGGAGGATATAGAGCCAACCGACAAATGAATGAATTAAAGTGCTGATCAAACGCGTTGAATTAAAATGTATGTTTGTCTATCACGTTGCATGGGCCCAACATGCATATGAAAAAATACATTAACATGAAAGGATGCATGCATGATCAAGAGTGTGCAGAGATCATGAATAAATAGATGAACAAATGAGAGTGAATGAATGAATGTTGAATTAGAGAATGAAGAAGGAAGAAAGTGGGAGATTAGACATGTTTAATTGATCTGCAATAAAATACAAATATTACGAGACAACTGTGCAACCTGATGGCTAAATCATACGGGAATGTTGGTGCTTTGCAACGGTGACACCTGATCTCTGTTTCATGTCCTCCTGTGGATAAAAAGTGCTGAAGTTTGGCAGGTTTAATCACTGCGTGTGGCAGCAAGTTTGGCAGCAATGCAAAAGAAACTGGTCAGAATTAGAAAAACATTTAAACACCAACTTAAACAATAAAACAAAATCATTCAAATCTAAATGGCAGAATATGGTTTTATGTAAAAGAAAATGGAAATATTAAATTAGGATTTAATCCTAATCATGATATTATGACATCAATCATGTGTGTTCAATTTAATTCAAAGCAGCTTTATTTGTATAGCGCCACAATGTCACGGTGCATTATAGACACATCAATTCAAGCAAATTCATAATAAATAACCTAATTATTAAAAAAACAGACAGGATTTCAATGAATCTGGATCCAGTCTCCCTTCCTGAGCTGCATGAGGCGACAGTGGAAAGGAGAAAACTCTGTTTTAACAAGAGGGGAAATCCTCCGGCAGAACCCGGCTCAGACAGGGCAGACATCTGCCTCGACTGGTTTAAGGTGGAGAGGACAGGAAAGGCAGAATAACATGTACTGCAGTTTTATTAAGGAAGATCTGCAGAAAAATGAGAAATATATTAATGGTGCAGATATTGTTGTATGTTTCTAAATGGAAAACTAATGGAATAACATCTCTGGTTATAAATAAATATATATTAAATAAACCTTCCTTCATTTCTACAGTTTAGTGCTTGAAAAGGCTGAAAAATGTTTCAGTTTCTTTTAATTTTTTTTTTGGATGGGCAGAGTGGTTTTAATGCTATAAAGTGGCCTCACAGCAACAACGGTGCTGGTTCAAGCCTCGACTGGGGAAAACTTTCTGTGAGGAGTTTGCATGTTCTCAGCTCTGATTTCCTCCCTGTTCATAGGCATGCATGTTAGGTTCAGTGGTTTGTTTTTTGTGTTGACTCTGCAGTGACTGACAGGATCTCCAGTCAGTTACCTGATAACTGCTGGAAAAGGCTTCAGCTCACCTGTGTCCCTGAATTTGGACATTTGGTATAGAAAATGGATTTCTTTGTAGCAATAATGACTTATCAGTGTTTTATCCACAGCAGACAACAATCAGTGCAAAGATCTGAATTGTATTCTTAAAATGTGAGCTAAAGCTAAACCGTTTAGCATTAGCTTAACAAGAATCACAACTCGATATTTAAAGGGGTTGCAGCTATAAAATCATTAACATTATGCCTTTTTTAAATGGTAAATGACGTTCACTTATATAGCACTTTTTTCTCATTCCTGGTTGACCAAAGTGCTTCACAGATCCTGCCATACACACACACATTCACACACACATTCACACACTGATGGCAGCAGAGCTGCCATACACACAGGCGCTAACCTGGCCACCAGGAGAAACTGGGGGTTCAGTCTCTTGCTCAAGGACACTTCGACATGCAGACTTCAGACAGAGAGGGAACTGAACCCACGACCCTCCGATCAGAGGTCAGCCACACTACACCTGATAATAATTTGGCATTTCTAGATTGCTCTCAAAACAGTGTTTATAATGATCATATGTATCAAAGCTTATCCCAAGTGAGAAGCTAGTGTTATATCTAAAGCTGGAATGAGGCAACTACTGTAATCTGTTGTTTTTGTAAAGATTAATAGTGATGATAATAATAATAATAATAATAATAATAATAATAATAATAATAATAATAATAATAATAATAATAATAATAGTGATATTTTCCCCTCTGCCATCAGACTTTGGAACTCAGCTAAAGACTCTAATTGACAGACTCTTTTCGTTACATTAACTAAAAGCACACAGGTGTTATATTAACACACTCCCCCTTACTGGTCAGTTAACTTCACACTGCCTGCACATTTCATGTAAATACATTACTTTATTTTATGTATATATATTTTTCTTTCATCTTCCTCTTTAAATATGTTTTAGTCTTTATGTTATTTGTTCAGTATCTGCTTGTGTTCATATTTCATATGTTTAATATTTATTTATGTTATTTATGTAGGCACTGGCAAATCAAGTCAATTCCTGGTACCGACAATTATTGGCAATAAACCTGATTCTGATGAGATAAATAACTGTGGTCATTTACAAAGCAGCTACTGAGCAAGAGGACAGGTTGCCACACCATGTTTATTTTCTAATGGGAATAAAACATGGGTCTGTTAGATTTGCAAATAATTGCATTTTCATTTACATTTTACTCTACCTCGTCTTTTATCTTCAATTAGGGCCATAACCCTTTCCAGTGCATCAAACTAGTGCCTGGTTCTTTTCCAGCATGTGCTTTGTTATTATGCAACCATACACTCTCAGCAATGCTGAGAGAAGCGTATGCTACCATGAACATCTTAAATAAATCTCTTAAATAGGTTAAAAAAAGCTAAGATTGACCAACATATTGTAGGTTTGGGGATTTTCATGTTAAATGATAAAGACAAAAAATGTTCTAGTTGCGGTAAAAAAAAAAAAGAAAAAGCATCAAGTCCTCCCAGTTATAATTAAAGACGATTGTTTCTAAGATTTTAGCTCCCTCTTTGCAAGTCTTCCACCAGGGATTCATGTTTGTTTGGCTCTTACTGTCACATTTAAATACAGCTACCGTATTAATATCAAACATTTCTAACAGTAACGTTCCATTTAGCTGGAATCACTTCGTATTAATGTTTAACATGTCTGGCCCTGCTGGGAATCGAATTCTCACCCAGACCGTGTTGGTGCCTTGCTCATCCGATTAGAGACGGTAGAGCGGTAAACGGCTTCACCCAGGGGATCATAAAGAAATGGGAGACTCGGATTTGAACTGATAAATCAAACTGATAGCGGATCATTATGTAAATTTTAACCTCAGAGGGCAGTTTCACTTAGCACTGTAGATGTGTGTGTGTGTGTGTGTGTGTGTGTGTATCTACACAGGGAATCACCTCAGTTATTCCTGTATCTGAAACCCACACAAACAGTCACACAGAATACATTGGATTTTGCCAGCTGGGACCCAAACAATGAATAACAAACAAATAATACTCCATTATACCTGGAGGACAAGCCCCTTTTCATGCCCCTTGCTGTCTCCTCTCTTCATCTTTCTTTGCTTTTTAACCGGATTCCCCATTTTCCATCATTTCTATGGAAGGGAAAACAGGCTACTGGTATTCTAAATGTGTAATAAAACAATGAAACCTATAATCCCAGCAGGGTCCTAAAAACACAAGTAAAGTTTCATCTCTGCGGTTGGACCAATCACAGCAAACAGAGCCAAGCTGTGCAAAAGGTTTCAGTGGGAACACAGCTAAAGATGTTACACCAGTTCAATGAGCAGTGATCTACGGAGCCCCCCCCAGGACCTGACACAGGCTAAGTTTTTCTGTTGTTACGTAGTGGTACTTGTGCATTGTCTCACAATAATTGATCACCTGAAAGACACTGATTACATTTTGCTCAGTCTATTCAGGTGTGTCTACATCGCTCCCTCTCAGCATCAAGTAACTAGAACACCACACACACATGGCATTGTGTCCATGTTGGTGGAGGAAGGACGTTGCAGGGCTATAATGGATTAATTACAAGTGCAGATGAAGAGGTTAGCAGTAATCAGAAACTGTATCAAGCCTTTGGCTGCTTGTGTTTAGGCTGCTTGTGCAATTGTACTTAGTATAACTGTGCTCGTGACAATAAAAGTCTCTTAATTCTTAAAGTGCAGTTGTTATGATTTATTGATGAATCATTAAATGATCGATTTCCATTAAATTTCATGACTGATTTGTTTAACTGCTCAGACGTCTACTGTTCTACTGTGTATTATTGAGAATAAAGATGTTAATCATATCCATTTAGGAGGCTATACCTAACTATGCACCATTCTGAACCATGAATGAGAACAGTTTTTACTGTAAGTGTGTAACTGACCTGACCACTTTATCCAGCCTCTAAACACGTCAGCAGAAACTTCTAATCAGATAGTTTCTGTTGGATAGATGAAACATTTGTCCATGTAAACTTAGCTGGTATAGGTGAACATCATTGGAGTTCACTTCCAAGTAAAACAAGCAGTACTGGCTTGTGGTCACATTGGGTGGGAGGGCTAGCATATATGTTATAGAGACCAACAGACCACATTGTAACATAAAGGCGTCTCATTACAATGTACTCTTTCACTCACCTCAAGTCATCTGTCATTGGTCAAAATCTGTCCGCTTGGGGCTGCACAGATTTGGCCCAAACAGGAAGCAAATGAAGGGGGCATGTCACACTACCTGTCACTCATGTATCAAGTCAAATGATCCGCCTGGGCTGTAAATGATGAGCCCATTTTTAAATGATTTGGGATGTGTCTCAATCAGCGTACTTAGGGCCAAATCTACTAAAATCTCAATTAGCGTGTACTAATTTGCGTGTGGAGTGTAGAATTTAGCATGTGGGGTGGGACCGTGGTTAGTACGTGATTTACTAAGATTGCTCACGCTAATTACAGCGCGTGCAAAGTGTTGGAGACACGCCTATTTAAATGAGGATTTAGCGTGTGTTATGACGACTTTACATAACCACAAGTGAAAGTATAAGTTTGATCCAATGGAATTAAAGGTGTTGGTGGAAGAAGCCAACAAACATTTCAAAGAACTACAGCAAAGTAATTAGATATGTTTTTGTGTACATGTCATTTAATGTGTATATGATTTAGGAACAGCCAGATTATA
>JBAMHV010000020.1:21551367-21561695 GCA_037177535.1 Pseudomugil gertrudae | reverse complement strand
TCACACACACTCACCAACACTGGACAATAGAAGATGGAGACACACTGCTGGTCTGATGAGTCTCCTTTTCAGCTCCATGTTCACATGGTAGCATCAGAATTAGCTGGAAACATCTCGACTACATGGATCCATCCTTGTATTAATGTTTCTTGCTGATGATACAGGGCACAAACATTTTTTAACCCATCCTCTTAGTAACAACTGAGCAGATTAAAAGTCAGATATTTTTGTTTCCTTCAGACCTCAAACTGTTTTTGTAATTGCAAGAATTTTCTCTTTGTTTTTAATCCCACTCACACACAAAAAAAGTCATCAAACAAAAACACATGTTGTCAGACAACATCTGGGTGTTTACTCTGTGTGTGGTGCAACAGTTTGGTCAACAATGACATTTATTAACACAAATTAGGATTTTTACTCATTAAACCTAAATTATTTAATTTTTCTGACACTAAAGAAGACAAGATTTGAAATAATATATTAATATTTTTAATGAGAACTCGCCTGTGTGAGGTCTAGATGAGAACAGGGTGCTGTCTGCCTTTACAACCTAACATAACCTCTTTAACATCCTGTGTGTCACATCCGATCTTTCATTAAGACCGGGAATGCTGGCTTCCTCTGATTTGGAGTAACAGTCTTTTAGCACAAGAGGCAGAAAGCAGGTGTGACAAACCTGCAAGCATTTGAACCTTTTTCCTTTTCTTTCTCAGAATACCAGTTAATTTCCTTTCACAGCCTCATCAGCTCTTTATGACGCTGGTCTCTGAAGCATATCTCTGATAAGTTACATTAGGGTGGGATTAACCTACTTTCATATTGTAAACTTTAGCTTTAAAATCTGGCTGGAAAAAGTGTTTAAATAACAGAGAAACAGATGAATTAGTCCATTTCTGTGTTTTTCTTGTTCTTTTATTAATCACAAGATGTCAGATTCTGTTTGATTCTTTAGGTAAAATTTGCCATCTGACACATTTAGACTCATTTCCAGATGTCTGACTGACTCGTGAAGGAAAGCTGGTCATGCTCACAGCATTTTGTAGCATGTTCTTCTTAGAGTGCTTGTTAATGTTAATGCTCGTTAGTGCTAATTGGCATGGATCTATTAATAAACGAAGAAAAATGACATTTAACGAAGACAATGTTTGATTGATAGAGGTTGCCATGACATTGGATGTGGTGAGGATACACAGGAAAGTCTCTTATACCTCCTGCAACTGGTGTTTCACTCGGTCATGTATTCACATGTAATTTAATAAGTCTATAATCAGAAGATTCGGATTATAGTTTAAAATGTCTATTTCCAAACATGTTGGAACACTTACTGGTAATTTAATTTGATGGTAGTTCAGTCAAGCCAAAACTCAAGATGGGACCCTGCTTGCTGAATACCCACCTGAATAAGAACATACTACCAATATCAGCTAACTTCATCATGCCTTCCTTAGATCCTTAAACACAGGCAGTCGGGTCATTTGCTTTGTAAAAGGAACTTGTGACACAGTCCATGGTCAAACTGGGACAAGGAGGAGGGACACACATGTGAAGCGCTGATATGAGAGGCAGGCTCATGTAATCCATCCATCCATTTTCTACCCCTTTTTCCCTGAACGGGGTCGTGGGGGGGCTGGAGCCAATCCCAGCTCACACCCTGAGAGGCGGGGTACACCTGGACAGGTCACCAGTCCATCACAGGGACACACAGACAAACAACCACACACACACACTCATGTAAAAACCCTGAAATAATCCAAATGCAAAGGGTTATCTTTGTGAATTAAACTTCAAACTGACAAAAAAGTCAAACTCAAGGATCACAAAGGACACACTGGTGTGTGTAGGTGTGTGAAGGAGCTTCTGGCTGCAGGTTTCCAGCACAACAGTGATAATCATTGCCTGAGTATATCTACTCCCATTTGATAACCAGTCGTTACCACATTGGTGCTTTACTCCTGTAATCAGAAGGGGTTTTTGTCCCTTTGCTGACAGGTACAGCAAAATCGTATCCACTTTGTTCTTCTCTATATTTAATGCCAGGGTCATACGTATATGCTGAAAGCAATAAGTACCACTGCTGGACTACCTGTAATGCAGGTAAACAAAAAAAACTTTCTGTCTTACAAAAAGAACTGTAAAAAATAAGTTAAAAAGAAGACAGTATGAAGCTTCAACCAAAAAACCTGTACTGAACAAAGAGCTAAAATCAACATTCACTGCTTCTGCAGCGTCTGCAGCTGTGTGTGTGAAAATTATTCACACACACAATTATTTTTAATATTATAAAATTTTATTTATATACAAAATGCATTCAACCAGTTCATGCATTTAGTGTTTGAATACACGCTAACTTTCTGCACCTGCTGCCCGTTCAAAGACAGAAAAGGATGGAAAGTGGTGTGTATATGCTGTATATATGTGTGTGTTTAGTCAGTGATGTCATACAGCGCATTTACACACACACTCACACCTGTTCCAGTGAAACCCTGGCAGAGTTTCGTCGGGCCTGTTTGTCTGCTTGCCAATTTGCAGCATTCTTTGCCCATTTCTGCTAATAGAATTTGTTACGATGCCAGAGGTTCAGTGCGTCTTGAATCACTCAGCCAGTCCAACTCTGACAATGTGTTCTGTGATGTTTAATTAGAAATAATAGTTTCTAATATTCCTCCAATTAAGGCCTATCTTCAGTTCAGTCTGGGGAGTTGCGTTAAGTGAATGTGAGGCAGAGGGGGAAATGAAAGCACAGGTAAAATCAGGTTGTGGCCTCCCTGGGGTTTTTATTTAAATAAATAAATAAAAAACTGGCTCTGTTGATGACTTTCTGGCTAATGATTCATTTAAGTTCTTCTCAGAGGAAATCCCTAATTAAACCAAGGCTTGAAGTCCAACTGAAGAAGTCTGCAAAGACAATGAGGACATTTAAAAAAGAGATTTAATGGTGGGCGCCTATATGTGTCATGCTGAAGGCAGTGATTTAAAAAGTACTGGCTGGGACACTATAGACAAAATGAATTCTGTCCCTAGTGTACGCTGAAGGAAACAAGGAAAATTTACATACTTAACGCTGTAGTTTTCAGCCTGATTCCATTTTTCCAGCCAATAACAGACCTCTGGATCTAACGTTTTATGCAAAGATGCTTCACAGAGTGGTTGTGAATCAGCTAATCATCCAGTTTCAGAGTCTGTGTTGCAGTGTGCATTAAGCTTTCACCACAGTGTCCTGTTGGGATCCTGTCTACACCACACTGTCAACACTCAGACAGTGTTGCATTCTGGCCTCTGGTTTCCACAGTTGCAGAGTTTTGGATGGAGAGAATCACAAAGATTTGACCTCCAGAGTGAAATTCCCTTGCAACGCGGGGCGAGTTTTGTCTGTGTAAACTGGTAAAAGGAAACTTTGGGCAATGGTGATGTCTTGCAAATCATCTGCACTTGCACAATAAGACCCTGCTTAACCCACTGGTACCAGATGTCCTGTGATCTGCATGTAATAAATAAGTATTTTACTCTATCTCCCTTCCGAATACCCACAAATACCTTTAATACAGATACCATTAATACATGAATGGAAAGCTAAGATTCTTGAGATGTGAACAGTGTATAGCATCCCAGGCTATAGTCAGAACTGTTGATGAGGTAAACTTATTTCTGACGCTAACCGTTAATTATATTCAGCTTTGGAGCCAAAACTAAAGGATTTTAAGGGGGTAACCTGGGAAAATCATGAAATCGGACTTCTGTGGCATGTTGGTGTGGTGAAGTAGAACATTTATGCCGTCAGCGAAGCCGCAGAGGTCATGTGCTGTTAGCATGCAGCGCTTCTGTTGGGTTTTGTGACGATACGTAACACCCTTAGGAATCTTGTTAAAGTTTTACTGCTCACTCGTATGTGCCCTACACAGTTGAAACTGCGTTTTCCCTCCTTAGGCTGCTGCCCCTGCGACCTGACTTTGGATAAGCGGTGGAAAATGGATGGATGGATGGTTGGTTTATTTCTGTTTGAATTCAGATTAAATTGAGTGGCTGTTTTGTTCATTGTTTTCAATGTAAAGCACTTTGAGCTGTCCTGTACATGAAAGGTGCTGTATAAATAAACTTGCCTTGCCTTTGTTGGTATTGTTTCTCTTTAGTCCATAAAACTGAAGAAATGATCTTTCCAATGACACAGTTATTTATGTTGGCATTACGCTGGCTTCCAGTACCATTGATAGAACCTGTTGTCCCTGACCAGCACCACATCATATCAAATGTTCCCCAGCAGAACCAAATGAGATCCATCTGTAATTGAGCCATTAGAGAGTAGATGTGTTACAAACCCCTCTTGCTCTTTATGACTGTGTCAGAATGTGCACCCTATGTTCTACATAGTGCTATTAATGGTGGACACGCCATTTTGTAGGGGTGTCTGAACGTACTTTCAGTAAAAAGTAGTGCCCTCAAAATTACCCACAATGCATCTTGAAAAATAGTGAACATCGATGGTAACTAGACGGGTTAATATAGACCACAATGCATTGCAGGAGGTAGCTTACAATGGCGGATATAAAACAAACATTAAAAAAGTTAACAAAACACTACAGATCATACATTTATAAAGTGAAGAAATAAAATATTTTCTGACAACTTTGGATCGTATTTGCAACGACGTGCGCTGTGGTTGCCATAGTTACAGCTGGTAGTTATGCAATGTCCGACAGCGCTAAAGTAGTGAGCTTCGTGTCCGAATCGCCACCAGAATGAGGCGCTATGCAGGGTGCTATATGGTGCAGCACTGTGTAGTGAATGAGGGGTTAGGGCATAGGGTGCACATTCAGAAACAGCCTGTGTCTGAGAATCTATGATGTTACATTTCTGAACTTTTTTCAAAATATCTTAGAACAAAAATGTTCACTTATTACAACATCAACCATATTGGTTTGATCACTTAATGACCTGGTACATGATTGAAGCAACTAGTTAGCCATTTAAATAGTGTTAAACGTTACAATAACAAAGCTTGTTTGCAGTAATTTGTAGAAACAGTTTCAGGGTTTCGGCTCACACGCCGTTTGTTGACAGAAGCAGCAGAGCTGCTTCACAGTGAAAGTGCTCTGATTCCTGCCTTCTCTTATTGGGTCACTGAAGGCTTTTTGTCCTGTAAATAGAACCAATCTCACACACATGTGTGTGCTCACACAAAAGCATACAAGCACACACTCTTACACAAAAGACCCTGCTGTCCACAGAAACAAGTACAATATACAAATAAACAAGAAAGCATCACTTGTATGGATTTATCAACTGAGAGGAGAAAGAGGATGTTGTGCTTCTGTTCAGTAAAAGTAGGTCGCACACAGATGCAGAAACAACATACCAGACAGTAATGTTGATTTTTTCCTATTATTATTCATCATCTGCTTAATTAGGAATCTATAAACTCATGATAAAAATCCTTTTCTTCTTTCAGTGTGTGCGGTTTCTATACTCACCAGCTTAGATGGACTCCCTGTGAATATGGGAAATACAGAAATAGTTTATTTTATGTAACATTTTATTTGACAGGGACAGAGGAGCATATTTAAAGCAAGAGAAACCCTCTTAAAAAGATTCATTTTCATCTGTTGTTGCAGGCTACATCTCACAAAGGCTCCATGGTGGGATGTGTTTGGGATGTTTTGCTTTCTATGCCGTATTTCTCTCTGGTTTTCTGTTCACTATCATTTTCTTTTTCATTCTTTAGTGTCTTTTATTCTTTTAACCTCTGCATGTCTTTAACACAAACATTTATTTAAAATAAACAAAAAATGTAGACTATATACTATATATGATAAAGGAAAATTACTCAGCATAACACAGCTCCCGTTACGTTAATGCTGGACAAGACAAGTTTAAAAAATATACAAAGGCTCCATGTACAAAGAAAAAATGTGATAGAAACAATTATCCATCAATCTAAAAGGTAAAAGAAAAGACCATGATTCAAAAAGACACCTGATGAATGAACTTTCTCATCATGTACTTTGCAGCCTGTTAACGGGCATTTATTCCATTCAGGTGTGTTAAAGTATGGTTGCCTCTCATGCAGGGTAGGAGTACTGGAGGATCCGGGTTGAGAAACACTGTATTTGAGGACACCATAAGCAATTGAGAAAACATGTGGAAAGAAAAAAATGACAAAACTGGAATGTAAAAAGCATTTACATAAAGCTTTAGAATATAAATGTCATTTCATTTTACTATGTTACCGTATTTTCACGACCACCAGTCTCAGTTATGTGTGCCGTTACTGTATATAACACATACATAAGGCACACCTGATTATCAGGTGCGGGTTTTATATACAATCCACACCCACACTTGTGCCAGGTTCACTTTCTTCACTACTTTCTGTGCTGGCTGATGAAATGATGCCGGCTTTTGTGAAAGCTCGAACAACAGTTCCAGAAGACACAGCTGTAATCTGAGTTAAAAAAAACCAAATGTTTATAAAATTGTTATCTAATTTTGTTTTTGTTTCTATTACTCATTATGGTTACTATAGACACATTTGATCTAATAGATATTATTTGTAATAGCACATTGGAACAATAATGTCAGTTACTTTGCTGGGTAACTAATTACTTTTATTGTATAGTAACTGAGTTACTAACTCAAATACTTTTTGGGAAAAGTCATTTATAACTATAACTAATTCCATCCATCCATCCATTTTCTACCGCTTTGTCCCTTAACAGGGTTGCAGGGGGGCTGGGGCCAATCCCAGCTCACAACGGGCGAGAGGCGAGGTACACCCTGGACAGGTCACCAGTCCATCACAGACTATAACTAATTACCTTTTTTAAAGTAATATGCCCAACACTGGGAATGAGAAGTAACATTTTCATTATTGTTTTGTCCATAGTCAGTTTAAATTAGACTCCCATACGTTTTTATTCTGATAATGCCTAATTATGCTGAGTCTTCATATTTAAAGTAGTAAAAGTACTATTATTCAGCAACTAAATGATCGGCTGTGAGAAACACTTAAAAAATAGGTTCAATTGAGATCATCTAACCAAACCGTAAATGTTAAACAGCTTCACGGCAGGGACATGACCGATGGTTGACATCAAGAGCAGCCAATTGGAGGAGAATAAAGTAAAAAACAAAACAAACAAAAAAAAAACAAATTGATTATGGCTGTTTCAGCCCGTAAAATGTTCTTTATGATGGCGTATTGTCTAGATTTAGTTAGTGAGGTTTTCTGGGCTCTTCTCTGGTTAGGCACAAACATTGGGAGGAATTTCAGGGGAATACCTCAGACTGCTGAGGGATGTCGTATGAGAGCTGATGGAAAGTTTTTCAGCCCATCACTGGACCAATAAAGAAAAGCGAAGTAAAATGGAGGTTTCAAATGAATATTAGCAGAAAGACGTTAGTGGTGAGTTAAACTGAACATTAATCAGTTGACGCATTGGGAGTGAGAATGTGTCCCTTCCCTCTCATTTCCCTTTCAGTGTTTACTCTGTACCCCGCCAGTCACATGACCTACACGTCATGTTTAGGGACAGATAAATGTGAAAACGTGTTTCCATTTGCGATAAACGTCTCTGATGAAACATCTGAAATACCGCCTCACGAGAGTGCCACAACTTTTCAGCAATTAATGAGTTTTTGGATGTTCTCCTCGTGTTAGCGTGAGGTATCTCTGGGTTCCTCCCACCAGCCAAAGACATGCATGTAACCTGCCATTCTATATTCACCATATGGATTAATGTGAGCGTGAATGGTTGTCTGTTTCTTTGTGTTGGGCTGCAATGGAAGGGCGACCTGTCCAGGGTGTCTCCCCTGAATGATTGCTGGTATAGGCTCCAGCTTCCCCGCGACCCTTGATTGGATTAAACAGTATTTTTTTTAATTGTGTGTGTTTCCATTACTGGATTCTATTGCAATATTTAGGTTTTGTGCAAATCTAGTGGTGATGGAAATGCACCTACTATTAAAATCCAGACACCATAGAGACAATCCACTAAATTGCTATTTAAATAAGGGGAATACAACTATTTTTATCTTAATTCTTAATTCTGTAAATGTTAGTCAGGAAGCTAAAACTTAGCAAAGATGAGATAAAGGCAGATTAAGTTACGTCTCTGTCAGGAAACGAGACAGACATCAGCTCATAAAAATCCACTGATGAGCACCAATCAGGTGTCTGAAGCTGCTCATGAACCTCTCCATCAGGATGACCTGCAGGCATTAACTGGGCCTCTTAACCCTCGTGCTTCTTTTGTCCTCTCCATGTCCTCTTCTGCCCTCGTGTTCCTGTAAAAGTCTTAATGAAACTATCCTGTGGTTGTATAATAAAAGGCATTTTCTGAGCTCTGCATTTTTCCTCTCCTTGTTTTTTTTCTGACTCTGTTGTCATGCGTGTTCATTTCTCTTGTCTAGTCTTGGGTCTCTTCTTGGTAAATTACAAATTTAAGCTTTGTTTCCATATTCTCTTTAGCACATTCTTTGTTTTATTTTACAGTTCATCACCTTCACGTTGGGGTCACCTGCTCGTTCCCTGTCACACCTGTTCCTCATTTGCTAGCTGTTCCAGCTTCAGAGCTGCATCACTGCTCATCCCTTCTGTCACAATGGTTATTAGTTTGTTCTGCTTCCTGTTTTATTTTGGAATTTCCTGTTTTGGTTTAATGTGTGTTTGGTTAGCTTTTCAGTTTCCTGTTTTATTAGTTTCACTGGGTTTAATTTAGTTCACTCATTTCACCTGTGTCTTGTTCTGTTCTGTGTATTTATACTCCCGGTTTCGGTTTCATTCTTGTGGTTCATTAGTTGCAGTTTGTTATAGTTGGTTCATGTTCTGTGTTGTGTTCTTAGTTTAATAATAAATCTCCTCAACCTGCACCAGCCTGCCTCCTGCCTGCCTTGGATCCTCAGCCTCACCTCCATCCATGTCCACACCTCCAGTATTGGCATTTTCTGTCAGACAGAAAGTGTCTTTACTTGACTATGTTTTGTTGTTAGTCCTACCTTAACAGTGCTTTCTGCTTGTTCTTAAAATAAACCATGAGTTCACAAAACTATAGTTTTATACTATAGCCTTATTTGCATCTTAATAGCATAAAACCTGACAGGTTTTGGTTAAATTGTTCGGCAATTTTTCATAAAGATTCAAATTGTCACGTTAGCTTTTAAAAGTTTAGATTAAGTAAACAAGGCTTGGCCAAGATTAAAGAAAATAAGTCCAAATGAATGTCACATTAGTCACATGTTACACTTTTGTCTTTACATTTAGTTAAAAGTAATTAGTTACACCTGACTGGTCCTCAAAGCAGAGATTAGTTTTTCATCAATGGGAAATATGAAGCTTAGGAAGCAGCTGTGGGAATCTTTACAACTTTTTATTAGTTGTGTCACATTCTGATGAAGTATTTTCTCATAGTGGCATTTTTAGAATGAACCCAGCTTGAGCCCTACACCAATCAAAGACTCCCCCAGGCAAAGTCAAACTGTCAGGATTAATGTAATATACAGTCAGAGGCCAAATTATCTGTACACCTGTTCAACACAAATAATCAGCCAATCACACGGCAGCAACTCACTGCATTTGGTCATGCAGGCATGGTGGAAACAACATGCTGAGTATTTTAGAAACAGAAGAAGAAGAAATATCTGGTGATAGAGAGACAACAGGAAGTCCAATAATCACTGGTTCCAACCAGGATATGCAGAACATTCATCCAACCATGAAGCAGATGTTCTGCAGCAGCAGCAGAACCACACCGGGTGACACTCCTGCAGCTAAGAACAGGAAACTGAGGCTACAATTCACACACACTCACCAACACTGGACAATAGAAGATGGAGACACACTGCTGGTCTGATGAGTCTCCATTTCAGCTCCATGTTCACATGGTAGCATCAGAATATGGAGGAACATCATGAATAGGATCCAGCCTGCCTTGGATCAACGCTGGTGGTGCGGGAGGATATTTTCATGCTTTCCTTTGGGTCTAACATGGCATGGTTTAAATAACACAGCTTAACTGAGTATTATTGCTGACCATGTCCATCCCTTTATGCAATCAAACCCAATTTTATTTCAAAAGTGTTTTTTGTGCAAATACAACATTATGGCTTCACATAAACACCTGACAATTCTGCAGCCACGTGATGTTTCATGTCAAATCTTTAAGGAACGTTCCCAACACCTTGTTGAATCTATGACACCAAGGGCCGAATCTACTAAAGGTTTGCGTGTACTAAAATGCGTGCAAACTCATTGCTCACGCTAAAGTACAAACTGATCTACTAACAGTGAGCAAAAGGGTTTGCGTCTTTCAAAAGGTGCAAAATTGCGCGTCCATCTC
>JBAMHV010000020.1:21527525-21537566 GCA_037177535.1 Pseudomugil gertrudae | reverse complement strand
AAGCAAAATTGCTCAGCACAATATAGCAGCCAGACCATCATTCTGTCTGCTGAGATGCTGGACAGACACGTTAAAAAAAAAAAAAAAAAAACCTCTGTAGCTGTGCATTTTAGTCATATAATCTTATTTTAATGCGCCTTTCTGAAAACTCTAGGGCGTTTTACAACAAGATTTTTAAGTAAGAGGTCTAATGTAAATGATCAGGAGAGAGCAGAGTTATAAAAAGTTTTAATCAGGCAGGAAAATGGACAAAACCAGAAGCTTAAAGAAGAGACTATGACACAGGTAGGTAGATGATACAGAATATAACTCAGCTCAATCTGCCTTTCTCATGTGTACCTGAGTGATAGGAAAATAAAAACATATCACGTTAAGCTGCCGAGCTGAGCTTAAGTGTTAAGCTACGATCTGTTATGGATGCTTAAAGCACAAGGATGAAGTTATTATTTGCAATTTATATTTAATTTTCTGTATCCAGCAGGGTTTACGTCTGAAAACTACTCATGGATGTAGTGTATTAACTGTGTAGGCCATCCTGAAAGGGTCACAATGCTGCTCTATGTGAACCACGCTAACGGCTGCGTTAAGCTATGGAGGCTGTGATGCTCATGCACCCAGTCAGTGGAAGCTGACCTCAGAGCTACAATTCACCATAAACACCAAAACTGGACAATCGAAGAAGGAAAAATGTTGCCTAGTCTGATGAGTCTCACTTTCAGCTCCACATTCAGATGGTAGGATCAGAATGTGGCAGAAACATCATGAACACATGGATCCATCCTACTTTGGATCATCAGTTCAGGCTTTTAATGCAATCCAGCAGGATAATGCTCATGTCAGGAGTTCCCTGTACTCCAACGGCCTCCACCGTCACCAGATCTCTATAGATCAGCTTTGGGATGTTTCTTATCATAAACATGCAGCTGATAAGTGTGATGATATCATGGACATATAAAATGAAAGAGTCCAATCAGTACAAAAAAGTGTGAAGTGATCAGCGAGTGTACTTTTATTTCCTTACAAAGAAAAAGGGAACTAAAATAAAATCAGCTTTATGTATCCGTTTTACTTGGGGAACCAAACAGAAGAAACACTCTTTATCTTTTTACTGGGATTTTGACATTTGAGGCAGTACATAATACTTCTAGCTCCATCCTGTAGCTGTAACCATGGGAACGGGACTTTGCAAAGGATCAGTAGCATTGACAATATCTTTATAAATCATTTTAATAATGGACCCAGTATAACAATACAAAACCAACCAAAACACAAGCATGTATGTTTTCCTAATTGCCGGGAATCACACCACAACACTACTGGATAATAAAGTATCTACTTCCATCGTACTGGGCGAGAAACATCTGGGCGGGTAAAATCCCTGTTGTCATTGCTGGAAACGAACCATGCCTGGATGAAGGCGGGTGAGTATTCGGGGCGCGTATCTGGAATTGAAAACGTCCGGCTGTGGATTTAGATTTCCTGCATTTCGCCCCCAGTGTCTGTAACTTATTTTTACTGGTTCAGATTATGGAGAAAAATGTAAAAATGCCAGTCCCAGTTAGAAAAGAACAAAGATACATTTTTCTATTGGATCACCCCACTTTACTTCACTAGTAAAATGAATGTGGGTTGGTTTGCATCCCTCTCTCTCTCTCTGTGAGTGTGTGTGTGCTTGTGTCCCAGTTGAAGCAGGTTGAGGAAATCTGTATTCCATTAACTGTTTTAGCTCAGACCCAGCCCTCCTCTCACCCTGTTTTTGGTGCACTGATGTTCACAACCTGCCGCAAAGCCACATCTGGTTGTTCAAAGGCCCCAGTGTGTGTGTGTGTGTGTGTGTGTGTGTGTGTGTGTGTAGGTATTTTCCCAGCAGCTGGCTGCAATCTCTAAAAAGTGCTGTGGTGTGTCTCACACACACACAAACACACATCACTAAAGCATTAGTTGGTGTGAAACAAGGTTTTTCTTCTGCCTTAGAGCAGTGTGTCCATTTACAGTATGTGTGCATTAATGTTTGCCTGTTATGGCCGGCGGAACAGGAATGCACATCTGAAGCTATAAAAGTAAAAGGTTAATGGGAAGCAGACCCTCTGTGTGCACGTGTGGGATAGGGGAGCACTCAAAGCAAGCTTTAAAGGGTCACACGTTAGGCTGGAAGTTTCTTTTTGGCATTGTGTGCATGGACGCGTTGGTCCGAGTGTTGACACTTTGTTGTAAAGCTAAATGACACACCCGTTATGTAATGATTAGTGCTGATTCGTGGAGGATTTCGTGTTGCCCAGAAGACTCGAGTCGCACTTATAGTGACTTTAGACTTGTTTAGAAGACTTGAGACTCGACTTGGACTTGTGATTTGAACTTGTGAATGTTTATTTTCTCGGTTTGATCGCCTCTCTGCCCTCTGTGCTGCTTGCTGTCCTTTTCCCAGACGTCCCACTGACTTAACGTCACACAAACACAGACGCTCTGCACGTGCACAACCAGTCTAAACAACAATGTGAACACTGCAGCGCTGCTGCAACTTCAGTGGTTAGCTTATACTTATTGTCCTAATTTTTAATTTGTTTTAAGTTTATTAGATTTTTATTTTTGCTTATTTTATTTGGACTTTACATGTAACTGTTGGCAGTGGACTACCTGACATATGAATATAATATGACTGTGGGAGGCAAAAGCAGATCAGTTAGAAGAAGATCCCCAACACTGCCCACCACACCTTCTTCCTCATAAGCATTCATTCATTTACTCAGTGGCTCTTATAATAATCGATCAATTGATCAGTCCATCAAATCCCCCAGATCACAAACCCACTATCTTACACACAGACAACCATGGACACCAACTATTTTTAGATCCCTGCAACACACACACACACATCTGTACAGTTCCCTGCAACATAAACACACACACATCTGTACAGTTCCCTGCAACACACACACACACACACACACACACACACACACACACACATATGTACACCTGTACAAGCCATTGCATGTTGTTAGCGAGTTCCAGAGATGCAGAATGATCAGATTTGATTTGCCAAAATCACATTAATTAAAGTATTTACAAAAACAATTCTCATTTTTTCATTTCATGAAACAGAAAAAGGAAATATGTTTATATTGATAAATTTACATCAGATTTAACATGTACCAGAATCATCTCCACATACAGTTCCCACACTAAGGTGATGCTCCAGTATTTCTGCTTCCAGTTTGGCCTTTTGAACGGATTGTTTCCCCCTCCATTATAAGCTGTTTCTATTTCACTTTGTTTTATTTGCCTGTGAAGATGGACCCTATAACTTACAGCTGCTTTGCTGGCAGCAGGAAGGATGGATAAAAGATATTTAACACATATTTACATGGAACAGCAGACATGTTCTCACACTGCTGAGAATCTGCAGAAGGACTTTCATCTGTGTGTAAATCTGCAGGAAAAATCAAAACACAATGACTCTTTGTTACTGTTGTAAGTACTATAGTATGCATCACACCTCTGTGGTCCCCGAGCATTGTCCAGTTCTGTCACAGTAGAAGTGTCTCTTCATTTTCATCCTACAGTAGAAGTATGCAGGTATACTTTATCTGGCCAGAAATAAAAACATTTAAAAGCAACTAATAGATATAATAGATAGCCAACAATCACTTATGCCTGAGACACACCGGATGGTTTCTGGAGGGTCCAATAACCCGATGGATCCACTGCAAAAACTGCAAGATGATGATAAAAAATAATGGAATAAGATTACAGAATACATCATATCCAGCTGAATAAAATAAGTCTGCATGATGCATGAATGAAACAATGATTACTGTTAATCACAAAGTCTTTAAGTGACAGCAGTGATGTTTTTTTTTAGAATTAGAATAAATGTAAACATGTGAATAATTAAATGATGCTAAAGTTACACATCACTAAGTCACTGGATCATGAGAGGTACACTGTGATGAAGTACCCACAGTAATACCATCAACCAGAGATCCTCTGCCTCCACAAGGATTACATCTTACCCAGAACCCAACATATTAACAGATTAATGGACATTATCATTGCACCATTAAACTGGTACAGGAAATAAAGTAATGCTTGAATATACAACATTCTCAAAATGATTTTTTATTGGGCATTTTAATGAAAATAGGTTAAATATGATTAAACTCACTCATTTTCTCAGTTAATTATTTGTTCCAAGCTAACTCTCTTTCTTACATTCACGCTGCTGTGTTATATATATTTTTTTATAAAACGGGCTTCAACTCTTCATAAGCAGCATTAAACCCTCAACTCCGCCTCTGTGACATACGCAGACTGTTTTCACCTGCAGTTTCCATTGTGGATCATGAATCTGGCGATCCATTGCTGCAGGCTTTATATTGGTGGTGTGCGCTCATTAACTCTGGGTTACCAGCAGGAGGCTGATTAAACTGAAACTTATCTGCTGTTCTGGACCCGACATACTAGATGATGACATGGAGAGAAAATGGGCTGCACTGTATAAACAAACAAACAAACAAACAAGAGAGCTCAATGGATCATAAAAACACTTTGTTAGAGGGAATCTTAGTTGCGATTAGATAGAATTAGATTAATTAGATTAGAATCACAAGAATGAACTTTGACCATTATGATCCTTTGTGTTGTTATGCCTCTGTTATGTTTAAATGAAGAGAATATTGGAAACAAGTCTATGAAGGACCTATGGATGAATGTGCACATCACTGGACCAGCTTTAACTCAGACATGCTTGACCTTGAGCAGGCTGGATAACACATGAGCACACGTTATTGTTGTGGCTGCTATGAGCCTAGGTCAGAGTTACTTTACACACTGAAAACATCCTTCACAGTGAGCTAAACAGTGTGCCAAAGAAAAATGTCAAAATAAGCCATTTTAGTGAGTTAGGTGATAGAAAACCGATCAGCATCTTACAATACAGTTTCTGCTCCCGGCAGAATCCTGATTTTGTGTCTAATTAATTGTTTAAATTGATTCCAGAGCTTGTATCATAATACATCCTGCATGTTGCGTAGTCTGTGACATGATGACAGTCCTGAAACAATGTAGCAAACTGTTTTTCACACTGAATGGAAACATTTTATATCTTTATTGCATAATTTTTTTCCTTTTTCTTTCTTTTTTTTGCTCTAACCTTGTATTGAAATGTCACACTGCTCTCATATTTAACGATAATCCCGTCTGTGACAGAGGCTTTGTTTAACTTGTACTGAGAAAAACAAATGGTTTTGGGAACTCTTACATAATAACTGGAACATACTGGAAGAAAAACGGTGCAACAATAGTGTGTTATTTCACAGGTATCGCTTATGTGTGGTCTGTTGCATGCCCTGTCCTTGGACCATTTAGGAGCAGCACCAGCCTTTGAGGACAACTTGGGCTTAGCACCGACCTGGATAACGGGCACGTTGTAGCCAATCAGAATCAAATATTCACCCAACCGTGGTTTGAAATATAACTTTGATTTATTACATGGTAAAAAAAAAAAGTGTTTTTTCAGATTTTGTTAAAGAGTCAAATAAAGTTTTTAGATTTGAGAAATGTGATGTTTCTGCCCTGGTCGTCTTAGATCAGGCATTAAAGGGTTAACGGCCTTGAAAGGTAGCTACAATTAAAAATAATTACTTCTAATATGTGATTTATAATAATTCACTTGAGAGATTTTTTGAAAAATAAAAATGTATGTTTGAAACTGATTTAAGAGAAAAAAAGGTGAATACAATTCACAGCTCATACATATTGACATGTACGCACACACACACACACATTGTGATTAGCTTTTGGCAGCAAAGATTTAGTACAATAAATGACCTTTTGTTTAAATACCAACAGGCAGAAGGCGCTCAGGCTCATGGCTGCCAACTATTTGAATCCCTTCTTTATTGTGAGTTCAGTGTGAGACGAGCTAAAAATATTCCTTTCCAACAGTGCAGACTAAACCCAGACTAAACAGTGTTAACGCACATAAAAACAACACAGCATATGTATGATAAAGTCTCCAGATATCTACCAAGCAGATATGAGAAGGTATATCTTTTAGTAAGAAATAAAAAGCCAATAACTGACACTGGTTACACTGGTTACACTGGTAACTATAGTTTAATAAATGGCTGTGTGGAGTTGGAAAGAAACCCACTTATTTATTACTTTTACTTCTTTTTATTTGTTTGTTTTATTTTTGCTGCAGGTCTTTAGCTAAAGTGGTTAAATATACGAGCTAACAGACAAAAGTGTAGACCAGGGAAGGCACAACGTTGGTCCTCATGTCCTCATGTTGGCCACAGTCCTGCCAGTGTTGTGAGTTTCCCTGCTGCAACACACCTGACACAGTTTCTGAGTTTCTAATTAGAAAACTTCTGCAGAGCTTAACATCAAATTCAACGCAACCCTGCTAATCAGCCACTGATGTGACTCAGGTGTGTTGCAACAGGGAAACTCACAACACTTACAGGACAGTGGCTCTTATAGCCGGCTATCCCTGGTGAGGACACACATTCTCATTGGATTTAACCCCTTAACACCTGACCTATAAGAACTGTGCAGAAACATCCAGTTTATAAAATCTGAATACTTTATTTGACCCTGTAACAAAATATGAAAAAAAGAAAACTTGTTTTTGTATATTTAGTATTTATTACCCTGGAATAGGTAAAAATATATTATAGTGTATTTGTAGTGTGTTTGTAGTATTTACCAGGGTGCAGGAGACCAGTATGGTGAACAACAGGGTTTTTGACTTTCTGCCATAAAGTGATGAAATGATCAAACTTTATTAATCTCTGAGGAAATGTAAGTTTACAGCAGCTTTTTCAGGTCACTGGTGATCCAGGGTTTGTTACTGGGGAAGCTCCTCACTGTTCTTAATGGGATGATGCTGTCCACACAGAAGTTTATATAATCCGTCACACACTCAGTCAAGCTGTTGATGTCCTCTCCATGAGGATCATTCCAGTCTCAAAGCATCCTCTGAGAGCATCTTCAGCCTCATCAGACCAGGTTTTAAGAGTGATGCAAAAGTCTCTGAAACAGTATATTATACATCAGGCCTTAATGTGTTAATGGGGAAAGTGTGTCCAGACTTTTGACTGGTACACTATATATACAGTACATGTATAAAAAGCTCCAGGCCGGCTAGGATGAGACTGAGCTTTTTAGTCATTGAAACTGGTGCAGAGGAAGATAAATTAAACAACATACTACTCTAGATGCAGAACCACCAGAATCGTAATTGACCTGAACACAGGTTCAATAATCACATCGAGAATGTGTGACGGCTTCTTTTTACCACCTGAAGAACAAAGTTCAACCATTTCTCCGTCAAGCCAATGCAGAAACTTTATCCATGCTTTTACATCTGCAGGGATATTCTGTTTTTTAGCTGATAAACCCCGCAGAACCTTTCAGAACCCTGCAGAACCTTTCAGAACCCTGCAGAACCTTTCAGAACCCTGCAGAACCTTTCAGAACCACGCAGAGCCTTTCAGAACCACGCAGAGCCTTTCAGAACCATGCAGCACATCTGCTGTCTGGGAGCAGAAAGATGGCCGACATCGCGCCTATCTTAGACTCTGCTTTGGCTTCTAGTCAGCTTCGTGATCAGGTTAAAGGGTTCATTTATTGCTCTTTAAAGCTCTTATTGGCCTCTTTTTTAATTTTTAATGACCAGAAACCCTCCAGAGCCCTCAGGTACAACATATATAACAGACATGAGCAATAAGCGACTGCTACATATACTAAACCCTCACACAGTAGTTTGCTTGCTCCACATTTGTGAAACAGTCTGCCATTGGACCTGAGAGGACCTCACAGGTTTTAACAGGTAACCCTTATAATCGATGTGATAAGTCACCCACAGCATGGCTCATCTACAAAAACCACTCAAGAGTTTGGACACACCCTTCCATTTAATCCAACAAACAAGTGTGTGCAAACTTTTGAAAATGAGTATTTATTTGATTTCTGAAGGCATGTGAAGGCTCATCCATTCATCCATCCAATCAGTCTCCCATCCATCCTTCCATTATCATCCTGTACCCCGTCTTGACTTACTCTTCTTTCACCACATATTCTCATTTTGTTAGCTTTTTCCAGGTACCATCTGGGGATTTGCTTGGTTAAGGTCACCTCCGTTCTTAGAATGACTTGTATGTTTTTATACTTTCATATATTAGAACTGCGATGGCTGCAGATGGTAGCAGATTTCACCCTGAGCAGACGACAGTGTGATGGCTCCGTCATGTCAATGGTTAACATGCTGCCACGTTACCTTTTGGAGGTTTCTGCTTTATCATGGTCAAGCCTGTTATCAGCTGGTTTCAGACCTCTGGACGAGCCTCATGGGACAGCAGCATGTCTGAGAGATGCTGAGATGTTACATATCTTTGGTCTGTAGACACATAAAAAACATATTGCTCTGACTGCTTTGCATTGATGCTGCATTAACAAAACAGACTACTGTACTTTTATGAGCTGATGCAGTTCAGTCCAGGCTTTGCCACTGAAGTAGCTTTTTATAAAGCATGTGAGTATACCACAGTTCCAGTACACCACCCCTCCCATACAGAGAGCAGACCTTAATGGCAGCTGTGGCAGGCCTGCTCTGTGGTAGCAAAATGAAACAGTATCTCGTCATGTGTGAGTGTTGACTTGATTTTAGTATGCACCCACAAATCCTTGGTTTAGGCAACTCCCCATCCTCTTTTCTTTTTTCTCCCTTTGCCTCTTTTTAGAAAAAAAATTCAAGATTTTTCCTCTCTATTTCCTCACCCTTGCAGCAACACTCTCTCTTTCTGAATATTTCTATATTTTTTTAACCTTTCCCTTCTATTTCTCTCTCCTCTTCTTCTTCTTGCTGACTCTGCACCTCTACCACCCCTTTTAAAACTCCCAGCATACGCACATACCCGCACGTGTGCATGCACGCATACACATGGGCCCAAACACTGCATTTAGGCACAATAGTTATATTAAAATGTGCTCCCACATGGCCACCATGAGTCGTGCAAGTCCAGTCAGCAGAAGCTGGAGTTGAACACAGCAACCTACATTTAAAGTTAATAAATCAAAAGCAGGTAAAAATAAACATTTTATTTGTTTTTATATTGTGTTTTTTAGGGCTTTGTTTTGTAGAATTGTTCTTTAGATGGCATTTGAAAGAAGTACACAGGGTCTTGATGTGGGGGTCCAAACCTAGAGGAGATTTTACAGCAGGAAATCACTGCATCAAAAACACTGATTTATAGATAAGTAAGAAAATAACTGTAACTGTAATAACCTTGAATCCAACAACCTGCAGAGCAGAAATAGCATTGATTTCTCCTGAACCAGCTTTAAGAAGAAAATAAGTTCTACTGTTGTTGTTTTCTGCTTTAAAGAAGTCACTAGTGATGCACAAGTGACTTTTGCAGCCTGGAAGATGCTGAGTACCTCAGAGGTGATAATGCACCTTTAGGCCCACTCAGTGTCACAGAGACATACATTTATCAGCCCTTTTATGAGGTTCAGCTGTTTAATTACTTCCATCTATCCATTTTCCACTATTTATCTGAAGTTAGGTCGTAGGGGCAGTAGCTTAAGGAGAGAAGCCTTTAGCTGATGCAATTACTTGTTAACACAAATATCATATCATCTAATCACACGACAGCAACTCATCACATCTAATCGTGTAAACATGCTGGAGATGACTTACTAAACTGAGAGGAGATCGAGAAGAGAATGGTGAATGAGATTTAAGTCACATTTTACCAGTGTTGTTCCAGAGGATGTCCATCCCTTTCTGAACACAGTGCAGCATCTTCTGATAGATAAACTTAAGAGTGAAGCACCATGTCACAAAGCTCACATCATCTCCAACTGCTTTCTTCATCACGACAATGATTCACTGCATTCCAACAGCCTCCATAGTGACCAGATCTCCAACAGAGCAGCTATAGGATGTGGTGTAATGGAAGATTCTCATCATGGATGATGGTGGAACGGGAGATTCTCATCATGGATGATGGTGGAACGGGAGATTCTCATCAT
>JBAMHV010000020.1:21492669-21519751 GCA_037177535.1 Pseudomugil gertrudae | reverse complement strand
TCTCTCCTAGTCTGTATTTCTCTCTCCTAGTCTGTATCTCTCTCTCCTAGTCTGTATTTCTCTCTCCTAGTCTGTATTTCTCTCTCCTGGTCTGTATTTCTCTCTCCTGGTCTGTATTTCTCTCTCCTGGTCTGTATTTCTCTCTCCTGGTCTGTATTTCTCTCTCCTGGTCTGTATCTCTCTCTCCTGGCTGCTGCCATTTTGTCTATCTCAATAAGTTTAAAACATCCAACAGACAAAAGCAGCTTCCAAAGGTTTGCAGACTTTTCATGCATCTCGTCAGCAACAAGTCAGGGTGTCAAAACGGGGGCTCTGGTTACCAGGAGTGTGTGCCGTTTTTATATTCAATCCGTTTGCTTTCAGATAGAAAACTATTTCGAGATAAAAAGGTTTTCAGTTTTACTGACATCACACATTACCTCTTGGGTCTGCCTGACTACCTGGGCTTTGATTAGGGCTGTCAAAGAATTAAAACTATGAATTAGATTAAGCACAGGATAACTGTGGATATAACACAATAGTTGAGTTGTACAGCTGACACACAACTAGCGAAAGGATAAATCAAGAGAAGAACAAGAGAAGCACATAAAGAAACCACCAAATAAAAACCACATGAAGAAGACAGAATAAGATCAGGTGAACAGTAAAATAAAACTTAGTGGTTTAATTCTTCTACCTTTGGTGGTGTGGTGTTTGTTGACAGCTTTGCAGCATTTTAGCTGAAACTACTGATTTTGCAAAAGCACCAATATGTAGCATTTCTTTCATCAATGTTTAATTTGAGATAAAATAAAGTGATTCAGGACTTTCTTTCATGAAGACAGTAATCCGGTTTGGAGGTGAGATAGAGCTGTGTGTCATCAAGCTGAAATATTTCCTAAAGACATGGCTAAACAAAAGTATGTAAATGATAAATGACAGGGGCCCCAGGCCAGAACCTTAGTGCACACCTGTGTTGGTGTTGGAAGGTGACAGAATGACCTGTAACTAAATGAATTCACAGGTAAAGGATGGACATAAAGAATGCATGCATGGTGATGACATAGAACATAAATGGGTCTTCAAAGTGATTGACATCTCTGGTTCGTTCGCCCCATAAACCTTTGCATATATGGAGCAGCTCTCTTTATCCTTAATTTCTCAATGGAAAATAAACACCTAAAATTTAATAACCTAAATTGTTAAAAAATGTTGTTTAAATTACCATCCATCCATTTTCTGCTGCTTATCCAGGGTCGGTAGCCTAAGCAGGAAAACCCACACTTCCCTCTCCCCAGCCACACCCACCAGCTCACTGGAAGGATCTCAAGGCGTTCACAGACCAGCTGAGGAAAATAACCCCTCCAGTGTGTCCTGGGTCTCTTTTTGCATGGATGAGTGTCTGACCAGAAAAAAGTCCAGGAGGAATTCAAACCAGATGCCCCAACCACCTCATCTGGCTCCTCTCAATGCGGAGCAGTGACTCTACTCTGAACCCCTCCCCATCCCATCTCTAAGGAAGAGCCTGGCCACTCATTTCAGCCGCTTGTATTGATATTTTTGGTCATTGCCCACAGCATGTGACCAGGGTGAGGAACATGGATCAATAAATTGAGAGCTTTGTTTTCTGATTCAGCTCATTTTTCACCCACAACATTCCAGTGCAGACTACTGCACCAATCCACCGGTTGATCACATTCACTCTTTTCCTCTCTAAACACACTCTTTGTATTGATATAACAGGACCCTGTTATATCAACATGAGGGCAGGACCTCATGTCTGGATGTTTTATGACCCAGAACTAAAACTCATGACAAAATCTAACTGGTTAAGATCACATGTCAGCACCAAAATTAAACCTCTGTCGATTCAGTAGCAAATGATAAGACATTTCCAATTGTATCAGATTTAGCCACAATTTAATTTCAATACAATTAGTTTCAGGAACTCAGGCTAATTTAAATGCGGATTTAAAGCAGCACTTCTGATTTTTAACAAAGGTTAAGTTAACAAAGGTCAAGCCTTGACTCGAACAGTGGCCTTTTTGTGTTAGCGTGGGTTCTCTCCAGGTACTCCAGCTTCTTCCACCCTCCAACGACATGCATGTTAGGTTGGCCATTCTACACTGTCCATAGGGGTGACTGTGCGTGACTGGTTGTTTGTCTCTCTGTGTCGCCCTGTGATGGACTGGCGACCTGTCTGGCTCATTATAATTACTTGGCTTGCACCCTGTCTCTTCAGTGAGCTCTTTAATTTAAGTAAATTTCAGTCTGATTTAGACTCCTAAGTGAACTGGATAAAACATTTAAAGTGTTGTTTTTCAGCCTGAAGATGCTGCGGGGCAATGACAGTTCCATAGATGCACATACTGAATGTCAATGTGCCACAAAACATGTCCGAAGCAAGAATTTTAAGGTCAGAGACAAATATCTTAATGCTTTAAGCACAAGTAAACAAGATACAGGTGATAGTATAACCTGGTAATAGCCAATATAACTTGGTAAATATTAGCTAGTATAACTTAGTTACCATTAGCCAGTGTAACATGGTATTGGTTTGCCAGTATAACTCAGAAATGGCCTAAATGACTAGGTGATGCTTAGCCAGTACAGCTTAAAGTTTGCTATTGTAACATGATAATGGTTTGATGTTAAACACACCCAATCTCATGAAGTTTAGCAACGCTTCAGGCTGCTGGTGGTGTGGGGGAGTATTTTACTGGCCCACTTTGGCCCCTCAGTACCAACATGGCTACTGTGTGTATGGTTGCTAATAAGGATAAGAGTAAGAAACGTTTATGTGTCCTTCTGTGGGGAAATTGCTTTGTTGCAACAGTACAGGTGGAGAAAGCAGAAGCACACATGATATCAAAATGAAAAGACACACACATTTAATGTGACTGTGATTTGACAGGATGAGTGTGTACAGTATTAAATTTGTACATAAACATATAAAAACACAGTTTACATGGATACAAAGCAGATTCCCATCATGAATGCACAACAACTGCATGATGCTTCATGTCAGTATGGAGCAAAATCTCTGAGGAATGCTTCCAACACCTTGTTGAATCTATCACAAGAATTAAAGATGTCCAACCAGGTAGCAGGGTGGACATAATAAAATGGCTCATGATGTTTGTTGTCACACCATCACAGATTTTTACCGTGTTATGAGCTGGACATGTACCCTCTCCTCATCATGTGACATCTTTTATCTCCCAAGGTTGATTTTTGCTGCTCAGGTTTGACCCAGATGTGACTGCTGCAGTGTTTTGTGTCAGATCCTAACTACGTGTTCCTGTTCTGTTTCAAGGTTGAAATTCAGACTAAACCAGGATGTGTTGTGTAAATGTTATGTAACTCTTCCCTCCATTCACATGCTGATAACGACAAAGAAGCACCGAGAGATTTATGATCTAGGTTTGTTGCAATTAAAGATCAGACCTTGGTCTGGTGATGAATTCATGTAAGAAAAAGGAGAACTTGGAAAGAATTTACTAGAAAACCCTGCACAACCGGTCAGCTTTTATCTCAAAGGTTGCCTTCTTATTTGCTTTTTCATCTCTAAATATTGGATCTTTTGCGTATTACATCCAGAACGCAGCATTAATTGTTGCTTCATGTGGTGACAGGAGCAGTGTAACAAGCTCGGAGCTCAACACTGACATGTTATTAAAGGGTGATAGCTGACATGTTTGCAAAGCAATTTTTAATGCATGCCTCTCAAAGTGCGACGGTGGGACGGACTTCTGCTCAGATCCAGCTGCTTCGCATTCGTTTCTGTTCATGGAGTTTCTTTCCCTTTCTTTGGTTTTATCTTTAATTAAATGTTTCATCTTTGAAACTAACCAGCCGCCTCTGTGAAACATTTTTTTTACAGAGTATCAGACTGAAGAAAAAGCTTCTTGCCAGATGAAACAAACAAATATGAAGATAAATAAATAAACTTTGTTTTTTCACAACACCTACAAAATTTAGCTTTGAAAAAAAAGAAGGCCAAGATCATTAAAATCATTTTAAATTGATCGGACGCCCCACAGATATGCTGAAACCAGAGCAAGCTGATTATAAAAATAATAACAAAACCCAAAAACATTCACAAAATAAAAATAAAATAATATATTGTGAGTTTTCTACTGGATTTTGCACAAATGCAGCCTGTTTTATTGTGATTTCTATTTAAGCTTATTCAAAGGAAAAACCATTTTCACACTAAATCATTAATTACATCATCAATTACTTCACTAGAGGGCAGAATATTGAGTTTAAGGATTTATGCAACATTTTTACTGTATCAGTGTTGTAGATATCTTGTTATCACATTAGGAACCACATTTCCATAAACTCTCTGCTAAGTGTGTCCAAACTTTTGACTGGCAGTTTATAAAACAAAAGCACTTCCAGGTTAGTTTAGAGATTTTATTTGCAGCTCACTTCAGTAACTTACAAAAGAGGAAACAAGGTCAGAATTTCAGATTAAAACGGTAAAACTTTCCTTAGAAAAATAAAAATGCTGAACAAAACATTTTTGGAGTATTTAAAGTTTGAGTTAAACCAACCCGTATCCCATAGCAACTAAATGTGTTTATAGAAAAAGACATATCCAAACTAAATGAGGAATTGATTTAAATATCAAAGTTCACATTCGTGTCCTTTGTGTATAAAGATATGTGGCAGAGAATGAATGTATGTGCTAGCATGTGTGAGTAACTACCCCCCAAACAGGAAAGAAAAACTTATTTCTTTAATAAAGGATTTATATAGATTTGGAGGAGATGTGCGATCCAAACGATTTCTGCTAAGCTTTCAAGGTTTTTCATAGAGTCCATAAAAAGCTGCACATTTTCCAGTATCAGTGCAAAAAATGCATCTTTTACACCTTTTAATGAAACTGACCCTGTTCTCCATCAATAAGCAAACATCTATAAACCCAGTTCATCTGAGTGCTGCATAGTTTTAGGTATGGGTTCACAGGAAGCAACAGGCCGGGCAGCAAATCAGCCTTTATGTGTGTTTCCTTTCCTTCCTCCTTATTTCTAAGCTGATGTTTTCTCTGTGAGAGAAATCCACACATGCAGGCTGTAATTAGAAAAAAGAAAAAGAAAATAGGCCACTCACTTTATACCTGCAGGCTGTGGGCTGCACAAACCAGAGGGGAGTGTGTATTACTAAGTATTTCCAGAGGAGGGTCCTGGTTGGTGTAGTTTAAGAGGTGACCCATAGGGGCTTAGCATGCAGGTCAAGTTCTGCACTTGTTTCAGTCAAAGTGCAAAAACTAAGACACAAACAGATCAAATAGCTGTCACGTGATTCGTGATTTATTAAAATAGTCCCACATAAGAGAAAAGTTTGATCTGTCTGGATTCAAACGTTTCCTGAGACAATTAGACTAATTAATCTAAATGAAAGCAGCCAATCAGTCAGGGCAAGAAATCCCATTTTTCTTTACAATTTATCGATCTGATCCACAGAATCTCTCCTCTCCCAGCAGCAGCAGCGTGCAGCTCTTCGTGGTGTTTGACGAGGATGTAAGCTAGGTGGCCGCACGAGCACATTTATCACGCAGCGCCAGACGCACATGGTGCTGCGGGAATCTGCAGCAGCCGCAGCCGCGCGGAGGACGCTCTCAGCCCGCTCAGGAGCCGCGCTCAGCCCGCTGTGCTGACGGGACAAACAGCACATTTTCTCCTCCTTCTCTCACACTCTGCGCGGTATTTATTTATATATCGTGTGTGTGAGCCTGAAAACCAGCCGCGGCGAAGTGCGTGCGAGCGCGCGGAGGTCGGACTTGTTCGGCTTGGAGGAGGAGGAGGAGGAGAGGGGGACAAGAAAAGCCCAAGGAGTCCCGGTGTGTCCAGCCGGTCCCCTCTTCTCCTTTTATTTCCTGTAAGTTTTTTTTTCTTCTTCTTGTCTTTTGAATTATTTTCAGCTGCCAAAAAAAGAGAAAGAAAGAAAGAAAAAAGAAAGAAAACTGGACTTGAGCTTCCAGCCCCGAGGATGAAAGCAAACTAAGGTTTGCGATCAAGAGTTTTTTTTTGTTTCTTTTTTTCTTCTTGCTGGATTTATTTCTCTGTAAAGGCAAAAAGCGACCGGAGCGGTGCGCAAAGGAAGAAAAAAAAAGCCAAGCTGAGGTCTTCCACCTCTCTGCTCTCCCTCCCTCTGTCAATCTGTCCACCTCTCTTCTATCCATCTATCTGTCTCTCTCCGTTTTGTTTCCATGTTTGTAGGTCCGTGTGATTTTGCTAAAATGCATCATCAACAGCGGATGGCAGCTTTGGGAACAGACAAGGAGCTGAGTGACTTACTGGATTTCAGCGCGGTAAGGACGCTCAGCCTTCCTCATCTCTTTATTTCTATATAATGATATTATCATGTCAGCACAAACGCGTTCTCTTATGTATGTTTGACACATTTTAAAAGCCTGTAATCACTTTGAAACTATTTTCACCACAAGTTGTGCTTATATGAGTAACTTTGTGCATATTCTTGGTTTTTGTGCTGTTTTCATTTCTTTGCTTGTGTATGTGAGTGTGTGTGCAGAGAATTGTGATGCTGCATTAGTAATTTTGTTGTCTTATAGATGCCAAACAGCGATTTGAAAATGTTCCCAACATCCATGGTAGTATATCTCATTTTAAGTCCTCTTTTTCTCCCTTCATGTGCAGATTTATTGCTTGTTTTCTTGCCGTGATGATCAGATTTCTAGGAAATGTTTGCTTTTTGTTTGTGTTGTCTTTTTAAGGCGCAGAAGCGCAGCGGTGTGTTTTGCAGGAAATCCTAGATGAGGGGGGATGTTTTCTGTAAAATATAAGCAGAGAAATAAAAAACTCGCGATGGAAACATGAGCTTATCAGACCTGACTCCGAACAGGCAAAGAGGGACACTTATATCCGCACAGTTTGCCTGCAGAAAAAGCGTTTTTAAAGTTTATTTCTTTGCAAAAAGCAGCTTGTGTGCTGAACTTGACGGACAGGAAATCGGAACTCCTCTCAGCCATGTTTTTTTTTAACCTCCCTCCTCTGGGAGCAACTTTTTGTCCGGGCTGGAAGCATTAATACGAGGCTAAAATGCAGAGGAAATGGATTTACATTAATCTTATTATGAAACGGCATCCTGATATGAGCTTTGTTTAAAAGGAGGGAGCGCAGTGATGCTGCGCGAGACGCAAACAGCGGCATCTCTTATTTCACCCGCAGCGCTTTGAGATGCCAGAAAAGCGTTACCAGATCCCAACCAGGACACTAAAACATGCACATATAACAAAAGCATGCGCGTTATAATATTTATTTATGTAAGTGAGACATACAGAAGCTTTAATAAACCAGCTGAGGCCTCCAGACGCGTTAAAGGAGATGATATGGAGAGGAAATAAAACATAATGCAAGGCCCTGTGTGACCACCACAGAGCCAAAAACACACCTGTGCTACAGGGATTTTTACTTTAATGCAAAGAGTCTTTGTAGCACACATGGAAAATACTTTACACCCAAGTCTGAGTAGTGAAAGTAAAACAATGTATTAATATTTAGTGTAAATACAGCAAGACTGCTAAAAGTTTACAGGTGTCTCATAAAAGAGAAGCCAATAAAACGACTGTGGACCGTGTCCACTGCGAGAGAGGGGACATGTTTATTCTAAAAGGCAGTAACATAATTAAATCTGACAATCGCCACCACAAACGTGCAGTTTGCAGGATTATTTTATAGCTGCTGTGATGATCTAATGCCGCAAGAAAGCCTGAAATAGCAGGAAATAGAGAATGTGCAGCCAGAGATGCAACAAATCCATGCAGGAAGCTTGTTTGCATCTCACCGGTAGCACCGCTAAGTCTGGGTAAAAAACAAAACAAAGGAGGGCAGCAGCAGCTAAAATACGCGTCCAGGCCGAGCCCAGTTCTGCGGATCACCCTCCTTCATGCACCCACAAGCTGCAACTCAAACCAGTTAGACTGGGTTTTATCCATCCAGCTGCTAATAAGCACAATTAGCTCCTAAAATATTTCCCCCTTATTGGTGGCAGCTGGAAGAGATGTACGACACACACACAGGCCCAACAGCATTTACAGGGTTTGTGGTATTATGGACATGAAAATAGACTTTCAGACGTGAGGCTGTGAAGCTTCAGAGAGCTGCATCATAGAGCTGCATCATAGAGCTGCATCATAGAGCTGCATCATAGAGCTGCATCATAGAGCTGCATCATAGAGCTTTAGCTCGTAGAGTCCGTGTTTCAGTCAGTCTTAATATCAGCTTTATTTTCATTAAGTGTGTAGAGCAGATGGCAACTAGTTCTGATGATTGTGTCATATGTTTGAGTCAGATATGAACAGTTTCATTCCAAAATGAGCCATCACACATGTAGCAGCAGTGACTGAAGACAGAATCCATGTTTTTAATGAACTGGAAGTGATGTTTTTGGGCTGGGTACTGGCCTAAATGTGACCACAGCATCCAGCAGAAAACAGTCCAGTCATGAATCTGCTCTGCGAGCGCTAAACCCTGCAGAGACACCAGTGTCCTCAGTGTGAGCAGCCAGTCTAGACGAGTTTCTTCCTGAGGTCTTCATGCACCCCGTTTTTTTTATCCATCCATTAAACCGCGAGCATCGAAAGCTGCACACTGAGCCGCATTTATGAGCTGTGAAGAAGTGAAATGAAAGGATCCATCTGATCAGGGAGAGTTTGAGAAGAGGGAATTATCTGCGTCTGAAGCGATCCGGTTAGCATTCCTTGCATTGCTTCTCATTATGTTTGATACTTACAGTGACTCCTCTTATTATTTGTTAAGCTGGGAATCGCCCCTCACCATTTCCTCTTGCCTGATGTGATGTAGGGCCCTTACTGAGACGTAAGTCAGGATCTGAACCTGACTTTGGACTTACTGGACCTCACCAGGACCAGAAACCTGACTTTAAATGATTTCGCCGTGCTCACATTGCAGAACTCGATGCTCAGTTCACATTTTATGCAACAGCTGCTGACATTATGATTTAGATGAAAGCACCGTTGGCCTCCAGCGAACCGTAGATGTCCCCGTGGGGGGCGTGATGTCACACGTACGTGTTTATGTGTCCCGTAACGTCCGTATGCGACATGAAAGCCGTATGAAATGCGAATGAGGTCTGACGTGAATATGACCAGGGTCTGGGGAAGATGACCCATTCGACCCCATCCTGAATTATTATACACGTTCATCCCTTCCTGCCACGCAGCAGGCACGTCCTGAACAGTTAAACAACTTCATTTCAGAGATTTAAGGAAACAAAAAGAGTAATCAGGTGTTTTGGGCCCGTGTTCAGGATAGATCCCCGCAGTACCCAGTCCTGCTCACACACACACATTGTTGTCCTCCTAAGCTAAACCCCAGCTATGCCAGAAGCAGACAGAATGTCCCAGTAAGAGGACAGAAGCAGTTTTCAGTCCCTTTGGCCTTTTGGAATGAAGCTTTTCATGTTTAACTGCACTGATGTTACAGTAGAGATGTCTCTGTGTCTGCAGCGTCACAGCTCGCAGAGGTAACGTCTGCTTTGTTTGTCTTGTAGATGTTTTCCCCTCCCGTTAGCAGTGGAAAGAACGGACCAACCTCCCTGGGGAGTGGACATTTCTCCGGCTCAAGTACGTCAGTAATCCCCTCCCCCCGAGTTCTACTTCTTCTTCTTTTCCTTCTTCTTCCTCGCTCCCCTCTCAGCCTGTCTCCTCTCCTTCTCCTCGCACCTGCTCGGTGCTGCTTCGCTTGCTGTTTGAACATTTTTCTGCGGGTTACCATGTTCTGAACATGCAGATGTAGCGTCTCTTTTGAAAAATGGCACAATGTTTTGGTTTTTTTTCTTAAGAAAACCCACAAAACCTGATAAATGCTGTTGGTTTTCATCTGAACTGTCAGGTTGCTTGATGCAATCAACCAAAATGAGATCATGTAAACCCATTTTTCTTTGTTAAATACCATTAAAACAGGAGGAAAAGGTTATTTGTTGGGGACTTTTGAGGTGCTCTTGTTAACGTTTCCTACATCTTGACGTCTCATGCAAGTTGTGAGGAAAATGAGGCTCTTAAAAGGGATCTTTCTTTCTGTTTTTGCCTGAAGTTTGTTTTTCAGCTGCTGAGGTTCATTCCTGATGGAGACTTCCTGTTTTCCTGATTTGCAGCTCTCATTCTTTCCTGCCTCTGTAACAGTGCCGTAGAGATCAGCGGCTGCGTATAACGTTACTGCTGCTGTCAAACGAGCAACGTTTAAACTTTGTCCTTCAGAAATGTGGAGTTTTGATGAATGAATTAGTCACAATGGCTGTTTATGTTGGAGTCTGAGTTTGGTGTTCCCAGAAAGTTGCTGCGTATGTTTGCAAACTGGTGAAAGATCAGTGTGAATCTGCAGATACGTGAGGGCTCATTCAGGGAGCTGCATCATTGGTACGTTTCTTACTGAGGGTTTATTCTTTCACTTCTGTCACATCTGCAGCTTTTTCTTACTCTAGCAGCAAATGCAGCATTCAGTATGATTTCTACAAGTTGTTCATAACTTTTTTCAGTCTGTTTTAGCCCTTCAGTAGTCTTTACATCATGTTTTTTGTTCCTTCAGACTGAGAGGAAAATACACTCTTCCTAAATCCTTCAGTGTGTTTACATGATGCTTGAAGGAAAAACACGTTTAAAAACATAGAAATGTGTTAGTCTGGCTGAAATATACAAAAGTGAAACTATCACACTGCTTATATACAATCAGCTAGACTCACATGGCATCTGTGTTGTGATGCAGCATTCTTCAGCATGTTTCATGATTCGATGTGTGGAGTTCATTCTGTGAAATTAGCTGATTAGATATTTGATGGAGCAGAAAAGGTGGACTTCACTTGGACTGGGATTTGTCTTCCTGTGCTTGTGTAAGTTTCTTCCAGGTTCTCTGACTTTCTAAGATAAATATAGTGATTCTACACTAAATGTCCCGAGATGGCCGGCCTCTGGCTGGGTGTACGGTTGGTTTATTTCTCTGCTGTATTTATAGTGACTGACTGGGGGAATAGAATTGGGTAAACAGGCTCAAATGATCTCAAAGTGCTCTGCACATGCTCCACAGTCACATACCTTCATGTGTTTTTCCTTCTGCACTAAATGAGAATGTTACATCTTATGGTGTCGGAAGCAGCAGCTCACGTGTCAACTCATGGCTGTGCACATTGTTGCTTTTTATTTGTTTTTCTCCACAACCTAATAACTATATCAAGAACCAGGAGGCTTCAAAACATCCTGTGGTTCTCCACATAGAACATCTTTTCACACAGTTGTGATGTTGGACTTGACAGACCTGTGGGTGTATCCCGGGACAAAGATCATGTTGCAAACAACTGGCCAGCTTAACTGCAGGTTCATGTGAACACAATGATGTTTTGGTAAACATGCACGCTGGTGCATGTGCAGCCCCTCACAGACAGCAAATCCCCTCATTCAGAACCAGAGAAACTTTGCTCTGGGGTTTATTGGACCTTCAGGTGAGAAATAGCACAACTTCTCTGTGAATTGCTTGAGAAGACCTTCAGGTTTAGGTTTAGGAGTTCCTGGGGCTCAGGACAACACCTTTTACCCGTGATAAATTATACAGTTAGACTTTAGGAGCTATCAGTCCATTTATTAGGTTAGCATTTAGCGTTTCTATCACTAATACACTCTACAGTCATGTGGCAGAAGCTTTTATCCAAAGTGACTTACACATGATAACACCATAGCTATTATAACCTAACATGCATGTGTTGTGGGTGGGAGGAAACCGGAGAACCCGGAGAGAACCCACACATACATGTGGAGAACATGCAAACACACAGAAAGGCCACTGGGCAACCTCCCCAGCCTGGGCTCGAACCAGCAACCTTCTTGCTGTGAGGCCACAGCGCTAACCACTGCTCCACCATGCTGATTCATACACTGATTCATCAGGGAATAAATGTATTAATCTATTCAGTCATTTATCAATCCTTGTTACATCCTTGTAAAATTTAGTTTTAGGGATAATATTTCAATGAACTCATTGAGAATGTGCATCATGGCTGATTCAACCCTATGCGCACATTATCAGAGGAACAGAGTAAATACCCACCACAGACCTCAGAGAAGGGACAATATGAAGGCTGATGGTTAGTTAGCCGTCATTACCGGACACCCCACAAGTTCAGTCGTGTTGCTCTAAGAGCAGTGAATGCTGTTATATACATATCCAGTTAATGCAGCGATATGAAAAATAGTTTGAAAAAGGAACAGCTGGGATTAGACGGGTTAGTTTCACTACTCATGATGTTGAAATACTAACTCTGAGGTTACTGTTGACACACATGAATGAAGCTTTTCAACTTTAGCTGGAAGGTTGAATGATTTCAGAACAGCATAAAAAGCTAGATTTCACAATATTCACATCTTATGAGAAAATATCTTATTCCTGTGGTGATAATTGTTCTTGCAGCAAGAGCTGTGGTTGCTGCTTTTGCACTGGTGAGCTGAGCACAATGTGCCATCAGACCTGAGAGTTTCACTGTGATGAAGACCTGAGGGACGTCAGTTAAGTAAAACAATTTAAAATAAAAGTAAAATAAACAAAAATATAAACCAAACAAAATAAATATTAAAATAAATATACACACAAATAAATTAATATAAAATACACATATAATGTATGCCATATCAAAATATATCAAATGTTTTAATATATTGAAGTTTTTTAAATGTATTTTAAAATATATATGGATGACTATTTAATACATTTATTTTAGATTTATTTAAATAATTTTTTCTTTCATGAAAATGCAGCAACTGGTGGTGATGGGCTGAGAAATTAAATAAATACAATAACAACATGAAATGCTGTAAATGGGGTCTTTTTTCCAGACCATTAAATAAAAACATTGTGATGATGTCATACACGGGGTGGAACTGGGTGTTTTCATCATGTATAGGTTTTATGTTCTTACTCTACTAGTCTGGCCCACTTCTGATCAAACAGTAGTCTATGTGGTTCCTGGGCTAAGATGCTGTGCTGAAGTTATTATAAAAGGTTTAATAATCCCTGGAATAATGTTTGAGACGCTTGCAACTGGTCCTGGACACCTATTGTTAAACAAAAAGCTTTGGGAAGTTTGAATCCCTCACGGAAAGCTTCAGGGTAGAAGAAGAAGGGTTGAAATCGACCAGTCCATCATTTCTTCAGATACACTCCTGCTCCTGATGGAAAGAGTACGGAGGCAGGGATTCTTCTGCCTCCTTAAAATCTGCATATTCCTGCCCGTTTATGGGTAAAACCAAAGAAATCAGCTTGTTGCAACTAAACGTTTGTTACCAAACATCCACCTTTACTCTGGTGCAGAGCTGACCCTCATCTGCATGTAGCCTGGATATCTTACACACAGCTTGTCGTGTTGCCAATGGAGGTAATGGAGTTGATTCCTGAGGTAGCTGGTCAGCTGATAAATTCACACGGAATCCGGCATAAGCTACACGTTGGTTTAGATGTTACTGCACACAATCCTGCCCTCCTGCTCCTGACTTGCTGAATGAACGTTAGTTTCTGTGTGATCAGGTTGGGTCATCGTCCTGCTGTATTTGTGTCCCTGCTTCTACCATGGCTTCAGCAGCATCCTCAGGTTCAGCCCTCCTCCACAGGACCAGGTGTATGTTTGCATGCTCTGCGCTTAAGGTCGCTTTTGTTGCCTCGGCTCATGTCGCCTGCCTCTAAATGCTGCTCGGGAGCCATTTTGTTTGTTGGCTGGAAAACAGAGAGACGGCGAGGCATTGCCTTTGTTTACTGCTTCATTGTGCGGTTGTTGTTTGCGCTTTGTTGTTTTCGGTGACGCCGTGCATACAAATCGGAGGCAGGATGGTAAATCTTGTGATTTCGGCAGCATAAACAACAACAAAAAGGAAGGGGGTTTTTGTTTAGCTAAAAATGTGTATTTACCGTCCGGCCTGAGGACCACTACCCTGATGCATATCTTCATATTGGGCTTGTTGCTGTTCTTTACATACACAGCTGTTTTGCACTCATACAGTCATCCTGCACAGATCGCTCTGTTTTCCATGCACACACACCTAAACATCCTCATATACAAGAAGACACACACACACACACACATGCTCAGCTCACCCCTGCTGTGGCTTTCTGCAGGCCTCGGCATTTTGATGAGCCTGGTGCTGTTTGTGAATGCAGCTAATTAGAACTCTATAGATCTACCCAGCCAAGAGAGCAGCCGTTTCCAAAGGCAGGGGCGAGGCCCCAGGATGGGACGCGCTTGTACCAAACGCGGTCTCGCTTCACAGCCAGGACTTTGGTTCACAAAGCGCAGCTCAAGAAGTTTGTGGAAGCGGGTGACAGTGGTGTTTTCTTTTTAAATCAGACTGAAGCTAAACGTTTGTTTACATTTGTGTGACTTCTTTCTGATCATAGTTATGATCATTCTATAACAGCAACAATAATTTAAAGCCTCGTACAGAGAGGGGATACTGATACGTTTACATGCAGCTAGCCTCTGAGAAAACATGCTGACAGGACCCTCTGAGTGCTCAATGGGCACTGCAGGGATGATAGACATCTCACTATGACCATGTCCGCCATAGGTCTTTGTTAGCTAACACCATCTTGCTAGCATTGTCATGTTCACATGCTGTTACTATTCCATTAGTCACCTGTGTTAATATGAAAGGTTTCAGCAGTGTGTTAGTATGTCATGTGTCTGATGGGCACAACAAACTGGGGAAACTACTTTTTAACCCCTTAATGTCTGAATTACACTTAAACATTATGTGCTTATAAAGCCCTTTTCCTGCCACAGGCAACGCAAAGTGCTTTATGTGATAAAAATCAATAAATTAAAAACACAAAAAGACACATAGCAACAATTATATTCTTCGGCACTCAGGCACACACAAAGATACAGTGTAAAATGTATTAGGGTGGTTAAACTTAAGTTTTTAAGTTCAATTGCTGCCTTAAAAACATAAGTTATCTCAACTTTGAGAAAACCTTTTATTCAACTCATGAAGCTAAGTTAGAAAAGTTTCCCCATTGAAAATAATTTGGTTTAACTTGACACACCAAGTTGAAATTACTAATAATAATATATTATCCATTCCAGAAAACTTGTTTTTTTTATTTGAAGATGACTTAAGTGTTTACATTATTTCAACTTTTATATGTCAGTTATAAGAGTAGTTTAATTAATTTTTGTTAGTTGTTTGAACACAATACTCTGATTAAAAATGACTAATAATGCTGCATTTCCAATTCAAGAAAACGTACGTCTTTATGTCAAAGAAATAGACATAGACACCCTACACCCCCACCCCCAATTTGACTCCCTGATTTCTGTCTCTTTAAGTGAAACTAGTAATGTGGTAGTAAATAATAAATAAATAAATGATAAAGACTAAAAGGTAAAAACATTTGGCTCGGTAGTGATGTTCATGTGGGGAAGCGAGATTATTGGGATCCATCCACACTAGGAGCCAGCACCCCCATGCCTATTGAGGCAGTCCCCCCCCCCCCCCGGGGTCAAGGCAGAGCGGGCTCCATCCCATGCTGGCCAGGTGGGAGCAAACCCAATGCCTCTAACCCCAGCCATGAAGGCATTCGGTCCTATGTCCTATAGGAATTAGGACAAACTGGGCAGAAACATTTTTAAAATCTGAAAACTTTATTTATTTTTCTGTATATTTACTGTTTATTACCATGGAACAGCTAAAAACTATTACAGTGTAACCTTCTGCCTTCCAGTGTTCACCAGGGTGCAGGAGACCAGTATGATATGGTGAAAAACTGGGTTTGGAGTAACGTTTCGACCATAAAGTGATGCAACATGTCTCAGAAACAGTACATCAGGGCATAAGGGGTTAACAGTATTATCAGTTTGTTCAATGTTTTTCTTGATAGGGTTGTAAACTCAGGGTTAAAATGATTCAGTAAAACTTCAGAAACCGTCATTAAACTTTAAGACATCCGTGTCGTTATGATCTTTGTGATTCATTGTTTGCTTTTGCCCTCTGGGGTCAAAGCTGCCATTGACTGTTGATTTGTTGGTGGACTTGCTCTGAACTTTGTTCCTAGTTGTGGTAGACTTATCATATTCTAGCGTTACCTCACAGAGGTTGTGGCTAATTTCATTTTCATTTGCTTTGGTGAAAGGGTTAGAGGTGTTTGCCTCTGCATGTTTCATATTACTTTGGTCTGTTAGAAACATAACTAAAGTTATGGATGGATTTTGATTCATTTTTCCAGGTAATTTCAGAAATGGAAGAAGGAAGAATGGATCAGGTTTGGGGGGGTGAAACGGATCACTGATCTGAGCAAATAGAGCTAATTTTAAAACTTCTAACTAAAAACATAAAACATGACAAAAGTCTGTGTTCACTGAGTGCTTCTTGTGATTATCATAGAATATCACAGCTTTGTACACTTTGTACCAGAGCCTAGCAACTGTCAAGCCAGAGTTTTAACTCGTGGCAGACAATAAAATAAAAAGTCAGTAAAAATAAGACCAAATGCTCAGTAAAATTTCACATTATAACTTCTTCCAGTGGTTTTACCTGCTTTTACATTCATGCATCCTGGGAACAAGAAGTCCTTCTCAAACTTACACATATCAGTAGTTCTGCTGTTTAACGTTGTTTAAGCAAACTTATAACGTAGGCTACCATTTTTACCAAGTGTGCAAAGGCTCATGGGAAGTCTGTGTTCACCAGGAATTTGATCTTTTTGTGATTGTTGCCCTCTAAATTTATGTGACGTTACTGCCTGTTTATATTTAGATAAAGTGGAGTCTCACCACTACCACCTCTGATTTATGTTTCTCCATTAAATGATGGCAGAAATAAGTCCGTTTTTTTTAAACTGCTAAAAAAAAAAAAAAAGAAACAATGTGTTTGACTGTGAGATAAACTTATACTGCATTAGAACTCATTTCAATCACGTGATGACTGCTTTATTATAACAGGCCATAAATGAGTGCAGTACAATATGTACTAGTTTGGGATCAGAGGAAGTCTCCGGTAAAGTGTCCTGGTAATTTTCTGCTCAGATATTATTACAAAGTCTTTTTTTAGTTTATAACTTGAGACACACGCATGTCACCTTGTGATGGTATGCGTAGCTACAAGGGTCTGCTTAACTAAAAAACAGTCTTGTATCAAGATAAGAGCTGCGGGAACGTTTCAGAGCAGATCAGCTTATAGTGAATTAAGAGGTGAGAATGCAGGATGTGGCTGTACATCCACCTGATTTCCAAGTAGCCATTAAAGGAAACAAATCTGAGTTGCACAAATTGTGCCATTTAAATGTGCTTAGAGGCTGGTTAGTTAGGAAAATAGTAACATATGAAAACATGAGTTATGTGAGAAGCACTAAAGAATATTTAACTTATTTCCTGAAATGGGAAATCCATTCTGTCCAAGCCATTTCTGCCCATTTGAGGTTTGTTGATGGTGTTTAAATGAAGTCCTCTCATGTTCATCTCCTGCAATGGTTTTTATATATAGAACTAATATTTATGCAACAAAAAAGTGCTTTTATTCATTTTCTCTGCCCACGTGCTTAATAATCTAGCTCTGAGAAGGAAGAAATCCCACCAGAAGCCTTTAGTTGTTGGATATATTTACATCATTTTAACATAAACATGAATTTGCTTGTTTTTGTTCAAGCGGTGTCAAAGTTTGTCATCAGTAAAGGACAAAACCAGGCCTGCTTCACGGTGATTTAACTTCAGTTTGCACTTTATCTCGTACTTTCTAATGCATCTCTGTTTCATAGATGCATGTCAGAATCTTCAAAGGATTGAATGTTTTTAGGGATTTTTACAGAATATCCACAGTATGAAGGGAAAAAACAAAGTTTAGGGTCTGTCTCAGAGACGGAGACAGAAGATATAAATACAAGCATCACAAAGAGTGACATGTCTTTCTGTGCAGACATGAATGCATTTGGCTGTTTTAAAGCTCTCCCTGCGTTCCCTGTAAACACTTGTATTTCTGGCCAAAAAATTTCACCTTCAAACACAAAAAGCATCGAAGCATAAATGCGGCGCAATCCCGGCTGACATGCACAGCCCACGGTCATCACCAACCAGGAAGTGGATTAGGTGTTTTTAATTATTGAGAGATTTTGCCGTCGTTGTTGTTTATTTTGGGATCATCCCTGGAAAGATAAAGCGCACTTCAAACTCTGTGTGTGTTTCTAATCTCCTCCTGGATGAAGCCGTTGAGCCAGCGAGCAGCTTCAGTCTGCCTGTCAGAAACGCCACCGCCACTCGGCTATTTCAGGTTTTGGCTGGTCTCGGTGTTCTCCTCTTTATTTATATGTCAAAATGCTATTATAACCCCCAGATTTGCTGTTTGTCTCCTTGTCAGTGGTTTTGGAAGGGCATTGATGTGTGTGCGTGTGAGGGGCAGTGTGTAAATATGCATGTATGTTTACAGCAGAATCACTGCCAAGCATAAAATGTGAAGAATTTGTTTGCTTATTTATACATTTTTGATTAAATTGTGTATGAAGAGTAAATATGTGGGTAGATGTGTGTGTGTTTGGGGTGGGAAGGCTGGGAGACGGAGAGGACAGAGGGACAGCCCATCACTCTTGTTGCCATGGTAGTTAAAGTTGGCATGAAAATATAGAAGAAATGTTTCCAAAAAGGCAGAAACAAGAGAATAAAACAAATCCTTCTAATAAGAGAGAAAAAAGAGGAGAATGAAATGGAATAAAGTGTAAAAGAAGGACGTATGGATGAAGGGAAGAAATGGAAGCGACACAAAGCGGATGAAGGGAATAAAAACAGAACATAGAGAAAATAAAATAGATGGAACAGGAAGTGCATAAGATGAATAAATAATAAGATTAGAAGAAACTGAAAGAAGGAAAGATTCAAATAAATTTTAGAAAAGGAAATAAATGAAAAAAAAGATTAATAAAGACGGTAAAAAAAAATAAAATATTTTCTCTTTTCTTGTATGTGACTGTTAAATGATACAATCTGATGTTATTCAGGAAGAAAAAAAAACATGTTTACCTGCAAAAGTACATTTCTCCATGCAGCGGCTGCATCGTATCAGGACATGAACACCTACTTCCTGCTCCCTGAGTTACCTGCTCAGAGTCAGCTATTATTTTAGGACACAATCCTACGAACCAGCAACACTTTTATTTACTTTCATTATTCTCCTAAATTATAAAAACTCAAATCGTTCCACTTAAACCAAGTTTGTGAAACTTAAAAAAAGCTGACTTTCACAATACAAGATAATATAATAATAATAATTAGAGATAAGAGATAATAATAAGATAATAAAAGATAAAGGCTAAAAGTAATAAAACAAAAAAATAGAAATAAAAAGGGATGAATGAAGCGAAGATGAGAAAATACTGGTTAAAGGAGAAACTATTTACGTAGAGAAAATTTGGGTAAAAAGTAAGCTAAATGGTGAAACTGGTGGGAAGGAAAAGAGTTATTAAAGTAGAAATAAATGTTAAAAAAATGGGGTTTGCAAAGGCCTGACAGAGGAACAAACAGCCAGAACATCTTTAAAAAGCCACATAGTTCATTTATATTCATACTAAAACAATGTGTTCATACTAAAACAGAAAAGTGTGGACATTATCTGTCCTGTTTGGAGCATTTAAAACCAGAGGAATCACCTCTTTGCCCATCCTGAACATCAGCACATCCAGCATGCGACCTGTGACTTAGCAGCTATAACTTCTGCTGGAGCCACAAACAAACATCTTCTTTCTAACTTCTCCATAAACAGTAGAGCTGTAAGGGAAGCAGGATGAGGATGTACCTGACAGATTCTCTGGTGGTAAGAATATCAGAAGACGTATAAAATGATCAACCATTATTTCCTAATCAATAAGCATTATCCTGTTTTATTTCATCTGTTTACTCCAGCTACTTCCCTTTTTCTTGTAAACCCAAGGAGAAGCAGAGAAAGCCGTGAGTGGCAGGGCCTCAGCCAGCGAGCTTCATGCATTAGCAGAGAAACGAGGTAAAAGCAGCTACAGCCCCAATGGCGTGCCTGATTTTTGTTCCTCTAATTGGCATAGCTTATTAAGTCACAGTTCAGAGCAAAGCAAAAAGGGGGTTGCTTTAATAATATCCCCTCTCCCGTTAGATTTGATGCACTTGTACTGAGACAGATAACGCGCTTCAGTGCGGCGAGAGACGCCCCCACCGCTACCCTCTTGTCTTTATTCAGTCAAATCTGCCTCCGTTACGCCCGTCACTCAAAAACACCCCGGCTGATCGCTTTCCAAATAGAGATGGAGAGCAGGAGCCAGTCGCTTAATACCTCACCCTCCCACCTTTTCTCTGCCTCCGAGGCTGGTAAATTGTCTCGTTTTCCCCGGCAAGGCGATGCAGCGCGACTCACAAAAACACCCGACCATGCTCTTAATTGTGGTGCGGATTAGGGATTAATAAGCGTTTTTAGCTATAATGGCAAATATTATTAGCCCCATTTGCTTTTCTAATGCTAATAATGACTCTGCTAATAATGGCAGTGATTTCAAGGTTAGCGCCTGTGAGAACTCGGCGTGGATTTCTGTGTTTGCTTTCTCTTTTTTCTTTTCTCTTTCTCAAAGCTCAGGAGATTGACGTGCCGCTTGCTTCGGCGGGCCGACTCGCTACCAAGTCGAAGCTCCATATGTTTTCCCTGAAGATGATGCTGAGCTGTTGAGTTTCAGTTTCCTCGTTAGACTGGGAAAATGTTCAAGTCTATTCTGTTAGTTGTGTCAGTACTTTAAGGTAGAAGAAGAGCTATAACTCCATTTAGTTAGGTTAGAAGATGGTGAAGGTGATCTAGAATTTATCTCTAAACTAAGCTTTAAAGTTTCCGATTTGGGTTATAATGGTTTTGATGGTTTACAGGTTAGATCACTTTCTGTTGCGTTGACCCAGTTTAGTCATGTGGTTTTAACTACATGTACTTTTTGCTCCCCACTTTGAACTGTTCTCATCATTTTAGGGTTAAATTATTTTTCTGTCTAAAATTACACATTAATATAACAGTTTTAAACTTTTTTTGTGCATTTTTACGGTGATATTTAACAGTTTCCATTCTGTCTAGTACAGGAGTTTAACCTTTCTACTAAAATTATTTAGTTATTATCATTTTTTTGTCATATGTGCATAGCATGTCAAAACCATGCTTTTATTTTGAAGGAAATATGTGTGTCTCGTGTCACTACCACCACGACAAACGTTTTCAGAGGGGATGAAGAGTATTGAAAGATGTATAACCGGCTGTCAGGCTGTCGAGCACATGCTGGGACAGAGGACAGAGGACAGAGGACAGGAAGACATTTAGCTGCTGGAACATTACGTTTTTCCTGATTTGTCCCCACATGTCACCTCATATTTTTATTAGGTATCGTTACCAAACGGCTTGTAGTTTATTAATATTTACATACATACATTTACAATATAAAAATTTTAGTGTAAAAACTTCTTAATCATGAAAAAATGTTGTACACCACCATATAGCTAATAGATTGTTTAAGCTAACTCTACAGCTAGCTAAACTGTGATGTCATTACCATCCCATCATGCAGTGTGGGGATGTACGGATATGAGCAGTGATGTCGAAGCAGCAGTTGGATCAGCGTGTATTGCTGTGTACATGTAGAAAAGTGGTTTTTATTATTTTACATGAGTTTTTGGCCTCATTTGTATGTGTGTGTGTGTGTGTGTGTGTGTTTTCAGTATATCTTTTTTAACATTTCCGTGTAGAGTTGTAGCCTGCATCACTTCTCATTGCCCGTATTGTGTCTGTATCTAGCTTTTCTTTTGGCTTTGTAGCCTACTTCTTTAAGTTGTTTTAGAAAACTTTATTGATTTGATTGTGGCTCGATGCAACCGTCCCCTAAAAATGAAGAAATGTTGTGAGTTTAGTTACTGTGGCAGGAAGGAGCTCACCAGCAGTACTGCTTCGTGCAGTACTTTGTAATATGCAGAGTTAAAGGTCGTCAAAGTGCCAGTTTTTAATTGCTGGGCTTCATTTGCTTTTGGCTGTGTGATCATTTTCAGTAGCATCTGTTGTACACCTGCAGCTGGTAACCTGCTTCATGCGTATGTGTAAGTACAAACCAGTTATTAACTTCAGAGGGTACTTTTAGAGGACAAACAGAAAAATAAACTGTTTTATGAACTTTGCTATTTGGTGAAAAAGATGAAGAAATAATTACTCTACAAACTTCTACTTAAAAATTATAGTTACCTTTTTAATTTTGGACAATTTTATTAGGTTTGCTTGGTGTCATAGATGCAACAAGGTGATGGTGGAAACATTCTTTAGAGATTTTTCTTCATATTAACATGAAGCATCACACAGTTGCTCCACATCCACGTTGAGAATCCCGTTCCACCACATCTCAAAGTTGGTTTTAGGCATTTTCCACACTGCTTCATCCAATTCAGGATCACGGGTAGCTGGAGCCTATCCCAGCAATCATTGAGCAAAAGGGTTGGGCAACAAATTGCTGTGAGGCTGTGGTGTTAACCACTACACCATGTGCAGCCAGGCAGACCCAAAGTGGGACAAAAATATGTCCACACCAGCAGCAACTTAAAGCTTTGACACAAGACAGGATGGATCCACGTTCTCATGATGTTTCCAGCTAATTCTGATGCTACCATGTGAACATGGAGCTGAAATGGAGACTCATCAGACCAGCAGTGTGTCTCCATCTTCTATTGTCCAGTGTTGGTGAGTGTGTGTGAATTGTAGCCTCAGTTTCCTGTTCTTAGCTGCAGGAGTGGCACCCGGTGTGGTTCTGCTGCTGCTGCAGAACATCTGCTTCATGGTTGGACCTGTTGTGTGATCACAGATGATGTTCTGCATGTCCTGGTTGGAACCAGTGATTACTTATCTTCCTGTTGTTTTTCAATCATCTCCAAGCAGTCTGTCCAGTCTCCTCTAACATCAACAACACATTCTGGACACCTGCTGCTCCCAGTAGATCACCCAGTCCTGAAATACTCAGACCAACAACCATCCTGTTATTGCTTCAACTCTCCTTCCTCCTCATTAGGATGTCCACCGTGTGAATTTCTGCGAGTCATCGCGACCACATCTACAGGACTAAATGAGCTGTGACATCAAGTATTGCTAACAAAGGTCTATCTTGATTCAAACCTCATAACTGGTACAACAAATAGCTTATGTTGAGTGCTAAGATGGTTAAACATCTCAATCTGAGATGGTTTTCCCTTTGCAAAGCCTTCAAACCTGTATTCACACTGATTCAACGCGTTACCGCTAGAGTGCGGGCCTCAACAAACTAAACTCAACAATGCCACGAACCACGTGATTTAATGTAATGTCTACATTTCCAGTTGGAAGCTTTAATCTTTCCCACTTCTCTGCTCTCCAAGTAAAGCAGAGCCACAAGTCAAACGGGCAAGCAGAGGAAGTCACTAAAAGTAAAAAGAGAAGCAAGAGTTCCTCGTATTACCCTGAAAACTTTGAGTTTTTTGTTGAGTGTCATTGTAGTGTTTCTACATACAGTACCTCTGGAATGAGCCAGGAATCTGCTGTTTCATGTCACGCATCCTTAATTGTTACACCACAGGTGGACATTATCATATAACTGAAATAAGGGATGTAACTCCCAAAAGATTAATTTCAATAACTTCCATGGTTCCTGTTGTTTAAGCATGTGATTTTTCCAGCTTTCTTTACATCTCTATATAAAACACTAGCATAGAATTTGACTATAATGTGTTATGTCAACATTTAGTCCCGAAAAACCTTGAAAACATCAGATTGACTATGTTGGTTGCTGGTATAAATGGGCTGACGGGGCTTAGCCCTCCCTGGATGTCTCAGGAAAGATGAAAAAATAATACATTATTGAATATTTAAAAAAAAAAACTGTGAAAAGGTTGTTCTAATTCTTGATTAACCAACAATACGTAGATCAAAACTAATAATAACACAGAGCTAAATGTAAACAAAAAACACCTAATCGTTTAAAAATGGGCTAATTATTTACAGCCCAAGCAGATCAATACAGTTTCACTGGATTATGTGTGATTGACAGGTAGTGTGACACGCCCCCTTAATTTGCTTCTCGTTTGGGCTAAATCTGCACAGTTCCAGTGGGAGAATTTCGACCAATGACGGATGACTTGGTGTGAGCGAAAGATTTCTGTGGAGCTGAACTGGAAGCAATGGCTGTAACAGTGGAAATCCATGCCGGACGCAGAGATCTGACTGCACGTCTGTGGCCGCTCAGTGCTGCAGCATCATGATCGAGCAGTCAAAAGCTGGCTTTGAGAAAGCCTGATACCTAATGTCATTTGAACTGATAAATCCAGAGATGTTTTCACAGTTTAAGGCCAGTTTCCCCCCAAAACAACTGTCCCATGTAAACATTTCGCAATGATCTGCAAAGAGAAATCTCATAGGGTGACCTAAATCTTGTATATTTTAATGGGACTCTTTTATGTTAAAATGTGGTCCGTTTGGTTTAAAAATATATGTTAGCCCTCCCACTCAGTGTGACCACAAGCTGTCACTGAATATAACTAACATTACAAGTGTGCAACAGAATAGGTAGTATCATCTGCCTGCAGGTAGAGATGCCAAATCTCCAAGCTGTTTGCATGACCCTTGAAACGTCCTTCCCAATTCTATGCCCATGTATAAGGAACATATTAGAGTTTTCAGAGAATCAAAGCTTGTCACCAACATGGCTAAAGTAAAGGCTTAAAGAGATTCATGTTTGTGTGTGTGTTTTGGTGCATAATATGTGTGACTGCAACCTGCTGTGTCATCAGATATTTGGTCACTAGAGGTGACGAGGGGAGTAGTCCCTGGAATGCCCTTTGCCATGTCTGTGAAAAAATCCCCACACTCACATAATCACACACACACACACTCACTTAGTGTCTCTCCACCTCAACGAGCCCCTGCTGCCCAGGCTTCATTACCTCCAAGATCCCCCCCACTAAGAGTACCAAGGTGGGGGGTGGGAGAATGAGTGAGGGCAGACAAAGTTTGGTCTCCCCCTTCTTTCCGGAGCCCTGGGGCTTCACTGGAATTTACACCCCTGAGCCTGAGAACGGAAAGGATCCACACTCCTCCACTCTTTAACAGAAGGGGAACCCTGGGCCTACATTAGAGGAGGGGGAAAACGAGTACGCACAGAGAAGCAAAATGAAACTGATTTCCCTTGTCCTTTGGTGAGCTTTAGTGCTCATGCCTCTCAGCATGCTATTCTGGATGCTGGAGGGATGAAGATCAGAGGTGGGGGAGAACAAAATAAATGACTGCATTTGTCTTCTTTTTATTTATCTTTTCATTATCTTTCTTTTTATAGTTGACCAGATTTTAACCCCATCCTGTCTTATGCCTTTACTTCTTTATGTTGCTGTAGTTTTCCACAAATTTTGTAACCTTCACTGACAATTACCTTTTACTTACTAAACCAAATTAGATCCATATTAATGTAACCACGGGAAAAGAGTCATTTAGATTACTTCCATCATTAGCTCTCTGTGAACTATAGACTGCAGGGAGTCGAATTTGATTTCCCCTGTAAAAAAATAAACATTGCCCTGAATTCATTAGTTCACACTCACATTGCGAGTCTGTTTCGAGCCAGAAAGGCCTGTAAAAAAGCACTTCCCCTGTAATTGAGGTCAGTATCATCACCATCCCTCTTGTTGAAAATAAACTGAGACAGAGAGAGGGAGATGGCAGGAGGGAGCGATCTCCTACCACCTGAGGTCTGTGTGTGCGTGCTGGCCTGCTAACCATGGGTAAACACAGTAAATGGTTTTGACTGTAAAAGCTTACGTTCTCCTGCCCTTTCTCACGAGGAGGGAGTGCCAGAACCCTTTGCTTTGGGCTAACCTTCCAAGAAGGACTCAGACCAAGCTGTATGATTTCCAATTCAATGAAGAATGGATCAGCATTATTGCCTGTTGGGATTATGTTTTGTCCAAGTTATTGTCATTACCTGATACCTTTGATTTAACACCCCTTTGGGGATTTTGGAGTTTCTTCGTGCATTTTTTCTCCCATAATATCACAGCAAAAATACAGTAGGTCTGTATTTATGAATAATTTTCAGAAAATGGAGCCTTAGCTATTGACAGCTGTGTTTAATTCTGTTTACATGACAGTTGCCCATTCAAATCTATTTAATGCTTTGTGAAGCCGACTTATTGTGCAATGTTTACACCAACACAGTGGAACACGGGGCCCCATTGTGCCTGGTACCGGCCTTAGAGCTTGCGGACTGAGTTATACCACCGGCTGGGCTAGAGTGCCCCATTAGCTTAATGGGCGTCTAGGATTTCACAGGGGATGCATTGCTGTTATGGCTGAGAGCTTTGCGTTTCCCTTTTTATGGCTCCTTCGGATTCACAACACCCAGAAATAGTGTTTAGGGAGGGGGACAAGGAAGAAGAGAAGGAGGAGGAAGAGGAGGAGAAAGCAAAACAAAACAAATAGAGAAGCAACTTTACACCAGCTGAGGCCGGGTGAAGGCAGACAGGTCAGGGAGGGAAGATGGTGTAAGAAGACTGACAGAATAACAGACAAGTAACAAAAGACGGAAATGTCTGTTGTTTTGGTTTGTTTTGGGGTTTTTTTCTTATGATGAAACTAAAAGGAATCTTATGTTAGAAGAATAAGTGTGCTTGTCTGTTTTTATGTCTCTCTTAGGTATTGACTTAACAACTGATGACCTGATTCACTTTCTTAAAGCTTTGACTTCTGACCTTAGTGACTGCCCAGCAGGTCAGACAGCACAAAGAATGAGGTCAAGTTCTGTTTTAGAGATGTAGTGAAGGCTACATTTATCTATTCATTTGCTATTGATATATCTGACTATGAATTCTGTGGCATTCCTTTCTTCTTATAAAAAATCTACATAAGCAGGAAAATCCAAAGCAAAAACACCCATCCAGCCAAGAAATCCAGTGCATCAAAAAGCATTAAAATGAAGGAGACAAAGGCCGAATCCCAAATGGACCACTTGAGCACTCCTGCACTCACGGGTGCGCTCCCGCGAGGGGCTCGAGGGTTCAGTGGTGTCCCAATTGGAATTGTGTGAGTGATCAAGGGATGATGGCGGAC
>JBAMHV010000020.1:21400374-21410546 GCA_037177535.1 Pseudomugil gertrudae | reverse complement strand
CCGACACGCTTAGAACCACAACGAAGTAGGTACGGAAAATGTAACCGCACGGCACGACACATCCTGATGGAAACGCTGTTTCTGGGTATAATCGTGTGAGACCGGGTAGAGTAGGTACTGATGGAAAAGCTCCTTTTAGATTACTGAGTCTTCTGTCAACTGCCAGACAATGAAAACCCTGACAAACACGTCATTATTGTAACACTCTGGTACAAAGTCTGGTGTGTGATTTAGTGTGAAGACAAACATAAGAAACATGTGAAGCTAAAGAAAAGAACATGCTAAATGCAAGCAGAATGATCAGTCTATGACTCCAACCACTCGTTTGAGACCAAAGCGTCCAACAAGTCAAAGGCTAGCTTCGCCACCAGATGAAGCATGTTTGGTGTTACACATGAAAAGCAAAATGACAACCGTATCTCAAAACCTGTTTCCATCTGTTTGTTGAAGGCTTAGGAAGTTTAATGGCATTTGTTGAGCCTCAGTTTACTGGCCCATCGAGGAAATAATGCTGTATCTCATCACATATTCATGGACACACTGTAGACCAATGTAACCAGCATTACATAATCAGCTGGTAAATGTGAAGACCAAAGCCATGACACAGCTTTGCATCTGGACCAGCAACATGGCCAGCCAACACTGTCATCATATGTTTAAATAACGAGTGAATCATTTTCAGTGATTTGAAATGGTATTTTTACTTAAAATGCACTAGAACGGCACCTAAACTTATATCATTAAATGACTTTCACATTTAAAACAGTGCTATATAGCTTCCTAACTTTGAAACTCATTCATTCATTCTCTATACCACCTAATCCAATTCAGGGTCACGGGGAAGCTGGAATCTGTCATTAGCAGGTAAGAGTCAGGTACACCTGGACAGATCACAAGTCCATCAAAGGATCTCAGTGTTTCTATGGCTCACTGACACTTATAGTTCATATTCCTGTAGCCATGTGACTGAAAAAACAAACCTTTTCCCTACTAGCACATCACCTTATAGCAGCATTTCACTTTACAGCTCCACATCACACACTATCAGCTGAATATCTGGCCACTTGGCTGATTCAGCAGAGACATTTAGGAGAATATGATCAAAACAGAAGAAAAGAAAAGGGAGATAGAGATAAGACACAAACATCAGAGTGACTTTTACTGACAGGAGTGATCTCAGAGAAGAGACAGGATGCAAGATGGATGCCAATCATTACTGTGCCTCAGTGAAATGAATGTCCTGACGTGTTGCTTTAAGCCTGAGAAAACAGCTTGCTGGTAATTTTATGAGTCCGTTCTGTCAGCGTCTACAGTTTCACTGGTTTCATCAAACAGAACCATGTTTCCTTACCTGTTGCTGTGCTTTGCTTCTTAGAAATACAAGAATTCAATTGAAAAGGAAAGTTTTTCAACATTTAAGGGCCTAAAAAAGATGTTTCTTTAAATTTTATTACATTTATATATTCTTTAGAGGCAAATGAATAATTTAGAGGTTGATTTAAGCTAGAGAAGTGTGATAAAGAACCTATGTAGCAAAGTTAGAGATGATCTTTCCTCTCTCCTCCTCGTGCAGCTGTGTTTCCCTTTATCTCTCCAGCTGTTGCCAACCAATCACCTGCTTTCTCCAACACACACATATATACACACATATATACACACATATATACACACTATAATTATAGCAGACGGCCGCTCGATGAAGATCCATTTGAATAAATGAAGAAAGACTGTGGTGTAACACAAAGACAGCGATGGCTCAGGAACAACAGATCTGATGTATTTCTGTTGATTTGTTTTCTCTGGGGGATGATTTTAATTTATTTATTTTAATAAATCAAAATAATATTTTAGATTTTTCAAAGTAAAATGTAAATGAGTAAATTATTTAAAACTGACCCCAAGAAAAAGACCCAAAAACATATAGAAGGAGGGGAGCAGTGCAGGGAGCATGAAAGTTGAGTAGCCAGTTTTTGGGACTTTTTGTTGGGGTTTCTATGGCAACAGACGGGGGTAAAGTGGTGGCTCGTCCCTATTATTTTCTCACGCTTCCAGGGCACAGTCCCTGCTGGCACACACTGAATGAGAACAGAGCTGACAAAGAGCTGGAAAACCACGCTGTCGGTGTTAAACGGCCCTAAATCTGCCGCGGTGACCGCTTCACATCCAGGTCTCCCGCAGAAGATGCAGCAGTCCTGGTTAGTCCTGGTAAGTGTGTGTGGGGCTCTGCTTGACTGTGTTTACAGGAAATAAAACAACAATCTGAACTTCACAGGTGGGATTTGAAAAGGTGGCGTTACTTTAACAGTAATTACAGCCTTTTATCTTATAATTTACACATACACTACCACTAAAGGAAAACCTTTTCCTCTTTAAGTTAACATAGTGTAACTACTACTCTACTGGGACAATAGCCACCTGTCAGGATAATCTCCATGTTTACTGGTTACTGGTCTCAAAAACATAAACTTTTGCAACGCTGTGGAGGGATTCGCATTTATATCACGCTGCTCTTTGAAAGCCACCATCACACAATCGTTATTTAGGCCATTTTTATCCTCTTTCATACACATTTATACACTAAAGACAGAATTAAAGGCAATGTGGGGTTGAGGATCTAGCCAAAGAGCATTTCAACATGTGGAGTCTTAGTTAAACCAGGACACAAACTGCTGTTGTTTGCTGATTGGAAGCTAACTAGTTATTTCTTCACAGTTTTATATGCAAAGCCACTTTTTCCTTTTTAGTAATCAGAATCATCCCAAGCGCTCCTATAATCCTATAGAAACAGTTTTTATAGTTGCTTTAGTGTTTGCTAACATGCTGAGACGCTAACCGGCTGTAGTTTTTTAGTTTTATGTGGCCTGTAGCACTACATCAGCCTTATTATGGTTTATATTGGTTTATATTAGTAGAAACACCTGATATCATAGTTCACAAACCTACTTTTCACATTTAGCTGCTCAGTAATGTGATTTATAAGTAATTGCTTTTTTATAATATACTTTTCTACCCTGCTAATTTTAATTTTCTTTTTTTTAACCTGGATTATTGTGTTTGTTATCAATGTAAATGATCCTAATAAGAGATTTAATCTCACGCTCTCGTTTTGTTGCAACATATTGTTGCCCGTGTGGCTTTGAGCTAATGAAAGGCAGACCTGACCCGTGATGAGTAAAGTATAAATGAAACCCACAATCCTCTGATGTTTTTCTTCTTATGAGTAAAACGAGGATTAACTTGCAGAAAATGTCTTTATTTGCAGTTTACAGGTGACTGCAATTTTGAGTTTGTATGTAGGCGCTCAGATGACTCCCTCCTCCGTCGCCATCCTTTCTCCTGCTGTCCACCTCTTTCCAGCCTCCACTCTTATCCCTCACCGCGTGATGTCAGGTGGGGTCTGCCCTGCTGCGATGAAGCACTCTGATCACCAGCTCTCCAACGGTGTGTGGGAGCAGATATGTCATTATTTAGCAGCCAGGTGGCTGCTTTGAAATCACACAGAACACACCAGCGCTGTGATGCGGCTCCCAGGCCTACAGCTATAGGTTACCCCTCATATTACCAGTGTCCAGGTGTTCAAATGCCATCACATTACTCTAAATACAGGGAATAAGTTTGGAGTTGGGGTGGAGAGAGAGGAGGGATAGGTCTGTTAGTGGTGTCAGGAAACTGAGGATGGGGTAGGAAAGGAAAAATATGTTAAAAAGTGAGGGAGAAAAATGATTTATTCTATTTTAACTATTAAACTGTTTAACTCTGTTCACTTGTTGCTCTGGTTGTGCATTTCTAAATAAAAGTTTGTTGTAAGATTATCCAGAACAATGTCATCCAGACATAAACACCCTCCAGCTAACATGATTTCTCTATTATACACACATTTATACACCAAAGATGGAAGTATTAACGTGTGTCAGCACCCAGAAAGAGACCCAGAAATCAAAGCCTTGATTGAACAACCAAACAAATAGTTATGCTAGTAAGGCTAGCTATTATAGCTAAGGGTATTTATTGCTAATCAATTACTCAAAGTTTTGTGGTGCTGCTGTTGGTCGCAGTTAAAGCTTGATAGCCTAAACTTAACATCACATGTTAATGCTACAGTTTCATTATGGTTATGGAAGAAACTGACATTTCAAGGTTTATATTGGCTTGTTTTATGCTAATAGTTAGCTAGTTGTTAATCATTAACAGTTTGTTTTACCTGTAGATTTACATTAGTTTTACTGATATGATAAATTAGATGCTCGTTTGCATACTGGATGTTCAGCAGTCATATCTGTAGCATTGTGGTTTTAGAAGCGCTTGATACACCATTACAAAGTTTAGCTGTGTTTAGCATTGGTTTTGTATTCCCGAGTGAAAAACCAAAACAAATATTTTATATATCCAGTTTAACCAAAGTGAACCACTCATGTTTACTATTTATGTTCTATATGATATTCACACAAAAGAAATCACACTTTTTTACTCACCAGATTTTATACTATTGTGTAATTGTAGATGTAGTGTGTTATTAAAATATGTCAAAATACAAAAAAACAGTAAAATGGTTCAAGGAAATTAAAAAAAAGGAAGACAGGTAAAAAATTAATGAGTAAAAGATACATTTAAACTCAAAAGTCGTCAAGCCATGATTTCCAAGCCAAGAGGGGATATTTTAAGGTCAAAAGTCAAGATAAAAGAAACCTTTATTTTGTTGTAGCCAATGAGAAACTAAATTAACATACAGTACAACAGTGGTTTATGGTATATATATTAAATTCTGTCTAATCTTTGATGGTGAATTAATGCTTGGATGTGCCAGAATTTTCTCCAGCTAGTAAAAATAATCTGAAACGAGGGTCGCTTTAGGTCAGTGTTTCTCAAGGACCATTTAACCTTTACAACAAAAACTCATGGACCACCTAACTTTAAACAATATGCCAATATAAACAAGTTTACAACACAGAATGCAGCGTTTACAATATTTTTTTATTGTAAAATATCTGTTATTTCAGTTTTTCATCTTTTAAGTGACCCTGTCCTAAGCCGCTGCTCCATAGTTATTTGGACATAAGACGGTTTGGTGTCGTGAAACTGAGTAGGACAATATTTCCAGTTAATTCAAATAAATTTAGGATTGTCATGTTGTTCACCTTGCGGACCACCAGGGGGCGCTCGCGGACCACGGGTCCCGAGATATACCATAAAGAAAGCTACATGTGGGTAAAGAGCTCGATTCCCCCGCTTTCTGGTGTTTTTTTTATGATTATAGGAAATGTGCATGTAACTTCCTGTCTGTGGTAACTGGTCGGGTTTAAGACGGTAACTGTATCAGCTTTTTACCACCAGAGGAAGGTATTTAGAATAAGAAGACTGATGACTCAGCATAAACCTCATATTAACCTAATAAAATAAATATGTGAAAGGACAGGTGGTGGAGAATGTGCACAAAGAGAGGGGACACATTAGCATATTGCTATAATGAAATGTATCAACATGTCCATGTTCATTGTTAAGTTTGTCTCCTGCCTGCACCTGTTTGACACAAGAAGACCTCGTGAACCTAAATGTGATGTCTTTATTTAGCCGTGTCAGGCAACAACGCTCTGCCTCATTGTGCTGCACCTTAATACTTACATATTGTGCTGTTAATTCAGAATTTCACACCTTTTCTCTCATCGCTACGTCTCCCTTTGTCTCCCCACATCATTGGGTTTCCGTCTCAAACCCAAAGACAAGAGGGAACATGTTAAATCCACCTCTAAGAACCGCTAACGTTCAACATTAGCAGTCATCGTCTGTCTCCTGAACAATACTCCGACACAATTTACAGCTACGACTGCAGCATCTTTTGTTTGCAATGCAGCTAAATATTGTCCCATCAATAATGGACTCTAAACACATAATCAGGATTTTACTTGCAGGTAATCCTGAATGTTTTACAGAAGATTTCTCTCTCTGTGCTTTTTTTTCTTTGTACTGTGTTTTATTGTCTCCGGAGCATAATTGGAGTGTGTTGTGTTCTTCATTTGTTTTAGGTTTTAGGAGAAACATGGGCTCAGTGCCTTATGGATGTAACTCCAGATGCTTTTGTGTCCGAGGTATTTGTGGAAGTGCTGCCCGAAATCCTCAAGACAAAGACAGCAGATATGGCGGGGAAACTATAAACCCTGGAAAGAATCAAATCAACCGAAATTGCCATTCGGCAACACTTATGAAAATTGAGCTGGAAACGTGTTGATGTCTGAAAAACAATTATAAAAAAACCCTAAAAAGTCCCATCATGGTGGCAGCGCACCTCCCACTGTGTTTCAGGTGCCATGTTTTCTGCTCCCGGATCACAGCGAAATAAAGACAGATTGATAAATTCACAAACGGCAACGTTGCCAAATCGAGTCAGACCCCGACCAAAGTAAACATCGTGCCACGGAGCGAGGAAAGACGAGGAGAAAAGGGAAGGAGGTATGGAAGGGAGGGAAGAGATTTGGGGCTCTAATGCCAGCCTTATGCGTCTTTTAGTCGTTTCCGCCGTCGGGGCTTGGCACCGGCGCAGCGCTGTCAGCCAGCCAACAAAAATCTGCAGTGCCTGCCGCATTTCAGCAACACACACACACACACACACACAGCTACACAAATCCACGGCTTCCTCCTGAAATATTACTTTGAAATTAGAGTGAAATACAATAAATAAAGGAAGGAATTCATTTTATTTGGATTTTTTTTTGTGATGTCATGAACACACCAGACTGCTGCTGGAGCATCCTCCCGAATGGTTGTGTTCACGTCCTGCTGTGGTGTTTGCCCTGTTTGTCACCTCATTGTTGTTTGTGTTGTTTGTCTGTTGATGCCGGAGTGGAGGAGGGGTGAGCGAGTGTGTGTTGTGGGGCTGGGGAGGGGGGCATAATGAAGACTGTTTTGGTAATGGCCGAAGGGGGGCTGTGTTGTTTTTTGGGCCTCACACACATGAACGGGGTGCAAATGTGATGCATGCAGCTCAGATTGTTTCTTCATACCGTGTGCAACCTCACAAAGACATTACCACACAAAAGCTGTAAATTTTCTTAAGTTGAGTCTGGTTTCACTTTACACCACCTGCCCTTCTCGTCTTTTTGTGCTTTGAATCGGGAGCCAGCTGTAATAAGTGACTATATGCTCAGCAGTATTTTGAAGTAGTTTTACCCTCCATTGATTTGTCTGAGAATATCGGCCCACTAGTGATAATTCCCCCGGGTCTTCATGAGATATACAAGCTGAGAGTTAACACTAAAGCAGCTTGTGTAGCGCTAACTACTGCTAACGCTAACACGGGCAGTTAGCGTTAGCAAAAACTACTATTAAAACTTACAATAAAGCGAACTTGATATTTTTTTATCGTGTAGGAAGTAAAACACTTTACTACATACTCACTGAAGACACTGAATGATAACATCTACCACGGCATTTACAGTTTAAACACACGCTTTTAAGCATTAGCTTTAGCATCATTAGCTGTAGATCCTATTTGTTCCCTAGAAGTGGGAAATCACGGGACTTTTTTGTTTTTGGGAGGCGTCTCTTTTCCATAGCAGATGTTGTTTTTTTGGATGCTCGTAGAAACAAATGGTTGCCTTTGTTTTTGGTAATTTATCCTCTTTCATGAAGAGTTGTGAGTCACTGCTGTTTTTACAGGAAGGTTTTACAAGCTTTCTTCTACTTATCACTTTTGAGTAATTCTATTATTCATATTTATATTCTAATCCAATGATAAACGACAGCATGAATTTCTACATGTATTGTTTTGTGGCGCATATCCAGATTTCTCTTTCGTCCTGTTTGATGGAGAGAGATCATGATCCTTACAACACATTCAGAAAAGTAGGAAAACAAAAGAATAACGTCTAACCTGTAAAATATTACCCCTCTTATCTGATTAAAGCTTTTCTTTTAACTGTTAAAAAACAATATTGTTTGCAAAAATTTGACCTGTTTTTTTTTTTGTTTCCGCTAGATTTAACTAAATTACCAATGCAGGTGGTTTACAAAGGAAATTTCCCTGCAAGGCCTGAGTTTTAAAAAGTAAATTATTATAAAAACATCTACCTAAAATACCAAGGTAAAAAAGTGAAATGTATTCTCAAATAAAAATCTAATTTCTTAACTACCAGTTAGAGCAGCATAATACGGGATACCTGGATGTATTTCAGTGGAAACATTAAGCCTAAAATGTTATATTTTAGTAAAAGATGAGCTGCACAAAACACAACCTCCAACCTTTCCTTGTAAGAAAGTCATCCAAATCTCAGAATATGTTGTAAATTCAGTCATTTCATCATTAATTTGATGTATAACGTATTAAAAATCAAAATGGACCAAAATGTGAAACTTTTATTTCCTTTCTTGCAGTTAGTTTGGTTTAAAATGCCCTCCTGAATAAACAAATGCATATTTAAACCAGCCGAACCCGAGTCGCGGTCGAATCGGCCATCTGATCTGCTGCTTTTCACTGAAGGTAGAAGGCGACAGATGTGAGCTGGATGCTACGTTTCTCAACTTGTTCTCGATGCTCGTATACGTTCATCTGTTGTTTGATGTATTCACTCGCTCCGGTGCCAAGCTGGGACTGCAGCGGGGGGGTTGTGGTGTGGTGGCCGTGTGTTTTTGGTTTGTCTGTTAGATGGTGGTTGCTCATCGGCCATTGTCTGTTCATGTGGATGTACTTTAAAAAAAACCCGTTACGTTGTCCATGAGAAGAGATCGCCGTGAAAAACATACAGATTGCATCAAATTCAGGAGCAGCAGGACGGTTTCAGTGTGTGTGTGTGTGTGTGTGTGTGTGTGTGTGTGTGGCTACCTCTCAGACTTTGTAGAAACTTCTGGACCGGTGCCCAGTGGTGTCATGGAAACGCTTGAATCGCTCAGAGTGATTCATGTCTGCTCAGTTCGAACCCTCCCCCATCACACACACTACAAACACACACACATCACATTCAAGAAGAGGGAGTTTAACCCTTCTTCTATCCATCTTTCTTTCCTCTTCCTCCCTTTTTCCTCTCATTGCCATCCTCGTCAAATTGTGCTATTAGTCATATATTTTATTTGAATGGATTCATTATACGGGTGTCAGAGGAGATCACGTCTTCGGGAGTGTTTCCTTTCACACCGAGAAAGACCTGATGTGTCTCAACTTCTGACAGAAGGAGTCTAGACACTGACAGCGACGAACACCGTCCTGTTGTCCTCTGAATCCCACTGAAAAGCATGGAAAATGTGATGGACGCAGTCGAAGAAAAGAGGTTTTTTCTGGAACACCTGCAGCTTTTCTTCCATTTCAGGAACCAGAAGAAAAAAAAGACACGATAAAGATTAAAATGAGGATTTTTATCCTCATGGAAAACGTCTGAGCTGGAAAATGATACACAGATGACAGTTTTCAGAGCTGAGCAAAGGAAGGAGGATGGATCTGCTGCTAAATAATCAACTACTGGTCTGTAAAACCAGTAGCTTTAATGCTCGTGGGTTTCCCAGTTTACCACGTCTTTAGGCCGATAAAGGGAAACAGCACCATGTCAAACTAAACAAGAATAATAAAGTTATTATCTCCCAAAGTTTAAACCACAACAAAAGAAGACGTATTATTATTTAGTGTTATAGCTGTGAGACTGAAAACTGGTTTTAATGGGACTTTTAATACAGTATAAAATCTACAAATCTGATATTTTAGTTTTTCTATTTCAGAATTAAACTTTTCTAGAAAAAGACGCTCCAGATCCCAAACATGTGTTTCAGAAAAAAGTTATATTTATTCTCTGTATTTCCTTATTCATACAGAGACAAATGACATTTAAAGGGTTAAAATTATTTGTATATTTACATATATTGTCATTTTTATCTTTATTTATTTATTTTAATCTTTATAACAAAGTGTGCACAGAATTTACAAACAGTACAATATGGAAACAAAACAACAAAAAGCAAACGTGGGACACTGTTATTATCAAAAAGAAGTATAATTATGCTTCCTTTTGTTTAAAAGCAAACCATTTTTTCCAGTGCTTTGAGAAAAGATGACCTTTTATTTGTAGGAAATAAGTCAGTTTTTCCATAATGAGGATTTCCTACGGGGAGGGTCACGCTTACGGGGAGGGTCACGCTTACGGGGAGGGTCACGCTTACGGGGAGGGTCACGCTTACGGGGAGGGTCACGCTTACGG
>JBAMHV010000020.1:21250548-21264480 GCA_037177535.1 Pseudomugil gertrudae | reverse complement strand
ACTGCAAAATCACTGTTTTATGTTTTGTATTTTATGTATTTTATTGACCCAGTGTTTTACTTGTAAGGTGACCTTGATTATGAGAAAGGCGCCTGTAAATAAAATGTATTATTATTATTATTATTTGTATTAGTCATAATAGCTAATAAATCATTCTGATAATTGATAAAGCAGATCGTGATTGTGGTCTGCACAGACCTGCTACCCAGCAAACAAAGAGTGTGTTAATAAACTAACATAGGGAGGATATTTTACAGTGAGAAGATGCTGCATGCATTGATCTAGATCATGTTTATTCCATTGATGTGATGTTAGAGTCCAACTTCAGCCGAGCGGAGACGTCAGCAGCAACGTGGTCCCAAAAAAACTCAGGCCGATTATCACATGGCGAAATACTCCCTTCAGTGTGTCCATGCGGCCCTCCAGATGCCACTCAGCTGTGATTAGAGCTCAAAACCTTTTTCAGAATCCACATTGAAGCTTTTAGCTGCGATCAAGTCTATCACGGTTCAGATCTGTCAACTGTCCCGCTGATATCGTCAAATTAAAACCAAGCACGGGGAAGGGGAGGGAGAGAGAGAGAGCACTCTGAGCAACGGGATGCCTGGAGAAAGCTGGCATCGCACGCACACACTCTCACACACACACACACACAAAGAGAGCCCATCTCGTGCCAAAACAGTGAGTCCCTGCTGGAAGCTGCTCGGAGCTTTGGGAATTATAAATCCCACAATTAAACATATGGGCATTAAGATAATTGTCAGTTGTTGTGCTCTCATGTGTGTGTGTGTGTGTGTGTATGTGTGTGTGCGTGTGGGTGTGTGTGCGGTAGACAGATGGATAGGATTCAGCAAAGTACGCTCACACACACATTCAGCCCAGAAAAACAAGGAGACACTTTAGATCGAAATAAAAGAAACTGTAAATATGCACGTCGGACATGTGAAGCTGGACACACACACATACTTCATCATCATCATCATCATCATAGAGTGTGGAAATGTGACACATTTAAGAAATAAGAAGTCACTGAGGAGGACGGGTGTGTGTGTGTGTGTGTGTGTTTCTGATGCACTGAAGGAGATCTGAGGTGTTTTAGAAGGAGGAGGATGCCCCCAGCAGGGCGTCAGTAGAACTGCAACATCTGGAGACAGATCTGACATTTCATAACGTCGTGTGTCTCAATATCTGTGCAATCAATTTATTATGTTTCATTAAAATCTGTAAAAAATGTGCAGAAAGCAGCAAAAGAAGGCTTAATGCCAGAAAATCAGATTTTATAAGTAACTCATCATTTCCAAAGTGATAGAGAGCCATGGTAACTATATTTACCATGACAGCAGAAAACTAGTTCATGTATTTACAGCAAATGCCCTTTAAAGTCTGAAAAGTTTGGTTCTTATAAAGGATGAAACAGGCATACCTACCGTATGAGAACTGTAACATAAGCTCACCCACGTCCACGCTGCGTATCAGACGCTCCGTGTCCAAAGCAAACCGAGTAGCAGTGAGATGAGAAAAGCCGGATTAAACAATAAGCTGATGGTTGAAAGATGACTTTGTTTACTTTTAGTAGCAACCACGTCTAGTAAAGCAAATTCAGTATAAAATGTTTAGTTTGTTATTTATTGTTTTGACTTTTACTCTTTGTGGTATTTATGAGCTCTTCATTTCCCTCAGGGAACCCTGAGTGAGCTCTTACATGTCATTCTATCTGACCTGAGGGGTTTTTCTGTCAATATGGCAGGTGTTTATCAGGTTAAAGGAAATAAATGCAGCTTTTTTTTTCTTAAACCTCATCTGCAGGTGGGCTCCCACAGGGAAGATGGCGGCAGTTTGCGTGGAGGACACTCAATGGCAGGTCAGGTGTCTCAGCTGCCAGTTCAGTCGGCCACCTCGCCGGACCTCAGCCAGCCCGACCCTTACCGAGGTAAGACCCTTCCCTCAGATCTTTTAAAACCACTCATCAGCCATCTCTGAGACAAAATAGCTTCAAGCTAAACGGATGCATAAAGGAGGGAAGATAAAAAGTACCAACATTCCTACATGTGTCTCTGCTTTGAAGCACATTTACTTCATTTATGAACAAAGACAAGCAGACAGACTCAAACAGCCCGTCGTCCACTCACAAACACACCCAGTTAAACTTTCTGACCACAAGTTTAGATTCAAAAACACACAAAAATGTTAGAAATTACCACAAAGAGGAAAAAAGGAAACCAGGAAAATGGAAAAGTGGGCTAGGAAGGAGGAGGTAAGAAAATAAAAACCCACTCCAGAAATTTGGGAAGCACTTTGCTGCTGGAGCAGTAAAAGCCTTCATAAAGAGCTTAATAAATATTCCATACGTGTGACATGAATATGGAGGAAGAAGAGTGTATATGAGCTCAGTGTGCAGCAAATGAGCCCTGAGCTCGTTTTTAAAGGCTGAAAATGACTCTGCTGGCAGCAAAGTTCAGCCAACGGCGACCACAGCCAAGTGTGTAATGAGGTGAGAGGGAAAGAAACACACACACTCAGGAAAAAGCAGGAGTCCGTTCACAACCCTCACACACACACACTCAGAGGGTGTGTCGCGGCTGTGAATTAATAGTATAAAATGTTCTTGGAAGCAAACAGAGTTATATTTGCAGCCTCCCTTCTGCGATGCACAGATTATAAACCTCTCACGTCTGTGAAATGCTCGTAATTCATGTGCTTTTAAACAGGTTTGTGTCTTTCAGCTTCATCAGTGTATCGATAGATTAAAGATGTAGTTGTTCTGATTAGTAAAGACGGATTTTTCCTCTAAATAATGTAAATATTCTCTATTCAGCTGGATACAAATAAATGTGCTTACATATTGTAGATAATCCCACAGGAAACAATGAACACACTGCTGGGAAGAGAGGATTAAAACAGATGTCATCAAGCTGGGGAAAAATCCAGGAAGGGATTTATTACATTTGTTTGTTGCATAATTTTACTTAAACTCCCTGAACTACAAGCACACACTTAAATATGGCTGGAGAGAAGCTGCCTACAGCGTTAGATATAAATAACTTTCATCTTAGCATTCATGAGGTTTTCTGATGCAGTTTAACAGCAAAATGACTGGTTAAACTTATTAAAGAGTTATTTTTCTGTACTGTGAATGAACCGATGACTGAACAGGACAACACGCTGCGTATACACGGAGCTGTACGTATACGTACAGAAGACTGAACTATGTCGAGGACAGCTGGTGTCTTTCTGGTATCAGCAGAACAAAAGTCTCCTTTCAGGTCTTTTCATCGCAGCCACAAACACACGTCTGATTGTATTTACCAAGATGCACACGTTAACTCACAAACTAAACACAGGCCGTCACTCAAAGCTGCACACAAAATGCTTCCAGTCAGGCAGACTGAGATTCAAAATGGCTGACGGCTGGCCACGTGTGTGTACGTGTGTGTGTGTGTGTGTGTATGTGTGTAGGAACATATTGCTTGAGTGTTTTGTGCTGACGGAGATGCTGGCAGTGTACCAGTGTGGGATCCATACAGATGTCAAATAAAGACTGCACTGTTTGGTGGAGATTGATGGGGGGGTGAGGGGGGGACGCCTGAACCACGGCGCTCCCATGCCGCCATCTTGGAAGTTAAGCTGTGCTCCACCAGGCCCAGTGCTGGTGTGGAACTCATGCCCAGTCGTAACCATGCCAACAGGATGTCATCCAGATATTGTGATGAAGGTCTGTAAGACATAACTGAACAGACATGTTACATCACTTCAGAGTAAACTCACAAGGAATCACACTTAATGGCTTAAATGGAATAAAACTGAGAAAAATACCAAAAACAACTGTTACTTTTTATAACTTTAACCCCTTAATGCCTGAATCAAGAGGAACTGGGAAAAAAAAACTCTGAAAACTTTATTTAAAACTACTTTGCTGCCCTTAGTACCAACATGGTTTAACCACCACAGTGTTGTTACTGACCATGTCCATCCCGTTATGAGCACAGTGCAGCATCTCCTGATGGAAACTTCCAGCAGGATGATGCATTATTTCATTGTGCTCTTTTTAACCCATCCTCTCTCGTTCCTCCTACAGGTCTGTCCGGAGGCCTGCAGGGTCAGAGCACCTCCTCCGTCAGCTCGGAAATCAAGTCTGAGGATGAGGGAGACGAAAATCTCCTGCAGGACACAAAGCCCCTCGATGCCAAGAAGGATGACATGGACAGCAAGGATCTGAAATCGATTGAGAGGTCAAGATCTAGGTGACCCCCTCACCTTCAGACGTTTGCTTCCATCAAACCCCTCAGCTGGGCTGGGACGCAGATTATTCCCAAAACGCCTGCACGCTCTGAGTTCACTTTACACAACTGTCCATCAGACAGTTATTTTACTAAACAGTCAACATAAAACATGAACTCAGGGACTCAGAGTTGTTAGTGTTTTGGGAACCAGCATCTGGACTTTGATGAAGTGATCGAGTGTGATGAGAATCAGCTAAATACATCAGTCCTCCTGTCCACCAGGTGTCTCCCTTCCTCTGGTGACAGAGCTTCCTGGTGGACACGCAGCTCCATCCTGATCCCATCGGTCTCTCCAGGGTCTTGAGCCTGGTTTTAGCTGTTTCTCACACAACAGAGTAGCTCCCACAGTCCACATTGAGCTGTTTGGCTGTTTCTCCCACTTTGGATGCAGCTGAACAGCCGTCTCTAAACCATCATGGCTCCTTTGACTTGGAGGCTGAATGAAATCTGGAACATTTGGATCCCAAAAACCCAGAATATGTACATGACGTGGTCTCCACGATGATGATGATTGTAAAGTGTTTCAGGGTTAGGATGAGAGCATAGTCCTACGTAAGGGATCACAAGTTGCTCCCAGCTTGGTTCATTTTGGGGGGAAACCCTCGTCTTCATCATAATATTTATCATAACTCCTGATAAACAGTTTCATTTGAAATCCAGAGTGAAGGAAAACATTATGAATCCCAGATATCAGATTAGTTATTACAATCCTTGTTGCTAGGATACCAACTAGTAGCTGAATAAAATATAATATATATTTTCACACAGAGAAATGTGGGTCCTGTTCCCACCATGTTTAAATAATCTTTTTTAAACCAAAGACTAGAAACAACAAAGCAAACTAAAACTCACAGATCAGCCTAACACACACACACACACACACACACACACACACACACACACACACACAGAAATAAGCAGCGTTCTCCAGTTTGTATGAAATCAGAGTGAACCTCTGTTTTACAGGTTAAACTAAATCAGACTCTTCTGAACCTTTTAATGCATCTGAGCTGCTTTTCAGCTTCTTCTCAGACACAAACATACCTGAACTGACTGGTTTTATATAAACGTACATTTTCACACCATCTAGGCGACATCTGAAGGTCTGCGTCAGTCAGGCCGTGTAGCTCACACAGATAGAACTGGTATCGACGAGCGAGTATGTGTTGTTTTAGAGCAACAATGTCGGCCAGTGGCATCCAGAAACACGTAATCCCTCTGACCAATCACAATATCCACATATCTGCAATCACGCAGTGGAGATGCACAGATGTGCACAGACGTTGATACATATTGTAGTTGTCTAGATAAAGAAGTTATCACACGATTCTCCCTAAAACATTCATGATTAAATCTCTGTGTAGCCACATTTTCTATAAATTTCCCCTGATGTTGGCACTTTTTTGTGAGCGGTGCATGTTTACTTAAACGTGATTAAAGCCGTAAACGTTTCCATTAATGATATGAAACTCAGAAAAAGCAGCTGATCTAGGAGCTGAGTGGGAATGAGTGATAAACCAGTAAGAAAACAGAATAAACTAATTAATAAAGACATTTTACATAAAAGCTTCAAAGCCATCGGCTCCCGGATAGAAAACCTCGCCACCTTTTTAAAACCCTCCATCTCTCTCTCTCTCTCTCTCTCTCTCTCTCTCTCTCTCTCTCTCTCTCTCTATCTCTCTCTCTCTTTTCCTCGTTCGTCCCTGTAGCAACAACGACGATGAAGATTTGTCACCGGAGCAGAAGATGGAGAGAGAGAGGGAGCGGAGGATGGCCAACAACGCACGGGAGCGCCTGCGTGTCCGTGACATCAACGAGGCGTTCAAGGAGCTGGGCAGGATGGTCCAGCTGCACCTGAAGAGCGACAAACCCCAGACCAAGTTACTGATTCTGCACCAGGCCGTGGCCGTCATCCTCAGCCTGGAGCAACAAGTGCGAGGTCAGCTGAGGCTCTGATTGCACATCACAACCATAAATCAGTGCTTTGTGAGGTAATCCCTCACAGAGTTCAGTTTCCAGAAGCTCCAGTAGAGGGCAGCAGAAGCACCTGTTGATCAGGTTCAACCAGGCCGAAGTTTAACCAGCTGTCCCTGAAACAGAGACACCAGCATCCCTGAAGCTCTGCCTCTCTTCTGTTTCTCTGTCCAGAGCGAAACCTGAACCCCAAAGCGGCCTGCCTGAAGCGCCGCGAGGAGGAGAAGGTCACCGTGACATCGGACGGGACCCCGCTCTCGCTGGCCGCCGCCCACCACGCTGCCGCTACCATGGGTGATGGACCGAACCCCATGGGACAAATGTAAAACGCAGCAACATCTCCTCCCCCCTGAATGGTCAGAAGATTTCACTTATACACTAATCTGCTGTTGTACCTTCAACTCCAAACTCCAGAACCTGTTTTACAAAGTCAGGCCCAAACAAATTCACCATCAATTCCCACGTTTTGGCTCGAGTCAGCAAATCTGTCCACAAAGTTTCTGTTTTCAGAGGATCCAACATGTCTGCCTCTGCATGTTTAACCATTTAAAGCTGTGGGTTTGTATTAAAACCCACATACTGGTTTATTATTATTAATTATATCAATATATCTAATGATCACAAAACCATTTAATCTTTATTAGATATTAATCCGTATAAGAGTAGATAATAAAACAGAGTAATGTCTAATGTTTTATTTTAATTCCTCTTTTTATGGCATGATCTGATCACATGATGTTAAAATGTAATTCATATAAACAATACATAACAGTTAATAAATATATTATAGAAAATACATAATAAAAAACAAATTACATTAAAAAATGGCTGGAAGTGGTTAACCCTACAAAGCCCGACTCAAAAGGATGAATAAAAAAAAGAAATATTTTATTCTTAATTTTTTTTACACAATAAAAGTAATTTTTCACCGTGTAAACGGTCTCCAGTGGGGCAGAGAAACAATAATAGATGTTGCTTAACAATGTTTTGAGAAAAGTTTTTACCATAGTGATGAAAAAAATCTTTGTATCTTAAATAATAAAAACAGCATTAAAGAGTTTGTTTGACTTTGATGAAGCACAGAAAAGCCCAGATACGGGTTGAGATTGTCAGGAATATTGTTGATCTATTTGTTATCTACATACATACAGATAGATATAGATATGTATTTATACGTCTGTGTATGATTGATGGGCAAACATAGACCTCAGGGTTTCCAGTATAAATAGCTGTTTATACAAACCTGTATCTGCCCAAACCAAGCTTAACCACGTGGAGGGGGTCGTCGTAGCAACAATGATGAAGTCGTGGCACAACAGTGGAGGTGATGCTGTACCTGATGCTCAGTTTGTGGCTTGTAGTCAGGAAAACATTGCATCAGCAGAGCCAGAGAGGACTTTTAGTGACAAAGCCATCGTGATGCTGATATGATGCAGTGTTGTTACTGCACATCCAAAAAACCATGTACCGGACATCTAAAGTTCAGCTATAATAGTTGTAAATAAATAGAACATGGTCTACATGTATTCAAGTAAAAGTTACATCGAACATACAACGATCCTGATTGTTCAGACCTCTTCAGAGCCTTCACCAGAAAACAGCACGTTGCTATGAAACAAATGGTTAAACGTTACAGAGACGGCATGATGAAACAGCTGATGATGTTCAGCTGAACACAGAAACTTAGTTTGTCTGGTCTGGGTACATTTTAACAACAGATTGGCAGTAAGTGTGATTTTAATGTGTGACTGTGAGTTGTTGTCTTTCTACTGAACATGTGTCGTTTCTCTCTGCAGTCACCTTGTATTTGTGTTTGCATGTTGGATGGAGAGGACAAAAACTACACCGTTTCCTATCTGTCCCAGTGAAAGAGACGATGTAACGTTTGTCCTTTTGTGTGTGTGTGTGTGTGTGTGTGTGTGTGTTCAGTTTCCCTCTGAGTCCTTCCTTCCAACATCCTTTCCTTTCTCTCTTTAGGTCCAAGGTGCCAGAGTTCATCAAGATGATGAGTGACCACTTCCTCTGATGGTGTTTCTATGACAACCTGCTAATCAATTAAACCCCAGCCCGACCGATCTACTTTCTCTGGAATTATCGGCCTGACCAATCCGATCAGCCTCCATCTCTCCTCTCATCCATCGCCTCCTCCTCCGTCTGTCGGGAACTGCTCTTTTTATTTCTTTGCGTCTCCAGCCGAAGCGAACTGGATGCTTTGTTGGCAGAGACGTTAAAAACAGCTGCTACGGAGTGGCAGCAACGCACTCTGGAATCACATCATTCAAGAAACTCTCCTTGTACCACATGATTTCTCAGCATTCCCACTTTTAAAGAACAAAAAGGTTCTATATAAATATATATATAGTAGATATATATATATAAAGAGAGAAAAAGGTTAAAAAAAAGACTTGTTTAAAAAGTTGACGCAGGCAGTGAGGAAGGTCAGGGTTGGGGAGCGGTGTTAAGAATGGAACAAAACATATCACAAAGTGTTTGAAGAGATTTCTTTTGTAAAAAGCAGCATTGCGCAGTTGTAGAGTGCAGCCTCAGCGCGTCTCTGATTGAATGGCAATCTAACGCCACACTGTGGATAAAGCTGTGCCTGATCTCCTCTTGGATGCAAAGTCAGACAGATGCACACGGAAGCAGACAAAACGTAGAAAAAAGCAACAAGAAAACTTCAGGAAAGGCCCCACACTTAGACACACTGCGTTTTTAAAGCACCAAACAGCCCGGAAACTTCTCCGATGTGATGTGAGGTAAAAAAAATCTCACTGTTGCTCGACTATCATAGGTGTTACAGAGAGGAGACTCTCTCCTGTTCTAGTGCATTCCCTGCTACAGTAAGTCCCAAGCATCTTTTATCAGTGCGTCATGCTGTTAGCCACACGGGCTCGTCACGCAGCAGAACTTCTACCACCTCACGTCTTCATAGTGTGAATACAGGTAGGATAAACAGCTCATCTGTAGCCTGTGAGGGAAGCAGAACAATCACTTATTGGGTGTTAAATCATAAAAGATGAAGGAAGATCTTTGATTTGGGTCGGATCTGGACCGGATACCGGAAACGCCTCCCAGGTTCAGCACATTCCCTGAGTCACGCTACTTTAATGCTCAAAATGTCACGAAGGGGTTAAAAGTCAGTGCAGAGGTCCGAACCGATGAGGATGAGGATGACACTGCAGGGGGAACTAGCAACCAGTCATCAGGGTGAACGAGGGGGTTATAATCTCTCCTAGGAGGGCGAGTAGAAGTCATTAAAGCATTCCTTGGGTTGTTTTGATTTCCTGCACTCAGGAAACAAAGGGATCGTCACCGAGCTGGTTTCCTGTAAAGGTACCGCTGACACGAGCCTGTCTGATGTGGGAGCGATGCGGCATAAAAATCTGCTGTGTCAGCGTTTAGGTTTGGGTTGTTTTTAGATGATGAATTAGCTCGTACATCTGAAAACGTATCCAACCTGACTCTGATTGGTAACCACACTGTTTTACCGCCCTGTCCGGGGTGTCCCTCTCACCTAAATCGCTCGAATCTCGCCCCAATCGCTCGAATCTCGCCCGAATCGCTCGAATCTCGCTCGAATCGCTCGAATCTCGCCCGAATCGCTCGAATCTCGCCCGAATCGCTCGAATCTCGCCCGAATCGCTCGAATCTCACCCGAATCGCTCGAATCTCACCCGAATCGCTCGAATCTCACCCGAATCGCTCGAATCTCAACCGAATCGCTCGAATCTCAACCGAATCGCTCGAATCTCAACCGAATCGCTCGAATCTCGCCTAATTGCTGGGATTGGCTCCAGCTGTCCACCATCCATAACTGGATTAAGTGGGTTAAGAAAAAAATAGTAACTTTTTTACCACCTAATTATTACAATGTGTTGGATTTTTCACCATTTTTGCTAAAAAGTAAAGTTATTTTTATGTAACAAAACTTTATTTTACTTTACAGTATGTAAGACTGATGTCTAATACCACATTACCTTCAGATAAGTAATGACACCATTTTGAAAACATGTTCTTGTAACTCAGATTTGTTTCAGTAAGAACCCACTGTTTGCAGTACAGCTGCGGTATTTTTGAGGGTACCACCCCAGTGATGATCCTTTCCCCCCTAAAAGTACTTTAAGTGGTTTAACATCCAGCTGGTCGTAAGCATCGACCTCTGACCTCTCCACCTTCGATGAGGGAAGTCTTAAATTGACACGTGACATCGTCTTATTAGCTGAGCTGATGAGCAGACTGAACCAACTTTTCTTCATGGTTGACCCGAGTACGAGCCCAGTAGGTCAACGTCTGAGATCAGGAGCAAATACTTTAATCTGAATCCTTCATTCGCCTCACTCTGAATCAGTCTCTGTCCAGGCCTTTGTCCCGGTACCAACATGAGCCTTACGAGCCCCGAACCAGTGCCCTCGGCCCGCCCTCTTCCCGGCCCCTCTCGCTCCCACAGATGCAATTTGAACGTTCACACTTCTACCAATGTGCCTTTTTAGAGTTCATATCATTCGAGTTGCCAGAGGAGGACATTTACCTGGTCTTTTAATAGGATGCAAGCTTAGGGAAACCTGTTCTTAGTCGTTAGGTTCTATGCAGTCAGGTTTTTTACCAGACCTGGGAATTTAAAAAAAGCTAAAAAGGAAAAAAAAGTATTTTTTGGATAAAAAAAAAAAAAGTAAACTGTATTTAATGTACTGTACACTTATATGTAAGTAGACGGTTCGTTCTGGCTCCAATCTGATGGGACAGACACTTGATTTAGCAAGACTAGTCCCCCTCCTTTCCAAGTCCTCCCCATCTCCTACCCCAGAACCCTCCATCACACCAACCCCACTTTCCAGCTCCAAGCCCTGTGACCATGGTGAACAACGCGTCTCTTCTTGTATTATAGCTTATCAGCCTTTTATCAATATTTGATCGGCTTGTCCGTAAGCCAATGTAGTCTTCAGTACTAAGTGTGTGGTCGTATGTTGTAAAGCTAATTTTATTTCTTTTGTTTCCTCTCTCGCTCTTTTTTAAACAATCTTTTTCTCTTATTACATTTTTTGTCTGTTCTGGTTTACATGTCAAAAAATGAAAATAAAAAAATTAAAAAGAAAACTGAGAAAAAGAAATGAAGCGACACAATCTGACAGCACTGTGGGCGCGTTAAAGACCCTAAAACCATTCAGCAGGAAGGCACGGAAACTGGAAAAGAGTCTATTTGAATAAAACCATCTATATATAAATGTACAAAAATATATACAGTATATAACGAGGGTGCCGTCTCTGTAGTTTTCTATTCTGTTGCAAAGCGTTTGCTCTGGGAGGAGACTGAACTGGCGGGAGACGGTGAGGCCCCTCAGTGTTATAAACATTTTCAGCTGACTTCCTTGTATTTTTTTTGTTGTTGTTGCCATGACGACACCCTCCATCCAGTGCAGCACCCCACACGGGACGTAACGGGACCTGGAAAAGCCATCTGGCTCCATTCAGCAGAGACGTTTGTAAATTGTATGCAACAAAGTGGCAAAACTTTACCATGATTTTAAAATTGTGTATGTAAAAGTTCTATTTTTACATGTAGACTGTTGTTATTTTGTGTTTTAGAAATATGTTGTATCTTTTTTTCAGGATTTTTTATGTTTTCTTTTGTTTATTTTTGTTTTTTTTATCTTTTAAAAGATGAAACATAAAGTTCAATGTGTTGGAAAAAAATGTGTCACATTGAAAATGTAATGGGGTAAAAAATCTGTTTCTGGGGACGTTCCTGAGAGTTCGAAGACATAAAAATACATGTTTGTTACATTTTTCCATCATTCATAACATTACCGTTTTTAGTTTTTGTTTTTTTAGGCGAGATTTGTGTAAATAGTCGTCCGCCATTATTTTTCTGTGGGGTGAAGATTTGCCAGTGAGACACAATGACCAAGATGATCCTGTTTTTAGTGAGGTTGTATTTGGTTGCAGTAGCCAGGTGCCAACATTTTAGTTTTGATGGGTGGTGCTCAGTAGTGTTAGTGGTTTTGGTTGCTGACCATCTGAAGTACAAGTCAAGCTGTCGTCTTAGCTCGCACCCAGCATCACTCGTATCAGGGCTGATTACTTTCACCCATGTGGAGGATTTTATTTAGATTTTCACAAAACAAGAAAAAGAAAAAAAAAGCTTTTTTTTTAAAGGATCACACCCATTTTTTATGCTAAAGTTTGTTACAATGTATAAATGTTTGTGGTAACAACTTCTGTTTTAGGATGGTGTAACAAAATTTAGATAAATGATGAGTCATTCTTCACTGTGGAATCCAAAGAGTGTAATGACCACGGCGCCCCCTGGTGGCCGTGGGTCACTTCTGACTCCCACGCTTTTGTTTTCCTCGAGATGGGGTGTAAATGTTGATCAAAATGACGAACTCTTAGCACCTGATTTAATATATGAACATTTTGGAAAAGATTGGAGTGTCGCTAATCTAAAGGAGCAAGTCGTCCGCAAACAATCTCTTCAGCTGTTTCCCCAAAAAGAAATCTGACCGTGTGCTTGGCAGTTTCAGTCATGTTTTTAGTGTTTGCCATTAAAATTGAGCTTTTTGTCAAAAGGAGAAGCTGCTCTGACTCGGACCTAGGTCAAACACTAGGATTGAATCTGTCAGTGTAAGTGCTAAATGTATTTTTTAAGTAACGTTATTTTTGCAATGTTTATTTTCATGTTTTCTCTTTGTTGTATAATCAAGTCATGTTCCAAACGACAGTATCCTCATTTTTATGTTACCCCCTGGTGTTTCTATTAGCCAAAATGTTAACTACTTTTCTTTTTCCTCCTTGTTGTACATACACGCCTCATTTCTCTTTTTCAGTGACTGTGCCATGAGCTTTGTAATCTGTTACTCTGTACCAGTTTAACTGCAATAATGAGTTGAATTCAAAATGGCCGCTGCTGTCCTTTTTATTGACTTACAAGTTCATTTTTCACACAAAAATCACATCACTGCTCACCTGGATGTCAGTATGAGGTTAAGCTTGTTTTACTTTAGTATGGGAGCACATTTCTGCCTTATTATAGATTTTCTTTCACTATCTGCTAATTACAAATGAATAATTATTAAAGTAAAAATTTTGAGACATAGAGCTAAATATTTGACTCAAATATAAAAAATATGGGATTTAAAGTGATCGTTGAGATAGATAATAATTTAAACATTTGAACGAATCATAATCATTAGATTTTGGACACTAGGCTGCAGTTTTATGATGGACTTTGTAGTTGTATCGTCAGATTTGCAGCCATCTGTCTTGATGAAGAGAGGGGCGGAGCCATCAATGGATCAGCTGCTGGTGAGCTGGCTCAAATGGTTGGGGAAGGATGGCGGTTACGTTGGGCAGACCCAAACATGTCTGGAAACGTCTGGCAGAGTACCCCTGCTTCAACTCCCACCTCCGACAGAGCTTCAACCATGTCCCGAGCAAGGCGAGGAACATTGAGGCCGAGTGGACTGTGTGGTTGAGGCGGCCAGCCGGAGCTGTGGCCGTAAGGTCGTCGATGCCTGTCATGGCGGTAATCCCAGAACTCGCTGGTGGACACCAAGGAGTCCTTTCGGGCTCTTTTAGCCTGTGGGACTCCTGAGGCAGCTGACGGGTATCGACAGGCCAAGCGGAATGCGGCTTTGGCGGTCGCCAAGGCAAAAACTCGGGCATGGGAGGAGTTTGGTGA
>JBAMHV010000020.1:21202959-21218821 GCA_037177535.1 Pseudomugil gertrudae | reverse complement strand
GCAGGGTGCTATGCAGGGTGCTATGCAGGGTGCTATGCAGGGTGCTATGCAGGGTGCTATGCAGGGTGCTATGCAGGGTGCTATGCAGGATGCTATGTAGTGAATAAGGGGTTAGGGTCCAGGGTGCACATTCAGACACAGCCTTGGCCCCTGTGATCAGATTGTTGCTTTATTCAAGATGAAATTAGACTAATGTGATGTACGGCTCATGGATAATCCTCATTTTCATTCCCAAGAACTGAAAAGATACAAAAATAAAACAGCTGTTAAGTTTTCCAACAGCTAACATCAACTGAAAAAGCTACGGGATTTTTCCATTTACAACACTTACATTTACTGATAACACGTCTTTATATACAGGAGAAGCTCTAAAAGTCATTAAATACACAGATGCTTATTGTTATTTCAATGCTGGCAGGGTCATCATCTCATAAATACAGGAAGCTTCTGTTGGTGTAAACAGTATCTGAAGTAAGCTAAAAGCTGCTAACTCTGTAGCATGATCTTCATATTACATGCTAATCAATGTGTTTGTTATACAAAGTTTCTAATGAGATTCACTCTGATCTACTTTATTTTCTAAAAACATATCTACAGGACATGAAACCCAGTTAGTTAGTTTTAGCTATCGCTAACTTGCACTGAAACGAAACATAAACTGCACCGACTTGCACTCCTGATCGCTGAATGTCAGGAAGGTGGAGCTCGGAAGTGGGGTGAGGACCCAAATGCAGGCAGGAATCAGCGGAAGGCAGCAGGGTTCCAGATTAAATTAATTTATTTTACATTAAAAAACTGAGGCAACAAACTACTACTCACTGTAGCTGAAGCTAAACTAACGCAGTACAAAACAATGAACCCGCAACCACAGCTGAAAACACAAGGACTATAATACAACAGAACTAAACAAGACCCAGGTGAACACAATGGAAATTAAACACAGGTGAAACTAATGAACCAAACATGAAGCTTAACTGAAAACAGAAACACAGGAAACCCAAAAACAACACCACCCCAAGTGTCCAAATCATGACAGCTAAAAGCATCGCTGAGTACATCTTCTTGTTTTGTTAATCGATAGGAAGAAACATGAGTCTCCTTTCTTCATCATCCATATGTACGGCATCTCCGACAACATGAATGAGGCCCTAGCAACAGATACCAGTGCTGCTACTGGATATGGCAGCACGTCTTTGACATCAGCTGCTATGTATCGATGACGAGGTTTGAATCAGACGTCCCCATTGACGTACTTAAGGGAGCAGACATGGTCCTTTAATCCCAAATGCTTCCATCCACACTCATACCAGCTATAGCCTTCTAGGAGTTTCTCCTGTTTTCTGCTTGCTTGTGTAGAAACTCGTGTGAAACAGCAGTCTGGTATCTGAACTGATGAATCTGTCAGGTAACATATGAGGATCTAGCTCAACCGTTTTAAGCTTGCCTCTAAAAGGTAAATGAATCAGATGTCTGGCTTGCACCACATCAGCCTGCAAAGGTCACATTAAATATGAGCAACAATGGCCAGAAAACCTAAATTTGTGTCAAATGATTTAACATAATCGCAGTAGAGCGATTGTATTACACTAATCATCTTTTCAGTTGATTCGGGGTTAAACATGGGTATCAGAACACTTCTCATTGGTGACGAGCATCCTTTCCATGTTCTAACACGTCAACATGACCGGCCCAGAACATGCAGCTGCAGTATCATGGCATCCGTGTGGGACAAATGTAAAATCAGACTGAGAATATTTCTAAAATCCAGCATCACAGCCTTTAACATGGTTTTCCACGGTGCAGGAGAGTTGCAGCTGAATTTCTATCGCAGTGACACGGCAGCATAAGGTTTATTGGAACAACATACAGACAAACAGAACCATGGTTCATGGTGGCGGGAGAGGCCCCGTGTAACCTGAACCTCTTACTTTTATAGTGTCTTCCATCCAGTGAGGGTTACTCTATTTCGGACACCCCGGCATCCTCTCACATTCACCTTACATGGTACATCAAAGGCTTGCTTACTAATGATTACACTAAGTTCATGAGGCCTGCTGAAGTCCTACTATTCTTAGATTCACCTGTTGCAGAGAGAAACTCTGCAGAGAGGTTATAACCAGTTAATGCAGATGTACCAACTTAATTTCTCACACTATCCAGCGCTGAGATATTGCTCTGACATACGTCCAGGCGTCTGTACTGGGGACGATACAAAGCTGGTCTTGTGTTTCTTCCATCTCTGCAGAGTGGATGCAAATCAAACATGAGCTTTTTACATTGTTTAGCCGTAGATATCTGCTGTCAGACCGTGTGAAGTCAACAGGCTGCTTGATAAGCTCATTAGCACAACCCTGATATGTTTCTCTGAGGCTCTTTTGTGTTGTCCATTGTTTGTGTGATTTGGACTCATTTATTTGTCCCTACATGTTGATAACTCTTTCATTTCATCAAAGGCTTCTCGGATGAGCACCCTCTTGGTCCTCACAAACAAAACACTTCTTTACCTCTTGTCATCTTCTGCTCTGATTCGCTCTCACAGAGGTGTAGTGCCTCCCAGTGGACAGATTGGTAACTACATTGTGCTAGAAGACAGTTCGGTCATATAAATCCATATTAATGATGTATTTGACATTTTTATGTATAAGTTACCCTACAATAGTCTAATATTGTGACTGCTATTCTAACAGAGATCACTTTTAAAGCTGCTCTTACTGCATCTTCACTCCAGCACTGCATAGCTCTTAAATCAGCATGATGTGGTAGTTACACCGTCACTGCTATAATTTATGTAAAACAAATGTATGACGGGGCCCAAAACCAGCCTGAGGGTCCAATCTGACCCGCTGGATGAAATAGATATAAGATATTTATTAGATTCTTTTCATTAAAAAAAAGAAAAAACAAGCTGTCATTCCTAATTAGTAAAGGCTTTTTATAAAACAGAAACCTTTTGCTGCTTGCTAGAGGGATGACTTCTTATATATTTGATGTAATTTCTATAAAACTTTAGTTTTACTGTAAGGATTATAAGGAAGCTAGGACGATTACTAGATAAAGATATACACAAATGTACTTAAAATATCTTCATCCTGATGAATAAATCTGATAACAGTATGAAATACTTACCGTTACAGTTTCAGATAGCCGTGGGTAAAACCTGTTAGGGTTATATTGATCCATTGGGGTATTTAAGTTGTAATATTATGTAAATGTTTAAATATGTAAATTAAGTTAAATGGAATAATAATATTTGTATATAAATACATCAAATAAATACAATGTGTAATAAATGTGTGTACATATTATTACATGTGAAGTTATAAAATTATAAACAGTATTTTTTTTTACATTTATTTAAACTTTTTTATACAGGGGGAAGGGGGGGGGTGTTAGACTGTGGCCTTTCTGTGTGGAGTTTGCATGTTCTCCTTGTTTTAGCGTGGGTTCCCTCCAGCTTCCTCCTGATTGGTCATCCTAAATCAGGGCTTTTGTTCAGTGCTCTAGATCTGCTATCCTGCACCTTGTAGATGCACGCCTTGTCCAACGCAGCTGAATCAAACGGACGGCTCGTTAGCAGGCCTCTGCAGAGGCCTCTGCAGAGCTGGATGAGATGCAGAAAATGGAATTCAGCTGTTTGATTCAGGTGTGTTAGAGAAGAGTTGCACCTAAAAGTTGCAGGATGGTAGATCTCGATGACCGAACTTGGGCACTTCTGTTCTAAATTGTCCCTAGGAGTAAATGTGAGCGTGACTAGTTGTTTGTCTCTGTGATGGGCTGGCGACCTGTCCAGGTGTACCTGCCTCTCACCTGCTATTAGCTGGGATCCTGAGACCCTGATTTGGATAAAAAAATGAATGAATGATCTTTATATTGTCTAAATAGTGAATAAATAACAGTAACACGTTAGAAATGAAAGTAAGTGTTTAACTGAGTCTAATTATGTGTGAAACTTTGCTGGTGTTTGTCAGATTGTTTAGAATTAGTTTCCTGATAAATATAAATGTTTCTTTTCACCAACATAAAGTGGAAACTGCAAACTGGAGATGAAACAGTGCTAAACTAAAGGAGCTAGTGACACGCCTCATCACAGCAGCAGCAAACAGCGGTGATGCTGGTTTGACTCCTGCTGTGTTACGTGGTTACACATTGGGACTGCAGACTGTCAGGACCATAAGTGAGATGTCCTGGAGACATGTAAGACTAAATACATGCTGGATTAAAAACATGAAAGCCTTGTTGGGTTGTTGGAAAGCTGTAGTGAGATGCAGATGCCATCTGTATTTCCTCCCAAAGAGCAGCTACTGGACTCAGTTCCTCCTCCTTCCACCATCTAGTCTGCGCCTGCGTTTTTATTCACCAAAAATGTCTGGATTTCTGTCTCTACTTCAGAAGCTGAGTGAACTAACTGTATTTGTTGTGTTTTCAGCCTCTGTGAGATTAAAGAGCGGCAGCAGCGTCTGACGGCTGAGCTGTCTGAGTTTCAAGAGAAGAAGAAACATACAGAACAAGAGCTGAAGAGAAGCGGCTGCCTGCAGACGTCCACTGTAAGTGGCCACAGCAGACACTGAGCGCATCGGAGAAAAAGAGGGAATAAAGTGTCAATTTAAACTAAATTAAATGATCAAACCAGATTTTATCCCCAATAAAACCAATCTGATGCTGAAACTATGATGTAAAATATAAAAGCTGATGCAGCAACACCTCTGTGAAACGGGATGTTTAGTGTAACATCTCCAACATCTGTAAACATCTGGGAGTGCAGGAGTTTTAGGAGAGGAATATGGTCCCATTCTGGTCTGATGCAGGATTCTAGCTGCTCCACAGTCCTGGATCTTCTTTGTTGAAGCTTCATACTGTCTTCATTTTAACTTATTTTTTACGCTTCTTTTTGTAAGACAGAAAGTTTTTTTGTTTACCTGCTTTACGTGTTTCCACCACTTCCTGTGGTCTTCCTCAGAAGCATCACATGATGTTAGTGTGACGTGTCTTATAGGCTGTTCAGGTGTTTGTGTTTATGCCCCCTGCTGTCTGAAGCCTTCTCCAGGACTGCATCCCAGGTGTGCGACAGGGAGAATGTGCCTTCATCCCGGTTCATGGTCTTTGGTGTCCGCTTTCTTATCTCCATGGCCTCTCTGATCCAGCTGTGTACCCTGCTGAAAGCAATAAGTACCACCGCTGGAACAGAGAGGCCATGGAGATAAGAAAGCGGATACCAAAGATGCAGGATGTGGTTCAGCATCGTTTTGCTGGAATCTGCAAGGTCTTCCTGACAGAGACGTTGTCTGGATGGAGCAGATGTCAATCCCAGCTGACATCGGGCGAGAGGCGGGGTACACCCTGGACAGGTCATGAATCATGTCTGCTTTAATGCAGAAGACCACCAGCATCCATTTAAAATGTCCTCTTAGTGATATGCAAACATTTCTCCTCATCCTACGAAGGTTGCAGGACCTTCAAAGTTTTCAGTCTTTCATTGAGGAACATTTTTCTGAAATTGTTCCATAGTTTTTTTGTGCTGCCCATCTTTCCATCTGAGAGACTCTGCCTCTCTGAAATGCTCCTTTTATGTCCTGCTACCTAATATGCTGCAGTTACTTTGTCCTGTCCTGTTTTATAGATCTGTGGCTGCTATCAGATTCAAAATGAGATCATATTTTCCAGAAAATGATTAAAACATCCCAGTTTCGGCCTCTGATATGTTTACTTTCTATTGGGAATAAAATGTATTGTTTAATTCATTTGAATTTATATTAGATTTTTTTGTTTGTTTTAGAAATGGGTGTTTCTTTATATGAAAGCTGGGTTTTAAAATGATAATATTACTTTTATAAAAGGTTAATCTTGCATACACACACGCTGTAAGCAGCTCGTGATGTGACATGACACAACAAATCATATGATGACACACATCATCTCTGCTTCTCAGGTTTTCACGTAAAACACTGAAAATACATTACTAATGAACTTTTTCATGTATTAATAGTTGAGTAATCATTTTCTTATTCATTCCATGAATAAGTACCCCTACATGATGTATTATGGGATGGTAAATGTGAGATGATTGTTAGTAAAAGTGTTTTCCATCATGCTCTGGTGCAGTTTCAGCTCTGTGCTTGTCGGGAGCTTCAGGCTTTTATCGCAGAGCGTTTGGTCCAATCCGAGAGGCTGGTCTTCCAGGAGCAAGCACTGAGCACGCTCCGTAACCTGCTGACCCAAGACCTGCAGAGGTACCGGGAGGAGACTCAGAAACTGAGCCGCTTTGCCCAGAAAATACTCAGACAATCTCAGAGGTAGCCATCTCTATATCTGTCTGAACTTACCCGGGTTGGTGTTTATGTCTTATTACCTCATCGTTTTCACAGGCTGGAGACGGGAGGGACCGACATCACCGACAGGCAGAGCGACGACAGCATGCAAGGAAAGAACGAGATAAATCAGGAAAACAGCATGGTACAGTTATCTATTCTTTTCCTATGGTTGCTGTTCTGGTTATAACCAAGTCTTCTTCCTCGCCTGGCTGGTGGCTTCTGTGTCAATATGTCCTCTTGAAATTAGACCAAAGAGTTGAATACAGAGCTCAAAGTGTCCATTCAAGTCATCTGGAGGTCTTTGATTTTCACATCACTTCACAGGTGGCATCCAGACTTTCAGGTTAAACTTAGACTCATTTACACAGGCCTCTAACAAACAACTTTTGTTTAAACTGGTTTTTGGAAGAGATTTAAAACAGTAAACAGAGTTTGATGATAAGACAGGCTGTTCTGTTTGGTCTGTAAGCTCAAATAATGCAGATGTTTAGATTTCCTGACTTATATGTGGTGGAACCAGATGTGGAAGTGTCTTATATGTATTTAAGAATCAGTTAACGGGTACTCTCCTCCTCCGTGTAACCATATCCCTCATGTTTGCAGAGGTAAGGTGCACTTTTTGGTGGAGATGTCCAAATGGGTTGGGTGGTTGGACGGACACATAGCATAGGCTGTTAAAGGTTTGGGAACGTTTTGGTTCAAGTTTTAGTTAAATACAAAAAAAATCATTTTACCTGCATATCATCTTAAATATTTTTCCTTATTGCAACAAACTGCAAATTTAACTTTAACGTGCCCAAACTAAGCTAACATGCTAGCATACTACAGAGTAAATAGCTGAGAACATTGAAAGTCACTATATTTTTAAATTTACTGTAATAATTTAACAATTCAGCAGAAGCGATTAATGTAGATTGTTTTTTAAAAGCTACATCTGTATTGCTTTGCAGAGACGTTTCATTAGAGAAGCACAATTGCCATAAAACCGAAGTAAATTATTAGAATAGATTGTGGATTTGTTTACTACAGATTAGATTTAAATTCAAAAGGATCTCATAGGGTCAGTTTCCGGACCCTTACATGGAATTATTGGATCAATAAAACTTAATAATTTGATGCACAGACAGAAATTTGTTTTTGTGTTTTATGCTAAATAATTAGCTCGAATTGCGTGAATAAGCTTCGCTAGCTTGACTCTTTCTAAACAGTGACTAAGAATGATTAAATATGTCCATTCTTCTACATTGCAGGTGCTTTTGTTTGGATGTGAATGGATTTTTAATCAATTCAAAAGTAGATAATGTAGAGAAAATCATGGCTAACAGTTAGCAATATAAGCTAAAATAGTGGAGAGAAGCTGCTCAGTGGAGGTAGAAAAGCATATTTGTGGCTTTGTCTACCTGTGTGTGTGTGTGTGTGTGTGTGTGTGTGTGTGTGTGTGTGTGTACACATGGATGTATCTGGCATTGATCCAGCTGTTGTCAGTCTTTCTCAGACAGTCGGAGTAGATACAGAGGAAACATCTGCCTGCTCATCTGGCCCTGTCTGTCACACACACAGATGCAGACACATATACACACACAAACACACACACACACTTTCCCTAAAAAAAACAACCCATAATAAACTGACAGAGTTGTGACAGGAAACGATGAGCGAAGAAACCTGGTTTGGAGTCTTATTATAACAGGAAACCTGTCAAAGTGTCACCACAGTTTAACACGTGAAGCTTAAACACAAACAACAGACAGGCCGGCTGCCAACATGCTGCTGCGTCTGCACAGAAATACCACAAAGTTCTGCCTCAAAAACATACAAACTGCATGATAATAAAGGCACTACTACTAATAACTACTATAAGACCAAACATTTGGTTTTTATTTTTGTTGCACAAAGCCTGAATCTTCATGTTGTGTGTGTATATGAGCTTTAGATGGTAAAACACACTCAATCCATTTGTTAGAGTTAGAGACAAAAGTTCTGTTATGTGTTTAGTAACATCCAGAACGATATATAAATTCTATCTAATCTATCTTTTTATCTCTCTGAATGAATAAAATGGAGGAATGGGGCATCCTCCAGCATCCTAATCCAGTCGTAGCATATTTAACAGGATACCTGAGGAAAGGGGGTCTACTTCCTAAAGCCAAACTGGGAGCCTGGGGATTCGGCCTCCCATTCTACATGTACAAAATTAAATTAAACTTTCCAGAGAAACATAAAATATGGATCTGCTGGCCCTTTTCCTTCAGCACCTACTAAGCCCAGCCCGACAGCCCTCCACAGGGTCCTCTGGGCCGAGTAGCTCTGTTGGGGTGAAATGTATGGAGCGATTATTCAATGCAAGAAAAAAAGCAATCCAAGAGGGAAAAATGGTTTGAAAGGAAAATATATATTTGATAGTAATTCTTTTTACATTGAGAGCAAAAAAATTATATTTGAGAGCAAAAAAAAGTTTTGAGATAATTATTATTATCACATTTTTAAAAACATAGATTTCTTTTAAAAATTATTTCAAAAACATTTTTTACACTCAAATATATATATTTTCTTTGCTGTCAGAGTGAAAATTGTACTTTAAATTTTTTTCTTGCACAGGATGAGACATGTGAATGACTCATGATAACAACACTGAGTCGTATCTGCAGCACGATGCTTTTCCACCAGGAACCGACTCTGTTCCTGCAACCTGATTACATCAGGTACAGCGTCGCCTCCACAGCCTCCATTGTTGTGCTGTTTGTTAACAAACACAATGACTTCCACATGCTTATGAGCTACACTTCCACAAACTAAACAAATTTTTATTTGTTCAAATACTTAATAAATTACGGTACTCACGCTCCCGCTACAAATATGTTACAAACTTGTGACGACTCTCTGAATCTTGCCTGTGATTGGACAGTCATAGCGTGGAGGTCCTGTGTTGTATCGTTATGACAACTATAAGGACGAAGAGGTCAATTTTCCTGCTTTCTGGTGGTTTTTGAACTGATTAAATATGTTATACAGTTTGGACGTTATGATCATATGAAGACACATCCTGTCTTCAGAGGGTTAAATAAGCTAAATGCTCAGTTTTATTCTGTAAAACTTTCCCCAAACTGGGACACGTGCTTACTGGAACATGTTTCACCTCAATGTTTCCTTTATGAAATACAGACGTTTCATTTGTCTAAGTTTAGCTACATAGAACGAGAGCTTTTATTCTCCATTATAGGTCAAAAGAAAAAAATAAATATTAGAAAATCATCACGTACACCTTTCCCTTCGTTGGGAGACTGATTAGCACAGGATTACAGGAAGTTTCGCTAATTACCATCTGTCCTTATTTGGGTGGGACACACTCATGTTTAGTCTCACCCATTACTCTAATTACACATCAATGTGTCTGAGCAGAGTAGAGAAAAATATCACCCTGCGAGGCTAAGCGTTTGTGATCTGCATTCACCAAAAATATCCCGAGCGACGGCTCGCTCCAAGCCGTGTGAAGCTGCCTGTAAAGTGGATTAAACGGGAAATGGGTCATCTCGTACGGGTTTACACATCATGATAGATGTTGAGGAATCATTTTGTAGTTTCTTTATTTGGAAAATAAAAAGACCAGTTTAACCATCAACACCTTCCGCCTCTCTCACGGTTTCTCTTGCTAATCTCAAGCCCGGCAGTGACCTTTCCAGCAGATTATTTATGCTTAGTCTGTCAGAGACTAGATTTGGATAATGACACATCTTTTTGATTACATATTATTCTAATAGGTTTAGATCAGACTGAGTGGTTTAGGGTCCATTTGGGATTGTGTGTAATTGGTGGTGAAATGTCAGCTAGAAGCAACGTTTCTGTTGAGCTTTTTAACTTATCGTGCAGCAGGTAATAGTTCACATGATGCAAATTACTGCATCTTTATGATGTGCTGATGATTTCTGCTTCAGAGGGTGTGAATTAATGCGTCAATCATGTTTGAGTTATAATGAAACGTTGTAGTAAGGTGCATGAAACAAGCATCCCCTGAATATTCACAGGTAAAAAAACAGAAATTATATTGTTGTTAGACGTGATTACTTTAAATAATAAAAAGCTTTTTATTTAAGAAAGCCTGTGTTTATTTTTAGAGCATTTTTAAGCAAATAAAAGCAGAAAAATGTAGAATATCCATCCATCCATTTTCTACCGCTTTTCCCTGAACGGGGTCGCGGGGGGGCTGGAGACAATCCCAGCTCACAACAGGTGAGAGGCGGGGTACACCTGGACAGGTCATCACAGGGCCAACACACCTGTAGAAAAATGTAGAATAAAAATAGAAATTAAAAGATGATAAGAAAGGTAGTTTGGCTGTGGAGGTGAAGCAGCCTCTGTCTGAACACACTTTGCTTGTGTTTGAATGAGTGCACCTTTTTATGCTTTTGGAATTAGCCTCTTTTAATTTGATTCAATTAATTTTATTTATTTATCTATAAATTATGCTTTTTGTGTTTTTTAACTTATTAACATTGAATTTTCTTAGATTTCTGAATATTTGTTATTCAGTTTTATCATTTGACATTTTAAAACGACCCTTAAAAGAATCATGGTCAGTTTTTTTTCCACCTAAATGTTCCTTAATGAGCTGCTTCTGTTAAACGTGTCACTAATAGATTCCTCATATGTGTCGGCATTACTCAAAATACACCCAGTGATCACAGGGCCACATGGTGGATTAGATCTGACCCCATTTTGACCTGATTAGTAACAAATATTCTTGTTAAATGTAAAAACAGGAAAGACAGTTTGGCTGAATAATATCTGTGATGTACAGCAATAAAAAGGGAAGCAGTGCACAGACGACAATAACAACAACAGGAACATATTGCCTACCAGATTGCCTCGGGCCAAATGGAGCTCAACATTTTTAACAACACTAGACTCTCGTCTTTAATTGGTTTTATTTTATGGTACACTTTCCTTTTTTCCCGTCTTTGTCGGGCATGCAGATTTGTTTTGAAATGAGAGGAGATTAAGGATAAAACCATCTGATATGCTGTTGGAAAACCCACAATGAAGCGTGAAGATGAAGAAGCAGGCGTGCAACCTGAAGCAGCTGGAAAACGGGGGACAAACTTAGATTTCTACAAAGGAAAAATAACATTAATAAGGTTAGAAACTACCCAAAATGATCAAGAACACCCTCCGAAAATAGCAGGAAGGGAATAAGAATCGTAATAACCCACAAAGTGAAGAGAAAAACTCAAATCGACGCTGTAATAGACGAGATGAGAAGCTAGAAAACCATTTAACAAGCTGTAAAGTGTTAGAAATGAATATGAAAGCCACTCTGATGCTCAAAATCAACACGAAACCAGAGAAAAAAGGTCTCAAATAATCATTTCATATCAGTGGCTTTGACATCTGTGTGACATTCATCTTCTGTTGTGTCCGCCAGGCTTTCAGGCAACAATAAACAAAAGTAATGAAATGTTTGAGATTGTTTTAGCTTAAAGGATGAAGCAGGTTGGCCAAATTTATTGTTTCCAACTGGGATGGTTGTGTGTTTTCATTGTTTGGTGTGCAGATGGCTGAAAGCTTAATCTGTGCGATGTCTGCGTAAAGCGGCCGGTGTGTCAGAGAAATCCATCTCACAAACATTTCTCACGCTGCTGCTTAGATTTCTCCCGTACGATGCAGTGAGAGGTGCGTGCAGGTCATTTCCATGTTTAAGAAAGTCACACATTAAAGCTTCACTTCACCTGCCGTGACCTTTCATTCTGCAGGGAAGCCCTGCAGACCTCTGCACATCCGCGAGGCATTCACTGTATTTCCCAGGGTGCATTGCGGTTGTATATCTGGGTCAGATGGTGCACAGCTCATTGCCATATGTCTGTACTATGAGGCCACGGGGAATGGAGGACCAATATGAGTCTGTATCTGTGTATCTTGGCCTTATTTTGAGGTTTCACCTCATAAAAAGACTCATCTTGATGCTTTTCTGTTGTTCAATATGGAAACAAAATCATTGATAATATTTTGGGAGAATAAATGTTAATTGAATTAAAATGTATTAGAGGAATTAACCATTTTAGTTTATATTTCAAATGAGCTAAAGCTGGATAGGATTAGGATTAAAGTTATTAGATATTTAATCATGTTTAAATGTATTCATCAAATCAACCTTTTAGGTTATCTTATTGTAGAAGTTGTGACTAAGCTCAATAACTCACAATAGAACAATAAAATAGGACAGAGGACAGAAACAGCTACTGTGTCTTGTGTCCAGACTGGGCTTCCTTAGTTTTTAGGGCAAAAATAACTTCAGCTTGGTGCTAATCCCACCACGGCCTGTAAACATTTTAATGCCATGGTGATTAGTAATGATCCTAAACCCCAGACTCTCATCGCTCGCAGGCCTGGGCTCGTCTCCCACCCCAGCTTCAGCTCGCTGTTCCTGGGGGAGGCGGCCAGGCGAGCCCCTGGATTAAGGCCACTCGGTGCTTTGGACCCTTGAGCCTGGAAAGTTAAACCTCTGGATGTTTGCCACTTCATTTCTCTAAGTGGCTTCAGTCCTTTTGCTGTGATTGTTAATTAAAGTTGGATTTATTCAAGAGGCTTTTTGGCAAGAGCTGAAAATTGCTGACATTTTCTCTTCTTCTTTTTTTTATAAAGTGTGAGTTGTGTGAATTTTTTCATTTTATTCTTCAGTTTTTTATCTTGTTTATCCGTCTTTTATTCCTGTGTGGGAAAGTGGGATGGTGTGGGTTTTTTGGGGGGAAAAGGGAGGGGATTTTTCCATATGAGCGAACAGATGCTGCAAGTTCTCAGGAGAGATTTATGCCATGACACACACACACACACACACACACACACACACACACAGGTTTTTAATGTGTGTATGAATACATTACATTAGTGAACAACATCTACACAGTGTAAAGACAGTAAGTAGGTAGACACTGTGAGAAACACACTCAGTTACAACCCAAAAAACCAGGAAGCAGTAATAAGAGGGAGACCTTAATAATTTAATAAATAATAAATAATAAAAATCTATTAAATGTTTTTTTTTGTTCACTTTCAGCAGGTACAGCTGTTATTAGTCTAGTTTGTTGGTACTATTTTACAGTCATTATAAAAGATAAAACAGTTTTATATCCTAAAAAAATATTGTTAAATGCTTGTCCCATTTAAAAGCCATGCGCTCCTCTTAGCAGCTAACTAGCATGTGAAAAGTGGAGTTCCACAAGGGACGACCAGAGGACATCAGCATTTTCAGCTACCAGCTTCTCGGAGTTGATTTAAGTACTGTAGAATTAGCATAATACTCATATCTTCCCTGCTGTTTGCTAAATATATTAAATATACAAAAAGAAATAGTTAAACTTTGTACACTTCTAGCAGCAGCCAAGATTGGTCTGATCTACATTAGCAATCATAAGTTTGGATTAAACAATAGTAGTCTTTTTTGTGTCCGATATTAGAGCAAATGAAAGGAAATATAAGCAATTGTGTTAAATTTAAGTACTTAAAGAAAATTTCTCAGATAACCTTTAGCTAGGTCTCATGTTTTTAAGTTGGCTAGCTTGCTGGGGCTAATGCTATTTGATAGTAATTGGCCATGTTTACATGGGGCCAGGTCATCACCATAACCTTAACTATGATAATGTCCCGTTACATAACCAAAGCAATAAGTAACATAGCGGGACAAATCAATAGCAAAATGTCAACATGATATTGCACAGACATGATAGATCAAGAGCAGAAGCAAGCAGCATCCTTCGTTGGAAAAAAGTGAAGCCTATGTTGAAGTGTCAAAAACTGCAGTTCCTCCCTCATCCACTAGGGGCTCCAAAACAGCAAACCCCATTGACTCCCACCATGTTCAACTTCAAAGCAAAAATTAGTCTGCTAGCCACAAAAACCTGTTTTAGACACAAAAAAGAAAGGATTTTTAAAGGGTTAAAATGTGTTTTTAGTGTCCTAAGACTGTATGTGAAAGTGGGCGAAAGGTGGGGATTGAAAATGGCCTCAAGGTTGCTTTAAACTTTAGTTTAATCTAAGACTTGAGCTTCAGTTTGACTTGCATTAAAGATGCCTGATAGCTATTTTTGAAACCAGGAAATAAAATTTTAATGATTATACCAATTATGTTTATACCTACATTCTTATATAGGATGTAGTTTAAGCAGCAGCTCTTCTAACACCACCAAATGGCTGTGTAAGCGTTCGACTGGTTCCAGTTACAGTTAATGGTGCAGAGGACCAAATATGGGATGACCTCGTATGAGCTCACCACTATGCCGTGGTCTTTTTCATGGTTTCCCCTACATACCTATCCTGGGTGATGTGATGACTCATCATATCTGCTTTGATAATGAAATCTAAATAAATTTTATCTCCTCTAACAAACATTAACATTTGCCTTTCCTGTTAGTGACAAAGTGTTTGGTTCATCAACTGATGCGATGATGTTTCTTGCATAAATGTGTCTCCTTATTGATGGACCTTTGTCATAAATGTTAAACCAGAACTGGTGAATTTAAATGTCATTTCAGACCAGTTACAGCTCAGACTCTTGGTTAACTCTTGTGGAGGGATCTGTAATTGTGTTTGCCTCTTTCAGCAGGCTCTCGAAAGCTCTTCATCCTCATCAGCACTTAGTTCTGACCTAACCACCAACACGGAAGAGGCAGAACAGGCCCAGACAACCAGTCAAAAGCAAGCCCCTGTAGACTTGTCTCGCAGGTCAACCCTGCAGCGAACCGGCAGCATTAAAGACTTGATCAGTAAATTCTCGGGTTCAAGTTACTTCTCATATGCAAGTCCTCATTCTGGACCCGGCCGTTTCCTTAAAACTGTTTCCATGGAAGCTCTCAACACCTCAAAGTCTAGCCCATTCATGCCTAGCAGTGTGGGACCAGATAGGAGCCCAGTTTCAAGAAACACTGGGGCTCCTATGGTGAAAAACACTCAGGATGAGGTTGAAGGAGATGCCAAAGGTAGTTGTTCAGAAGGAGGCAGCACCCAGAAGACTGAGCCAAAACCAAGGAGCGCAGCGGTAACGGCAGACTCTGGTAGAGACTCAGTGGCTGACTCTGGCATGGGATCGGTAAGAGTTCAAAGAAAGGACGGGAAATGTCTGAACCAGCATTTTGACCTTGCATGAAGCTGGAAACTCGTCTTGTGAAGAGCTTCCTCGCATGATTTAGGTGCATGACTAATTCATCCACATCAGCTGAAATGTTGACAGAAAGTGGTCTTAATCCCGCTGACCATCAAACAAATCGTATTCTTTGATTCTTTCCCTGCAGACGATCATATTGTTTTCTCTTTGGTGAGATGTATCGATGAAAATGTTTTCCAGTAAGATGTTTTCCATTTCCACCATACGGGGAGACTAAAAACCCACCCAACCTCTGTCGTGTCCCTTCTCTCTGCTGTAGTTTCTGTTTGCTTTCACTGTATTCTGATCGTACAATGAAACGTAGGATTAAGGGATTTGTTTTCTAATCAGAAAATCTCCAACATAACATAACACACTCTAACATAAGAGTTTGGTTTATATACAGTACATATATATATATATA
>JBAMHV010000020.1:21080413-21091241 GCA_037177535.1 Pseudomugil gertrudae | reverse complement strand
AACACGGGGAGAACCCACGCTAACACAGAGAGAACCCACGCTAACACAGAGAGAACCCACGCTAACACAGAGAGAACATGCAAACTCTTCACAGAAAGGTTCCCGGTTTGATCCCCGCCCCAACCAAGGCTCGAACCAGCAACCCTCTTGCCATGAGGCCACAGAGCTAACCAGCTGCGCCACCATGCAGCCCCAGATATAAAGTCATTTCTATCAATAGTCACACACATTAGATCCAGATCCTCAGTTACGAGACATATGATTTACTAGCTTTCTTACCGCAATGGCCCCAATTCCTCCTCCACTGCAGGAACGCAAGAATTTCTGCTCTTTAGTAGAAATGTCCAGCAGGACAAGCAGGTTACCCGCTATAAAAACAAGGGTTCTTTCATCCAGCAGCTTTAGGTTCTCTCTGCGCCCGCTGTCATATCCAAAGGAGTGACTGGATGTACGATGAAGGACTTTACAAAAAATTACTTTAGATAACTCCATTATATCTCTAAATAATAATAATGATCAATATTCTTTCATTTTTTCTGTGAAAACTGGGGTGAAACATCAAGAGTGACATTTTAGGATTGTTAGTGAGAACAAGCTCTGTTTTCTTAGTAATATAAGAGGAAGAATGATTTTTTCTCAGAAATATTTGACAACAAAGGATACATGAGGTGCAGGAGGTTCTCTGGGATTTCAGAGTCCGGTGTGATGGACGGTCTGGAATGAAGATCCTCATATTTGTAGTACATGTCTTTAGGGAGTTGTTTCTTTGGTTTTTCATCACACTCCTGCTGCATCATTGAGGATTTGTCAGCACCTTCTGTCAGAAAGAAAACATTTGAAAGCAGGTTTTAAACACCAGTAATCTCACTTGACCAGTACAAAGGCCAAAGAACATCTGATGGTTGATCAGAACAGCAAAAATATCTGAAAAGTTACTAATATTTCCATCTTTACTCACAAATTTTAACTAAGCTATTAGCATCAGTAATAAAACTTAATGATAGCTTGAAATTCAGCAGTCTCTTCATTCATTTGACATTCATTTATTCATTTTCTTGACTGTTTTATTCTAGTCCAGGGTCACGGGGCCTTTCCCAGTAATTAGCAGGCGAGTGGCAGGAACACCTGGTCAGGTTGCCTTTTCATCGCAGGGCTAACTAGAGATGGTAATGTATTTTTAATGAATTTCAAAGTTTCACATGTTGGTTAAAAGTTCAGTACATTTTCAAAGTTTCATATGTTTGTTAAAAGTGTGAATTGAATTGTCCTGTACATGAAAGGTGCTATACAAATAAACTTGCCTTGCCTAACCAAATTATAGCTGAATTACAAATGGCAGTAAATGTGACAGACAATTAAATTTTAAACCGCAAATGTATTATCTGATTGTATGCATAATAATACTCACCAGAGCAATTTATTATGTGTATGTTTTGTAGTAGTAAACCCAAACAGTTCGTCAGCTATGTGTCGGTTTTGTATGTTGCCTGGCAACGAGAGACAGTCGCTTACTACAAAGCATTGTGGGTAATGTAGTTTCTACTTTTGTCCACCCTATGTCAGTTACTGAAACCGAACAAATTTGGCATTTAAGTTGACTGTACGGCGCAAAAAAAAAAAAAAACAACAACAAAGGAAAAACACCCTCCCCACCCCTGGCAAAAAAGAAAAATAATTCTACATTATGTTATGCTTTGTTACCACGGCAAGACAGTCTCTTTAAATGCCACTTGTAAACAAATATGGCGTCTTCAGGGGCCATGTTGTGTACGCAATGTGGCATTTTCTATGATAATGTATTATCGTAGCATTATCTGTACAATGACAGGAATAATAAAATGTGATTATTATATTCGTTTAAAATGAACACGGCCCTACAGATGTAAAAAAAAAAAAAAGCGTTGTCGCAAACCTCCACACGATTTGCGGCAACAAACTGTTGCACCGCATCCGATTGGACGGCTGTGCGCCGTAATCCGTAGTGTTATAAGAACACATGGGCGCTAGTACAGCGTGCAACTGAAATGTAAGTTAGTCCTGTTAAAATGTATTTTAAATAGGTGTTGTTCTAACCAATGTATCATTTTAATTATTAATAATATCTGTTTATCATTTTTATGCCATAAGCCTGTCATCTTTGAATAATTAAGCCAAGCTGAACAATGCGATGTAAAACTAAGAGAATATTCCGTAACGTCAACACAAAACCAAGCCCTTAATAACTGCTGAAAGTGTAAGCACATGTTAATTATAACTTTTTATAGTATTTTAATAAAGTAATTTCGAATGCATTAGTACTCGGGGTTTTATTTTATCCTGAAATAGATTCTGATAAGATGTTAATGTGCATCTACGACTCCGCCAGTAAAAATAAACCCATACAAACATGGTTTATGGGTTATGTAAAGGTTTAATCACATGTTTCTTTTTGCTGCCTTCGTTCCAGTATTTATTTGAATCACACGTGAAGATGGAGGCCAAACACAAGAAAGCTTTCTCACCTAAAGATGGAAAGAAGTTTATCCAGAAAGGAAGAGGTAATTCATGTTTCACATCAACCAGCTTTACATAGGATCTACTTTTAAAGCGGCTTTATCAATGTCTCAATTGCCCTAGATTTCACAGGGACCAAATTTGGTGGGAAACTAAGCAGTAAGCCAGGTGGTAAAAGGCCCTTCAAATCACACAACAATACAGAGAAGAAGAGCAGACCTGCAAAGTCCAAAGATGGAAAGAAAGAATACAAACCGACTTTTCAGACAGCTGGCAAAAGTCCACAGGGGAAGAGAAAACATCCAGCTGGTGAAGCTGAAGGTTAGAAAAATGTCTTGTCTGCAGTGAATAATGTAATTGGTTTTGATTCAGATCTATATGTTCTGGGGATCTTGTTACAAGCTGACCTCACAGATGTATGTAGAAGTAGTGACTCGTGTTGTATTTACACATGTGATCAGGTCCGATGGCTAAGAAGGGAAAGAAAGGTGACTTTAAAGGAGAGAAGAAGACCTTCACAAAGGAGGAGCTGAATCTAAACCGACAGCAGAAGAAAAAGGAGCTGAAGAAGAGCAGACAACAAGCGGAGAGGAAGGACATGTTTGAGATCATCTCTCAGTCCAAACACGTGTGGGAAAACCTCCGGAGGTACAGAAACGTCCTAAATGTGCATAACCGTCGTTGTGTGATGTTTACAGGCCAGTGTATCTTTCGCCAAACCAGATGAGTGGATGTGGTGGAAGTCCGGCTATTTTCATACAGGTTTTTGAAGTAGATAACTTGAAGTCGAAGAATGTTTTGGGTTCAGGTCAGTCCAGATCAGAGGTGTATGTTTCTGAACCAGAGAGTAGAAATCTTGTCCAGCAGCTCCAAATATTCACCAAACTAGCTGAATTTAATGAGCACAGTTCATCTGCAGGTAAATGAGCATGTTAGCTGTTTTAAATGTACAGGTAGATCCAAAAACATGGCACCTGGTTTATACAGAAAAACGCTACCAGCAGGCAGATCTTTTCACTAGTTCAGAGTTCTAGTCTACGTGGTGACCCCTAGTGTCGGACATTTGAGTATGCTTGTGTTGTTAGTAGCCAGTATAGATGCCTTGCAAGTGACGTTTATAAGTGATGCGCATTCAAGGGGAAAAACAGCTTTGTTTTACAGCTGGACCAACGCAAAATCTCCCAACTTTGAGGAAGTTTTCTAAACATACAATGTATCTTGCTGTGTTGTGGGATGTACAAATCGGAGTAAAGACAATCCACGTTATATTTCAGGTAGATATTATATTTAAATAGATCTAGGACTATCAAGTCTTGTTGTAATATATGGATATGAACGGGACATAACTGTAGCTGCTTAAGCTAAACATATAATAAAGTGACATAAAGGTGAGCGATAATAGTCGGACATTACTACGTTAATACAGCACTTCTTGCCTACAAAGCACAACATTAACAGCTTCCAGTGATTTGTAGACCTTCTACATGTAAATGCAGGCCGCTGCAAGGTAGGCCATGTTATCATGTCCGTAAGCCAATCCTGTAACGCGTTAGGTAGGTGCGTACCTGTATTAAGTGTTAGCTCCTTTGAATAACAGTGTAAACACAGGTGTAAGAAGCTTTCTGCACCGAGGATGTGTGTGAATATCGCTGACTTTTCCAGTGTCTGTAAACAGCGAGTATATCACACTCCTAATGAGTTTGTCTAAATTTTTATTTCATATTTAATATTTTAAATATAATAATAATTTAATATTTTACATACTAACTAACCACTGCAGAGCTTTTTTTGTGTTTCTTTTTTCATATTTTGTGTTATGTTTGGTATATTTTGGTGTATTTTGACATTTCAGCGTGATTGTCGTGTGATATTGTAAGTTGTGGCAACATGTTACTTCATTGCCTTTTAAATTCAACCAAAACATTTTAGATATTTTTATAAAAACAAACCGCACAGAGTGAGAAAGGTGAAAACCTTTGTTTTAATGAGGACTAGAAAAGAAACGAGCTAACACAGCTGATGATTGTGTCAACAGGAAGAAATGTGATGACGAGACGAAGAAGAAACTGATGAAGGAGCTTCACAATCTGATCCGAGGGAAAGTCAAACAGGTGGGTCCCATCTGCACCGTCCTGTTTTTGTTTCTGTTGCATGTTTAATGGTGCAGCAGTGAAAAACCTCCCCCTCAAACACCGTTTAAACCAGTAAAACTCGCCTCTGTACGCTAACATCCCAGCCGTTCCTGTAACATCTGGGTTTTCATGATTTCTCTGCTACCTGCAGATGGCGTTTGCCCACGACTCGGTGCGAGTGCTGCAGTGTTTCATCCAGTTCAGCAGCCATAAACAGCGGCAGGAAATGTTTGAGGAAATCAAAGGTGGAAAAGCTGTTTTTGGTCCTCACATGCAGCTTTTTACCATCACTGTTCTGATCCGCAGGTTGGTAATGGTCTGTGGTTTGTCTCCTGCAGATAGCACCCTGGCTTTGTGTAAGTCTCAGTATGGCCGACACGTTGTGAAAAAGCTCCTCATGTATGGGTGAGTCACCTCAAACTAGTTTCTACTGTGTTTTTAAATGAAGCTGGAAATCAGTATGAGACGTGTGTGTGTGTGTGTGTGTGTGTGTTTGTGTGTGTTTTTTTGTTCTTCCCTACAGGAGCAAGGAGCTGGTGGCGGCTGTGATCCAGACATTTAAGGGTCACGTGAAGCACATACTTCGTCACGCCAGTGCCTCGCTCATCATAGAATACGCCTACAACGACAAAGCCATGCTCGCTCAGAGGCTGCTGATCACCGACGAGCTGTACGGGAACACGTACGCCATCTGCAAGGTGCACGGCACGGCTGCTGGGTTGGTGGGGGGGTTTTAAGGCTTTTTCTGGAAGAAGTAATGGCTCATGCTGGTTTTTCTCCGTCTGTGTCCAGTCAGTAGAGCGAAACACCATTGAAAAAGTGATTAAAGGCAATCCTGACAAGCTGAACAGCATCATCGATGAGATGAAGCAGATCATCACCCCCATGGCTCAGAAGTAAGATCAACATCTGACTTTAGCCGACAAAGAGTTGATGTCATTAAAATAATAATTTTATTTTAAACTTGGTTTAATTTTATTATTGTTAACCCTTTATTTAAAGCAGTTTATTCTGTCAGGATGCAATGAAAACGGTTTCTTACGGGCTTTAAATAAGCAGTGACTCAATATTGCTGCTTAATATCAGCAGATGCTGCTGACCAGTTCGCCTTGATCATCGGTGTGAGTTTCTCTGTAAAAGGATGTTTCCTGCTCAAAGTTTGTGGAGGAAAGACGCCAGAAATGATCTTAGAGAAGCAAGTGTACTTTATTTACCTGTGAGAAAACTCAGGATGGCAGCCAGTGTCCTGTTACCACCACAGGGGCTGGCCAGGAAGTTTTCTCCTGTTGGCTGTAGGAAAGTAAAAACCTTACCGTTAAATATCTCATCTTGCACGCTAGCCATCCTGTCCTGCTCCACCTCCATTGGTGGAAACGAGGCTTTAAGCCAGGGGTGGGGGAACCTTGGGCCTCGTCATGAAAGTTTTCATGTCTCCCTGCTCCAACACACTAGATTCAAATGCATGAGTCAGTGTGCAGATCTTGATAAGCTGTTGGATCCATTTGATTTGAATCAGGTGTGCTGGAGCAGGGATGGAAAACCTGCATGATTTTGCGTTAGCCGTTGTGGTAGCATATGGAAACGATCGTTTCAGGTGATGCAAAGCAGAAAGCGTGTTTTAATGAGACAACTTGTGTTGCCGCTGTTTCAGAGAACTAGTGATCAGACACTCGGTGGTCCACAAAGTCTTCCTGGATTTCTTCCTCTTCGCTCCTGACAAACAGAGATCCGTAAGCTGCTCTGGCTGTTTTATTTATGGATCGTTTAGTGATCAGACTGGATCCATCCACCACTGATGGGCTTCTTCTCTTTGTTATGGTGGAGCAGGAGATGATCGAGTCCATCAGAGAGGCCGTTGTCTACATGGCTCACACGCACGATGGAGCCCGAGTGGCAATGCACTGTCTGTGGCACGGTACAGCCAAGGTGTGCTTGCACACACACACACACACACACACACACAGAAAGCACACACCACAGTTCATTTGTTAAAGAGTTAAATTGCTCCTAAATCCAGTTTTCCTCCAACGTTTCAGGACAGAAAAGTCATCATCAAAACCATGAAGACGTACATGGTGAAGTTTGCCACGGTGAGTTAACGCCGCCGCTCCTTTTAACATGGATGAAAGCAAGCTGCCGTCATGTGGGTGGGCTGACCTGGTTTATGGTCCTCAGGGGGAGTTCGGGCACCTGGTTCTTCTGGCCATATTCGACTGCGTGGACGACACCAAGCTGGTCAGACAAGCAGTTCTCTCTGTAAGTGTGTCTCGTGACTGTAAGGTCTCCGGCTCCAGTGTGATACGATCGTTATTTTATAGGAAGTTTAATTGTAACTGGTTGACGTGTCCTGCCTGTTCAGGAGATTTTATCGTCTCTGACTGAGGTCATCGGTAACAAGTACGGGAAGAAGGTTCTCTTGTACCTGCTGAGCCCCAGAGACCCGGCCCACCTGCTGCCGGAGATCATCAAGGTGTTGGAGCAAGGAGACGGGAACGCACACAGGTAACATTTTCAGTTTAACTCATGATGCTCAGCAAGTCCTCTTCCCCAGACCAGGTGTGATTGGCTGGTTAGATATCTGCACTGTTTGTTCTATTATCATGAAACTAGACGCAAAGGTAGGAGCTCGAGCACGTATCGAGACACATCCTGAGTGAACTGTAGGGAAGCTGCATGTAATCACAGCTTTGGATTTTTGCTCCTCATCAGCAAAAAAGACCAAAAGATCCGAAGGAGCGAGCTGCTGGAAGCCGTCTCTCCCACGCTGCTGGATTATCTCCGTGACCATGCCGCTGAAATGGTGATGGACAAAGCAACCAGCGTCACCATCAGCGACATCTTGGCGTCGGCCTGCGGCGACCTGCGGCCCGCCATGACGGCTGTGGCTCAGCTGGCCAGTCACAAACTGGTTCCAGGAGGGACCAAAGGAGAGGTGAGCTGCAGAGTTTAAGCTTTATTCGATGTCATGGTTTCTGTGGAAACCAGTGACTGAACACGGTAACTCTTTTAGGTCATTGAGGAGGTTTTTTGAGTCCTTTCAGGCCATTTTTGCCCCTGAAGACACTGAGGTGTTTATCACAGGTTAGGGCTCCCATAAGCTGCCATAAATACATAACAGTCATTTTTCTTACACTTTTCCTAAATCAGCTTCATCTCTAATCAGTTGTATGAAGGTATTTGCCTGATTTTATCACAACATGACAGTGTTTTCTGGTCTATGTGGGTTGTTTTTCATTAAAAAGGTGAAGTTATTGAGTATATAAAGAATTAAAATAAGTGAGATATTTGGTGTTTTTGATTAGAACAGAGGTTGGGGGGGGGGGGGTGTATTTGTACATCTAACATTTTACAGCAGGTTTTGTGTGAGAACTTTATTGGATTTTATTTTATTTATAATCATTTTATTATGTTAAATAATTTTCCATGTGTGTTTTTACAGTAATTAAAGGTGGTTTAAAACAGCGATACCATGTGATCAAACTGGTATTAAAAGGTTAAAATGATTTGAATCAATGACATGTTTGCATGTTTGCTTGAGACTGAAGTTGATTGAAAGACAGGAGTAAAAGAAAAAGATTGGAAAGCTGTTAATCTGTAATGTTTATTGGCTGTTTTTCTTCTGAAAGGTAGGCAAATGGAGCGTTCCTTAAGCTCTGACAGGCTGATATAACTACGGTAGTAAACTCTGTTAGTTTCCTGTGAAACTAAAACACCGGATTGTCTCTTGCTGCAGCTTCACGTCGTAGAGCATCCAGCCGGACACCTGGTGCTCAGGTGGCTCATCGAGCAGGACGTCATGCTGGCGGAGGCCGGCAAGGAAGGCAAGTAAACATGATCGCATCCCGTAGATGGAAAGATCAGATCTTTGTGGCTCATTTGTTCCACATTGTGTTTTCTGTACATGAGAAACAACAATTACACTTTTTTTTAATTCACACCAAAATTTTAAAACTGCACCCACCATCCATCCATCCATCTTCTACCACTTATTCCCTGAACGGGGTTGCGTGGGGGGGGGCTGGAGCCAATCCCAGCTGACATCAGACGAGAGGCGGGGTACACCCTGGACAGGTCCGCCAGTCCATCACAGGGCCAACACACACAGACAAACAACCATGAACACACACACTCCTATGGACAATTTAGAGTCTCCAATCAGCCTATCCCCAATGTGCATGTGTTTGGACTGTGGGAAGAAACCAGAGTACCCGGAGAGAACCCACGCTAACACGGGGAGAACCCACTGTAACACGGGGAGAACCCACGCTAACACGGGGAGAACCCACGCTAACACTGAGAGAACCCACGCTAACACTGGGAGAACATGCAAACTCCACACAAAGGTTCCTGGTCTGACCCTAGCCGAGGCTCAAACCAGCAACCTTCTTGCTGTGAGGCCACAGAGCTAACCAGCTGCACCAGCTTGCAGCCTGCACATGCATCTTTCAGTGAAACAGCTTCCAGGAGGAAGATTTCACATAATCCAGCTGCTGATGTTGGCTCACGTTTACCCCTTTGTTTCCGGGGCAACAGCAGACATGAGCATAGTTGAGCTGATCTGGGCTGGACTTTTTACATGGTCTCGCATATAAAGACACAGTTAGTAGCCGACCGAATGAATGAAGGCTGCAAGACACAATGAGTTCAAACGAATGTGATCTAAATGAATCGAGATGTACTCACCCCTCCAAAAGGCTCAGGTGGAGAAGAACAGTCATAACTTTTCCAATCAGTGGATACACTTCTCCAGTCAGCAGGTAACAAACCCAGACTGTGCTGCATTCAGTGACACTGAGGAAGTATGAATGAGGAAAAAGAAGCACATTTGGGTGTTTTTAATACCTTCCTGGAGTCTTCACAGCTCCCTGGCTCCACGGTGAAGCAGCCATCGCTTCCTCCTGTTAATGTTCATCTGTCTCCACCTCTCAGAGCGCTTCGGCAGGATTCTGGTGGACACGGTTGGGACAAAGAAGATGAAGAGCTGGGTGAAAGTCAACAGAGGAGCCTTGGTGCTCTGCAGGTCAGTGTAGACCAACACACACTAATATTACATGTAAAACTAAAGTTTGGTAACTTCATGGATGATTGTTTGCAGCCTTCTGAACAGCTGTGACAAGCCTGTGGCTGCAGAGGTGAAGGCGGCGCTCATGTCCATCCAGTCAGAGCTCAGCAGCATCAGCAACAATAAAGGAGTTGAAATCCTGCTGGAGCATCTGAACAAGTAGAGATTTTACTTCTAACAGACTGATGGTGGTAAAAGCATCACTTTGAGCAGGACCAGGAGGCTGCAGGGTGTAATGCAGAGGGAACATCGGTGAGATTGCAGCCTCCGGGTTTATTTGGATGATGGACTCTGAGAATATTGGACACACTGATAAACTGTACAGGATCTGTTTTATAGTAGTCGAACTGGAAGGATGAGTACAGACATGTTCCCCAAGTCATCCTGTCGCTTAGATCTTTGTAAGATTTTCTATGTTGATTAAAGGCAATGTAACATCGTGAAACCTATAAATGACATTTTACTGTGATGAATAAATGGTTTATTTAATGTCAGCATCACACAGTTACTGCACGACCACGCTGCTGTGTTGCATGGAGATCTGGTGACAGTGAATCATGTCATGTTGGATATGGTGTGAGCTGTGTGACATGGTGCATCATCCTGGTGTATCCATCAGAAGATGCTGCACCAGGGATGCCCATATCTGGTCCATCTACCATCCTGTAACTTTCAGAGATGCTATTGTGCATATCTTCTGAGGCAAGACAACATGTGAGCAAAGAAGAAAAAGACTGTTTGCATCATTGGAGAAGTAGAAAATCATCCATCCATTTCTGTAACCGCTTGTCCAATTCAGGGTCCCGGGTAGCTGGAGTCTATCCCAGCAGCATTCTGGGTGAGAGGCGGGTCAGAAAATCCCTTGTTCGTTAATGTGATGTTAAACATTGTTGGGCAGCAGCTCATGTATGTACGCCCTGGCGTTTTTCGACCAAGCTGGTTTCCGTTCTAGTTCAGTTCTTGAGCTAGAGCCAGAGCTTTGCTGGTTCAACTTCAGTGCTTCCAAAAAAACAGTTTTGTTTTCAACCTAAAGATCCTGGTCGGTTCTGCATCATCACGTAATGTACATCATGTTTACGTAATAATAAACGTCACATATGAGTAACACTATAACAGCAACACTTACCAGACTGTTATGAGT
>JBAMHV010000020.1:21053240-21070527 GCA_037177535.1 Pseudomugil gertrudae | reverse complement strand
AGTCCCTCCCGGATGGCCGAGCTTCTCACCCTATCTCTAAGGGAGACACCGGCCACCCTGCGTTCGGAAGCTCATTTTGGCCACACATGAGAATCACATCTGGTTTTCATGCAGTACAGGCTGAAAACCCAAAGGATCGCCAGTTAATAATTTCACAATTTGTAGGCAGTTTGTCTCAGATGGGTGAAGCTCTGTCCATCTGAAATGCTCCTCCAGTGGGTTTTATTGCACCCTAACCACTTTTTCTGCCCCTCGTTGCTCCTGTTCCAGCTTCTTACAGATGTGATGCTGCCATCAGATTTAAATGAGCTCATATTTTTCATGAAATAGGCATGAGATTAACCAGCATCAGCAGATCGTGGCATTTAGTCAGCTCTTTGGGCTTATGAACTCCAGTATGTGACTTAAAGCAGAGGATCTACCGTTCCTCCAACGTTGATGTTGAGGGTCAAGTGTTTGGTTGGAGAGCGCAGCACACGCGAGGGCGACACCGGGAGCCGATCATCCACCTCCTCGCGCTCGTACTCCGCGTAGAGATCATAGATGTCTCTGCTCAGGTCCTTCACAGGAGAATAACCGGGATCAGTTGAGGCTTCTACACCATGTGAATGACTTTAAGGTTTTGCTTTCTTTTTGTTAAACTAAACAACATCTGACTCCACAGCAGCACGTCTTCAATGTGATGAAGCATCTGAAGTTTCAGTAATAATAATAATAATAAAATCACAAAGTATCAATACCTGCATGGAGTTCCATGGCTTAACTAAAGAGCTGATCAGGTCCAGATGTTGATCAGCTTCTTGGATTTTCTGAGTCTGGCTGGAGAACAAACTCCTGCTGCGCGCTCTGAGGTGGGTCAACATGGTCGCTGCTCACGATGACACCATCCGCCTGGTGTTCATCTCGTTCTGAGAAACCATCCTTCTGCACGCAGTGAGAAGCAGAAACACAGTGATGAGGCAGGATGCGAGTCTCATCATCCGATGCCGCTGACAGATGATCTGGGTGCTTAAAGTTTTAAGTACTGTTATCCTCTTCTGTCCGACTCCCAGCATCCCTACTTTATCTCCTCCCACAGACGCCAACATCTAACATTACAAAGCTGCTAAATGGGGTTTACAGTAACATGCAGGTTCTGGAGATTTCCTCTGACCGGGCAGTGTGACTCATGTCACCATAACCAGACTGCTTTGTCACCTTGCTGGGTGAGAAAGATTTAGAGCCTGTTGCCAAGTTACAGTAACATCAGCATCAATGTGTTGGTTAACATGCAGCTAATCAGATGGAAGCTTTACATCCGTCCCACCTGACATCTTTGCCTTAATCTAAGCGTGTGAGACATGTTGCTCCTGTGATGACCCGGCCTGAGACGTGGAGATTAATCCTTGCTGCAGTAAACAGGGATAATGACGAGATGAAGCGCGACCCATTCCCAATAAAACAGCTCATTAGCTCTCGCGTTGTCCTGCCATCCTCAAGCCGTCTGAATCCGGCTGAGACGTGATGGAGGATTTTCTGCAGAAGTGAAAGGGTTTGATGCAGAAGGGAGGCGGCCTGAACAAAATCTTCATGGGAAAAAAACAACAGCCTCAAGACAGACGCTGATGTTTGGATTTAACTTCTAAATAACGTGTTTAGTAAGTAAAACCTAATAAATGGATATTCCCATCACCTGTTCAGTTTTAAATCCAAACAATTGAAACACTATGTATCAGACATAAGAGTCAGCTAATAGAAAATAAACCCATAATGTAGCTCTGAAATCTTCCCTAATGAGGTCCTGCTGGAAGTTTCCATCAGAAGATGCTGCACTGTGCTCATGGAGGGATGGGCATGGTCAGTAAGAACACCCGGATAGGCTGTGGAGGTTAAACCGTGTCATGTTGGTATTAAACGGGGACAAGAAAATACTCTCCACACCATTACCTCACCAGCAACCCTAACTGGTAATGAAAGTCTGAATGGACTCATGTCTCCAGCTAATTCTGATGCTACCATGTGAATGTGGAGCTGAAAAGGAGACTCATCAGACCAGCAGTGTGTCTCCATCTTCTATTGTCCAGTGTTGGTGAGTGTGTGTGAATTGTAGCCTCAGTTTCCTGTTCTTAGCTGCAGGAGTGGCACCCGGTGTGGTTCTGCTGCTGCTGCAGAACATCTGCTTCATGGTTGGACGTGTTGTGTGATCACAGATGATGTTCTGCATGTCTTAGAACCAGTGCTGATCTGACTTCCTGTTGTCTTTCTATCATCTCCATCCAGTCTGTCCATTCCCTTCTGACATCAACAAGACACCTCCTGCTCATTGGGTATTTTCTGTTTTTCCAGAACATCTGTAAACACTAGAGATGGTTGTGTGAAAATCCTAGTAGACCAGCAGGTTCTGAAACACGCCGCTCAGCCAGTCTGGTAAGTGGTTGGTGAAAACCCATCCAGGTGCCTAAAATGATGTTTCCCATCCATCATCTGAAGGGTTACAGAGACAGGTCAGAGCTCAGTGGGTATCTCACGGTCACTCATCAGGAAGCGGCCCAGTTTACGCTCAGATGCTTTGTACTTTGGGTGAACCAGTCTGAGTGCTGTCCGGTTTCAAGCAGCCATTTTGGTTGGAGATTCTCTTTGACCACATGAAATACTTTAGGAAGAGAAAGCGGTTCCTTGCTTTATCACTCTGGTTAGAATTAAAGGTTTGGAGGGGGGGTGGAAACATCTTTAAGACCACAGAGACCCGGTCCAGCTTCCATGCAACCTCCTGGGATGACCGAGAATCTAGACAATAAACATATACAACACAACAAGGATTCCACTGAAAATCAGACATTTTTAGCTCCCCTCGGTTTAATCTTTGTTGCTCTGCAAACTGAATATTTGATGCAGAAAAAAATGGTTTAACGTTAAAGCTCCAACTAAGACAGTTCAGCCTCGTAAAGATTAAACGTGACTAAAATGTCTCATGTTGAGTTTCCCTCTGTTCCACTTTTAGTTGAACTCTCCCAGTAAGATTTCTCAGGTTGCTTTCTGCATTCCAGCTGCATGGAGCGTGACAATGTGGTGGCCAGTTAGTCACCAGACAACGCTGAACTTCCTCAGCATGAAGCAGGAACACGTTACGACAGGATCTCCTGCAACCATCAGCTGCTCAAGCCGTGGTACTGGCATGTGCACGCCTCTGCAGGATTGTTTTTATTGAGATTTTATTGTTTTTATTGAGATTTCAAGAAACTACCATTTGAATTTCCCTCTGGGATCAATAAAGTATTTTTAATTTTAATTTCATTTCAAAATGTTTACAATGAAGAACAGGTACAAGTGGTTACGTCACACAGGTGAACATTTAAAAGCCTGAACAGGTAAAAACAGTACACGTACAAGGATGTCGGATAACAATGTATTATTGAGTTTGCACAGATGTAAGGTTTTAGTAAGTTTTGAGTTATTGCATTTTAATGGCTGGATTACATTAAGATTGTAGATCCAATTTTTTTAAAGAGATAATGAGGGCATTTTCTTCAAGTTTCATTTTTTGTTTGTAAAACCTTCCTATAATAATAAGTTGATGATATAGGGTTCATTATAGTGGAATTATGTCTGAAGTAGCAGGTCAGACTCATTTACACAGATTGCACGTATAACTGAAAAAACTGAATACATGTTGCAAATATGAATTAGAGTTACCAACATTAATGTCTAGTCACGTTTAATGCGAGTAGACCTTTGAGTAGATCCTTCAGGTCCCATAATATTGTGGGAGAAACTGATACAACCTAAGAGAGATGCTCAGACATAAGGCTCGGTCATAAGGATGAGATTTAAAACCTTAATGATGCCATCAGGACATTAATTCTGGATGGTTGGGAAGACGTTTGTGTAAACAACAGTTAAAGAAGTATCCTTTAAAATATTACATAATATATCCTACACTTACAGACAAGGTTTGAAAATGAAGTGAGACACCATGTAGGTTCTGTGGAAAGGAAGAAAGTGCTTTCTCTAGATGGACGGATGATATGCTGGGACAATAACTGGACACAATTACTTTACATGAGAAAGATTCTCATTTATCCAGAGAGACATGGACAGAGAAATAATAGCTCTTTTACCATTAATCCTGATGCTTGGGAAATGAATAATGGACAGATGGAAACCAGATTTCAATCAGTTTATTTTAGAACTGCAAAAATATTGAGATTTAATCAAAGAATGCAAAAAAGGAAAGCAATAAGATCAAACCATGTGTTTGAAATGGTTAATATGTAATATTTGAACCCCAGTAATTGTTTTGTACTGGCTTTTAAATGAACCTTTTTTAAACTAGCCCTATATGATTGAATTGATACACATCAGAACAGTGTGTGAAATAAAAGACTATCTGACGTGGACACACTTCGGCCTGTGTGTTCAGTCAGATGCTCTGGCATGTCACACCGTTTCAGACGCTGCGTCTACTGATGTGCTGATGGATGAGAAGACAACTGCTGGAGGAAAAGCTTTTCCAAGCAAATGCAGATCAGCCAAAATAACACCTGCCAAAAAATAACCATATGTTTTAGATATTAGAGCCCAGTATGCTACAATAATGAAAGATAAATATTACGTAAATACTATATTATTTTACCAGTTGCACAACATTGTTTAAATCATTCATGTATATTTTAAAATCAAATACTTTGAGCTTTGTATTGGTATAAATTACATATAAAATACATAAATCTTTGTATTTTAATTAATCAATGTGCACATAGCATGCAGTAGCATGCACGTACATTTAAACCAGTGTTTCTCAAACTTTGTCAGTCTAAGGACCATTTAACCTTTACAACACGAACTCACGGACCACCTGACTCTAAACATCCCAGGAACAATATGCTAATATAAACCATTCACAAGTCTACAACACAAAATGCAGCTTTTACAATATATTTATTGTAAAATATCTGTTATTTTATTGTTTCTTCTTTTAAGTGACCCTGTCTGAAGCCACTGCTTCATATTTATTTGGATATAAGACGGTTTGGCGTCGCAAAACTGAGTGTGACAACGTTTTCAGTTAATTCATATAGATTCAGATTGTCGTGTTGTTCACCTTGTGGACCACCAGGGGGCGCTCACGGACCACTAGTGGTCCGGGGACCACACTTTGAGAAAGGCTGATTTAAACTAAACATAACTATGCATCAGTGTATTGCTGTCATCTAAACAGTTTTTTTCTGGACTTTACATGGTTTTAGTGTCAGTGTGACGTTTTGTCTCTTTGGTCTGCTGAAGTTGATCAAGCTGAGCCTACAAGGGTCAACCTGCTTCCTTGCCACACAGTGGAAGTGCATGCCTCCTCTTCCTCTGAGGTCAAACCGGTTCTCACAGCCAGCTCAATGCGACACATGACCGCTGCTGCACGACTGCAGCACCATGCCGATCTGAAATTATGCTGAATTGAAAGGATAGTAAAGAGCACTCTGCATGGGACAAATGTGACAACATATACAATCTGGGTTTTAAATGTAAATCCTTACCCAGCAGGCCCTGTGATGGACTGGTGACCTGTCCAGGGTGTACCCCGCCTCTCGCCCGTTGTGAGCTGGGATTAGCTCCAGCCCCCCCCACGACTCCGTTCACGGAAAAGTGTTAGAAAATGGCTGGATGGATACTTACCCAGCAACACACCTACAGTTGGCAGTCAAAACGTAGCCCTGCTGTTTGTGCACATCAACCAGCGTCGTAGCGCTCAGTTTTGTGAGCCTGGCTTTGGCTCGGTAAAACCTGTGCCTTCAGAACACAAAACTGATGTGTCAGACACTGGATGGTACAGCACTTGGACATGCCCACAAAGCACATAATTAATGGCTTCCAGTGATTTGTAGTCCTTCAGATTGTCCTTTGTGTACACACTCGGGAGTGATGAGGTACGTGTAGATGTCCTGCCACTGCAAGCTGGGCCATCTCATGTCCGTAAGGCAATCCTGTAACACATACGGGTCCAGTAGGTGCGCACCTGTATTAAGTACAAGCTTATTAAAATAACAGGCACGATCAGCAGGTGGAAGGCTTTCCGTATAGTTAAGCGTTTGAGCTTGCCATTGTGTAAACACGAGGACCTAACACCTGTTCTGCATTAAGGATACACACGCATATCGTTTGTTGGTAAACATGTGTAGCGCTGATTTCTGAGGACATGCATCAATCATGTTCAACAACACAAAGCCGCAAGCATATTTACACCTTTGCAGATCCAGTTCAATTATTTCTTCTACTGGTGGTTTAAATATCCAGCAAGTCAAGCAACAAGTTTATATGAAAACCCCATTTATGGACGGATTTACACCCTCAGGTAGGAATAAAGAGGCACCTCACAGAACCAGCAGTAAATCCACTGCAACATTGGAAACTCAAACTCCCAATCACTTCAGATTAGTAACAAACCAGAAAGGACACGGTACTGTGAACACTGGATTAAGTGTTTAATTCCAAAGTGATTTTGTGAATCAGGTTTCTTCAAAGATACAGCTTTTAAACTTTAATAGTCTCTCTCCCCTCACTGTACAAGGCTATAAAAAGTTCACAGCAACAGCACACAAACATACAAAATAGTTTACCAAATTCAGTTGTTACTCTCATTTTTCTTTTTAAATACATCTGAGCTCTGGTGAGACCCCCGGCCATAGCAAAAAGATCCGTTTCAAGTCAATGTATACAATCTTATTTACAGAAGAAACATTGATCAAAGTGCATTGAAGAGTCCTGATCGACAGTTATGTCTCAGTGGGATGAATATTTACACTGTTTACAAATGCTGTAACCATGGTAATTTGACAGCAATAATAATAATAATCATAATAATAATAAGAAGAAAAAAACAGCCTGTAAGAAAGCACTCAGGGAAAAAGTGCCACTAACATTTAACAGAAACTTGGATATACAAGCTTTCAAAACAAGAGCATACATAAATATTCACATCTGAACCGGATAAGGAAGTAAAGAATAAGGGATTAAAGCCTCCGCTCTCGGCGCCCATAGGCCCTCACATCGTCCTCATCGTGTTCAGTGTCGGGTCCTGAGAACTCAGTTCAACTAGAGACGCCACATTCTCTGGTTTCACTGTCCAGTCTGAACACAGAGCCTCAAGAAGAGCCGATCAGAGTGAGGAAAGTCAGCCGTGGTCCAAAAACAATGATGGGGAGATGAAGTAGAAGAAAAAAAAGAATCCAGAATACTTCGGCTGCTGAGAGGAAAATCATTAACAACTCATGGAAAGAATAAATATTGGCTCTTGACCACTGATTATGAGATAATGCACTTCAGAAGGCATGTGGTTGCAGTGTAAGGGCTGCTGTGGGCATGTTAATGAGGCGCCATGCGACGCTACAGGCAGACGTTTCCGGGGGAGATGAGACGAAAACTCAGGATCAGGATAAATCATCATCTGTGCTCACGATGGAAATCTGCAGACAGAATAAGGTTTCAGGTTGGTCAGTGGTTCTGAGACAAGTTAAAAGACACGAGGGTCTCTTAACGCTACTCGTGTGCTGCAGCTGTGCGCGTGAGTGCATGTGTCATCTTGTGACAGAGCAGGCTTAAATTAATCCGTTTAATCCCAGAGATGCTCTGCACTGCCAACAATGCACCCAGGATTACTGCAGGCCACAAGGTGAGGGACAGTGGAGGTCAATGACATGGACAAAACTCACTGCTGGGTAGGTGTGTCCCACACTGGCACCGTGCCGGGTGATGTCAATGTTTAGGTCTTCTTCTGTGGTCTTCAGGTAGACGGGGTTGTCAAAGTTCATGCTCTTCTGGTTCTTCAGCTGCCAGTTCCTCCACATCAGGTATCCTCCTGCTCCGGCCATGGCCAGCAACACTGCAGACGCAGCAGAGGAAACATTCAGATCAGCCTGAGCGAGACTGCAGATTGAGATGATGTATATGGGTTTCATACTCACAGACTGGTAGTATGGCCCAGGCAGCGGCAGAACCCTTAGCTGTGGAGTCCACCTGGATGGATTCACTCACGTTTGCTTCTAAAATTAGACATAAAACCTGATCAACACATGATGCTACAACCAGCACAAACTAATCTGAAGAAATGTTTCAGAGAACATGCTGAAGAGGATTTCTCTTTTACATCTTCTGAAGTGATTGCAAACACTAAGTTTCTGGGTAACTTTCAGGAGGTAAATGTTTGTCTCAGAGCAGTGTGTGTGTGTGTGTGTGTGTGGGGTCTGCATCACCAGTTTCAGAGTGCTTGGCGACAGCAACACAGTGACATGACTGACAAACAGCTCGGTTTAAAGCAGCAGAGCGAGACAAAAGAAAATCGGGCTTTAGTTCAGAGAGCTCCCGTTGCCATACAGTCCACTGATGTCTGTGTGAAGCCCAGGATGCTCACGGGATAGGGTAGGAAATGTCAGTTTCCAGAAATGATGGTCTGAACGGTTTGTTACTGCGTGGTGTTGCAGAGTGGAAAAGCAGAGCAGAAGGCAAATTAAGGGAACTTTGTTGGATTTCTGGTTCTGACCAGGGTTTAACAGAAGACACTTCATTAGGCCTGTAGGTAGAAGACAAAGCTGCAGCTGGAGGAGTTAATGTTTCACCTCCTGCAGCTTTATAAATGCACAGAGTTTAATGATGTTTACCGATCCATCCTCTGCTTACCCATGTTTGGAGTGCAGGGGGAGCAGTCTAAGAGAAGGCTGAACCTTCCCAGTTTACTTCCACCTCCTCAGGGAGGTTCTGAGGTGTTCCTAGGTCAGGATAGAGACCTTATGCCTTTAGCATCTCCTGGTCCCTCTCCAGGGTCTCCTCCTGGTGAGACATGCCTGGAAAACCTCAGAGAACGATCCCAACCAGATGACTTGATCTGGTTCCTCTGATTGCAGAAGCAGATTTACCCTGAGCTCCACCTGGATGATGGAGCTGCTCATCCTACCTCTCAGAGAGAGTCCAGCCTCCCTATAAAGGAAGCCACTTTCATAATCTCACTACCAGCAGCTCCTGACTCCAGATGAGGGTAGAAACAAACTGTTTTAAATAGAGATCAGCACCCTCTTCATCACAGAGTCCACATCGTTAACACTACTGCAGTGATCAAATCTCCCACTCTGGCCGTCCCGTATGTAAAAAACAAAAGATACTTCAAGTCTTTCACTTTGAAAACACACACCCCCTCTTCCAGCATGAGATCATGTTCTCAGATTTAGAGGACCAAATCTCATCCCACTGCTTCTCACAACATTAGAAACCCATCCAGCTAGAACTGGGGATCCCAGCCTGATGAAACCAACAGAACCACATGCTCTGCAATAAGCAGAGACCCATTCCAATAGACGGCCACTCTGGTAAAGCACCATCCACCTAACGTTTCACTACACAGACGAGGAAAACCCAACGTTGTGTCCAACACCTGATGGATCGTTCTGTTCAAACACGACTCGATCGATACCTTTGTTATTTTCTGCATTGACCTGTAGGAGAAAGTGTTTTTCCCCTCTTAAACAGCAGCTTGTCAGATATTTTTAAAAATCAGATAAGCTGATAAAAATATTCCCCCACTAGATTAAAAACAATGTAGTTTAGAGAAAAGCAGCAATCCAGAGTTAACATGTAGGGCGTTAACAGAGCTTTCTACATTATCCTGACATCTATGACAGAAACTTAATGACCCACAAGGATAGTCTGATTTTACACATTTAGTTAAATTTATATGCAATAATAAGCATACCATAAAGATTTATAATCATGGCATTCCTATTTGTCCACTCAGTGGTAGCATAGCTTAATTACATGGAGAACAAGGTTCTAGCTGAGATATTTATCCAGTTTTAGCATCTCTTCATTGGCTCCCTGTTAAATGTAGGACATATTTAAAATTCTTCTCATGCAAGAGGTAAAGAGCTGAACATTTGCAAATGGAAGTTGAATCTGCAGCTACAATCCGTCTTTACTACATCATCATTTCCCCCTTTCTGCCACCAGGTGCTGCTGCAGAGTCGTGTGTTAGCAGTTCAGTGTGCCTCAATGCACAGCTAAAACGTTAACAGAAGCATACTGTGCACGAGTCAAGTCATCAGGGACATTCCAGGAAGAGGACAAGAAGCCAGGCAGATTGCCTTCATCAACAAGGGTCAACCTGAATAAATGCCACATGAAAAAACCCATTTAGAAACCAGGGACTCAGTACTCGTGCTTCTGATTAGAATCGCTGCAAACACTTTTAATCTCAAGAATGTTGGTGAATAAAGTTAATAAAACACTTTTGAGCAAGTTCGGTCACATTTTTAGTTTTTAAAGGTTAGCTGAGACGTCAAAACAGCACTCGCCTCCTTCACAATAAAACATCAAGGCTCAAAGTCTCAGTTAACCTCCTCCAATTTTCTGACAAAGTTACAGAAGTCATCTTTGTCTTTCACAGCTGTAGAAAATGCAGATCATTAAATTAGCAGGTTACTAAAAATGAGTCCAATTAAGTTATAAGCAGCTAGTGCAGACACGAGGAGTGGCATTACCCTGTAAATACCTCAGGCTACGCAGCCATTCATTACAAATTAACTTCTCCCAGTCTAATCTGCAACGCAGCGAGGCCTGAAAGACATCTGAAGGCGTGTCGTTGCACCAGAACTATAGACGGGTTATACAGCAAGGCGGGAAGAGAAAGGCCTTTAGACCTGGATGTTTCAGCACCACGGCCTTATGAGGAAATGGTGCTTATAAATGTGGCAGGTGGAGATAAAAGATGAAACCACTAGAGTTCACAGGGCCGGGGGGGCAATTCAACAGGTTTTATAAAAGGAATCAAGCACAGTGGAGATGAGTTTACCTTGAGGTGGCTTTATTAGAGCTTTCCTACCATCCTCTGAAGGACCTTTGGAAGAAGGGTCTGTCACAGAAAAGAGGCCAGAGTCACTTTTTAAACACACACCCATCACTCTAAAACAGACATGGAAGCAGGTTCTCTGGATATAGACCAGATCCCAGGAGACCAAACAAGCAAAACCCTCCTCAGACAGCAGGATCCACTTAGGAAAAAAGCAGCAGGGTTTTATTTTTTAGGAAGCCAAACCAGTTTGCTTAAAGCAGGTGCTCAGTATTCAAAGATGCACGCAGAAGCTGATCAAGCAAAGGGATGCCATGCAGAGCTGCAACAGCTAAAGTGTGTGACTACAGTGATTCAGGCAGCATCAGCACCACCAGCTGCTATAAAGATCCTTACAGCCGTTCCTGTTACTCGTTTTATAGCTGTGATAAGGACGTTTTCAGCTCTTACAAAAAAAGCTTCAATCACACTACAGTTACTGACTGGATTTGCTCTGATGAATCCAACAGGGTTTATATTTACACCAAAAAGCTGCTCGGCTCACTGCACAGAGTTTTTCTGCTCGTCTTTGTATACCAGACGAGAAGGGGATTCAATGTTAGATATAAACAAAGCTGCATGTAACTCCAGAGTCCCATACTGGAGTAAAACGAGCCAAACACACTGTAACAGGAAGCACGTTGGCTTATAGAAACGAGCCTGGAAGCTGTAGATGCAGTCTAAAACACTCTGAAGGCAGCCCTAACAATCCCTTATTGGTAGTTTTGAGGTTTAGACCAGTAGCAAGCGGCACCAGTTTACCTTCTCTGACTAATCAGATTAGATCGGTCAAAGCTGGAACAACAATACTCTACAGAGCCATTCAGTCCAGCTGGAAAATGGGATAAATACGCTGGCTGGAGGTGTAGCAATGAGCAGTGAAGCCTCTAATAAAAGACTAAAGCTTTAGGAAGGAGGAGGAAAACTCTGAATGGCAGGCACCATTTCAACACACCCACCTCCCAAACTATATTATAAGTGTTTAAACCAGAGAAATGTGCAAAGAGCCATAACTGAGCAGCACCTAAACGGTCATCTATACTTCATAAATCGTACACAAGAGTTATATTATCTCCTCTAAGGCCTGGTGGCTGTGAAGAGCCTGGAGCAGCTCCAGATCCCCAAGAGTCAGGCTGCAGCAAAGTAGTTCCCTTTTTGCAGAGCAGCGATGTAAAATCATTTTACTGCAGCTCACCTCTTCACTGCTCTGGTTTTTACTTTCAGGCTCACAAACAAAGCTGTTTCAGTTACACACCAGTGTTGTTTTAAGATACAACACCAATGAGTGGGGTGGGGGTGATTTTAATGGTTAAAATTAATATTTAAAAAAAAATTCCTAAAATTAGACCGTTCTGGAAAACCGACCATTTCTACCTGCTCGGGATTAAAAACATTAAAAAACTAATTTTAATCCAGAAACTTTACCAGTTTTGACCAGAACACCCACAACCTTGAAACTGGAGGTTCCCACTAAAGTCTGTGATAAAGCTACAGAAAATCTAAAACAAGATATCCAGTCCACACGTAGACCAAATAAAAGCTTATGGGAAAAGAAACTTTTCTAAATAAATCCCTGTATATGAGAAGACCATGATCACAGTAACTGTTATGAAAACATTTCATCTGCACTAAAAAGGCTCATTTATGCTCCACAGAGGGACAGTTGTCAGCCTCCTGCATCAGTTTAATGCATAATAGGGTCAGTTTTCAAGGAGCTTCGCTATTCATGATGCAGAAAATGGTGCAAAATCAGCAGATCATGCAGGACCAGAGTCCTGCAAGATGCAGAAGAGGTTGAGGATAACAGCAAAAAAAAAAAACAACTTATGTTTTACTTCTGGTGTTTTTGGATGGCTGTAAACAACCTTAAAAAAAGATGCATCACTGTTACAAACCAGTGTCAAAACACATAAGTGAATTCTGAATTAGTGGATCAACTGATCTAAAGTATGAAGTGTGAGTGCAGTGAAGGGACATTTCAAACAGATGGCCCTACTTACATACACATGGCAGCATTAATTTTAATCTCCAGACAAACAAGTTTATCTCGTATAAAAGTGGCTGCTCCTGAATGAGAAATGTTATTTCCCTCTCCCGTTGTCCTGTTAGTGATCAAGGACAAAAGTTCCAGTATTCCACTGGGATTGAATGCCAAGCGACCCCCCCCCTCTTTTCAGACGCATTACAGATACAGAAGCAAAGACATGAAAAAGCCGGTAACAGACCATCGCTACACAGAAGAGGTTTGAAAACCTTAGAAAGCCTCGTGTTCAAGCTGGCAGGAAAACTAAACAGACCAACCGGGGGGGACTTTACCCTGGAGGACGCTGGTGCAGAGTTGTCAGGGAGATGTTCGCGTACTCTGTGTATACCAGTGTCTCGGTCTTAAGTTTGAGTCCAATTAGGAAGGTATGTGCAGTGAATTCAGCTGTCAGTTTCTATCCGACGGCGCTTCAGTTTGAAAAGGCTAATCTGTGGGAGAACAGCTGGACCGCTGGAGATGAAAACAAAGGAGGGAGCCGGCAGCGTTTCTAAGCAACAGTCTCCCAGCAAACAGGAGAAAGGAGGCTGGATCAGGACAGGACTCCAATTTACACACTTTAAAATAAAAACACTAATGTTTTCCATGAATGAGCAAACCAATACCTCAACTAGGAGCAGAACTACAATCAATTTGGTATCAATTAAATCTTTAAAGAAATACAGGATTTTAGTTAAAAAGCTGAGAATGGATGCAAGCACACACAAAACTCTGCCTCAGAGAAAAAGGACTCGTTTCACATTTAAACAATTTGGCCCAAACTTTATATATAAAAAAGAAAATACACCATTCTTGGACTTCTTTTGTTCTCAAGGGACCGGATAAAACAAAACAAATCGGACCATAACCATGTCCACAATACAACTATATACCAAACACTGCAAGCCCACATAGTCCAGAAGCAGAGATTGATTAGAGAACCGACTTTTGGACTCAGTAAATGATAGAAATGGAACAAAGTTTGGTACGGCTGTAAATTTTCCAGACAAACTTGATTTTTTTTGTTTGCAGTACATACAGAAGTCCCCCCATCATCATCAGTTGACTACGTTGATGTCTAGTTCTATTCCCCTGTATTTTTAACTTGTTCCTTTATGTAAAGCACTTTGTGATTTTATCTGTGATTTTATCTATGAAAAGCGCTATATAAATAAACTTTACTTACTTAACAGTCCACACAGTGTAGCTTGTAGCTCTCAGAACAGGGGTGCTCAAATGCATCCTCGAGATCTACCATCCTGCAACCCTTTCTAACACACCAGAATCAAATAGCTGAATTTCCTCTGCTGCATGTCATCCAGCCCCACAGAGGCCTGCTAACATGCCATTCACTGGATTCAGCCGTGTTGGACAATAGATGCATCTAAAAAAAAAAAGTTACAGGATGCTAGATCTTGAGCACACCTGCCTCAGTGTCTCCATCTGAGCAGAAATCTAAGCAGAGATGGGCAGAGCTGAAAAATGTACTCAGAAGATGACTTTCATCCAGTCCTCTGTCCAGTTCCTGCAGCCTGATGTCAGTGTTCATCACCAGTTAAGGCGAGTTTGTGTGACTTCAGTCCAGCCTCTAGGAGCCGTATCAAACTGTTCTTACTGTACACTGAAACTTGGTCTCAATCTTCAGCTCTGTTTGAATATGAAACAATACTTTATTTATCCCACAGGGAAATTACAGGTTAGACTGTCACATGATGTCAGCGTGTGGTGGGTGATGCATCTTTTTGAGTTAAGTAGTTTTCTCCTGTCAGACTGGAACATTGTTGTCCTTAAAGCACAATGACGTGAAGACGGGAATTTTATCTTTGGTAGCAACACTCGGATGCTGGTTTAAAAATAATGATCCAGTGGAGGACAGAACAGTTTAGTTTTAGCTGAAGAAGAGTCCTGTTAGAGAATACCAATAGATAAAGTATGAGTTTTAAATTGCTTGGATATTACAATGCAATATTTAAGCAGACCAGATGGCAGATTACACAGTTAAAATGTAACTCGTCTGGTGCAGAACTCACAAAAACTCATGGATAAAATTATGCAGACTGACCAGTTATTAAGCAATTTATTCACTTCAACTGCATTAAGATCTACTGTGGAGATAATGTAGTGCATCAAACCAGCCACTGCTTCCCATATGTCCATCCCTGTAGTGCAAAGACTTCTTCAGCTGAATTAGATAGTTTGATAAGCGCTCATTTATGAGAGGCCTCGCCCAAAGGTTGGTGTGACACCATTTAACATGTCTTTGCAACATGAGCCACAAGTCTGATACATAAAGGTATTCTCTTCAAGCCCAACAGCTCCCAGACAAACTGGGACAGCAACTAGAAGAAATTCCTGCTGCACAGTGCCCATGGTTTTGCAATGACAGGCAGTTGTTGCACCACCAACGGTCACACTGCTCTGATTTCAGAGATCTGGAGACAACACATGCAACACTAAAAGGGATGAGAGCAAGCAATTAAAGAGGTAGGATTAAACCCCAAGAACTTTCAAAGCAACATTAAGGATAAGGGCAGGAAAACATGGAGCTGCAGCTGAGATGTGAGGGAAGAATCCAACTTGCAGAGCAAAACAAACCAGATCACATCACACTGACTCAGCTACTGTTAAGTTGTCAGACTACAACACTGGCAGCTTGGCTCCAAGCTGGCACGGATACAGATGGAAAACAAGAGGCGTAGAAGAAACATTACACTAAGGAAACTTGCCAGAGCAAGCACAGAGAGCCAAGGACTGCCTTTACACAGACTGTATAGTGTATACAGAATCAAACAGCAGCTGTACCTTCTGTTTGTGTTCAAGTGCCAAACCAGTCAAAGTTTGGAAGTTGACAGATTGATGACTGGTTGTCTTCATAACCAAATACCTGAAACATCCAAGCCTCATTTTGTATTCTTGTTTAAAACACATTTATAGAAATTAGCAAAGTATCTACTGTAAACGTGACAATTTGCCCCATCCAGCAGCAAAGTTCCACTTTAACAGCAAATTCTTAAAGATGCCAAAAGAGACTTCACAAGGACAAAATAATCCTGATGAGAAAATCTTTTTATGAAAATGCTGGACATGAAATAATCCAGATGTCTTCCAATGGGTTGTAGGCAGGTTTAGTATAAGTATAAGAGAGGTTTATGGGCCCATCAAGCTGGGTGGAGGCCCAAAGGCCAACACAGGACCATGTCCACCAACCTCCCTCTCCTTCAGTCTACTTCTGTTTTATCCAAGCGCTTTCTCAGACCTACTGCTCAAACGGCATAAGAATTTAAAAAAAAAAAAAAAAACTAAAAGTTTTGTAATGGGTGAAATCAATATTAGATCAAAAGAGAGTCCTCAGTTTCCATTCAGTTTAATCTAAAAAAGATGAAGCATCTTATAAGCTCAGTGGTCATCTTACAATTAGTCGTGCTTGCAGATGATGAGTAAAGTAATCCAGACGTTTCATGCCGCGTGTATTTTACGCTTCAACGAGCCGTGACTCACCTGGTCTGCATCGTGAGCCGTCGGCAGCCAGCTCCTGTCCCTCTGGACACATGCAGGAGTATTTGGGTGAATGCTTATTGATCTGTGGTGCTGGCAGACACATGTAGCTGCAGCCTCCATTTTCACCCTTCTCTGTGCACCAGTTAGTACCTGCAAACAAGAGCGCCGATTCGCTTATCGTGTACAAAATAAAAAGTGCAGAAATGGAGGATTTTCTGAACACTGACCTACTTAAGTGACTGAAACCAAAAGCTTCCAAAACTAAATGTTTTAAGCTGATCAGTTTTTTCCAAAAGGAGGTTCTTGGCCAAACAACTTAATATCCAATTCCTACTCTGCAAGCTTACCAGACAGCTGAATCAGCTCATGGTAGACAATAATGTCCTGGGGGTCATTCAGATTGCTGGCTAGCGTCACCACATCAGAGCCAGTAAACTTGTTGGCACCGTATATGGCTTCATTTTCTCCGTCTGTCCAGAATACTCGGTCCTGGATAAAGACACAATCTTTAAGGATGACCGTTATCCCCAATCCCACAACCCACAGTTTGTTAGGAGCTTTGTAGCACACCATTGGGAGCACATCAGATGCAGGTAACATAACTGCATCCGCAAGATGATGAAATAGCACGTTCTTTTAATGGGTATAATCAATAAATGGCCATTTACAGACAGTTTCTCACATAGCATTACAAAACACATTTATCTCTTAATACACGTTAAACTCGCCGTTTGGTACTAAAACTGAGGATATCCTTCTGTCCACACCTCCTGCTTTCGCCTGTTCTTGTTAAAAAAAAAAAAAAAAAAAAAAAAAAAAAAAAAAAAAACACAAGTAAAGTCTTTGTTTCCTTCCAAGACAAAATTTCCCCCCCATGATAAAAAACAAACCCTTCCTTCTGGGTTGCACCTTCCACGTGGTGTGAACCA
>JBAMHV010000020.1:21024280-21052428 GCA_037177535.1 Pseudomugil gertrudae | reverse complement strand
AACTTTATTTTTTAATGCCCGTTGAACTTGTCTGTTGGTGGGAAAACCGGGGGGAGCCTTCTTTCCCAACCTCCTGCTTTTGTCCGTTTTTTTTAAAAAAAAAAAAAAAAAAAAAAAAGAAAGAAAAAAGCGCAAGTAAAGTCTTTGTTTCCTTCCAAGATAAAATGTCTCATCCATGATGAAAAACAGACCATTCCTTCTGGGTTGCACCTTACACGTGGTGTGAATCACACGTGACTAAAATGGCCGTGATGAAGTGAGGAAGCTGCAGTGTTTATTCAGCTTAGCTGTGATATTTAGGTCTCCAGATCCAGACAATAAAAATAATCACAGGAAGAATCTGCACGAAGCTCAAACAGGTTTTCCAAACTGCTTTTCCCCCCTCCTACATAATATTAGAGAACTACTGCAATTCCTGATTATTCTGCTCCATAATGGTCCCGAAAAGCCTCTGACTGGTCCCAGTTTGGCTCCAGAAAACAGACACCACTTCCACTTTTAGGATCAGGGTTGAAGCTTTCCCTTCTCAGAAATCCCAGTTGGAGCTGGCTGGGTGAGTCTTGGCCTACAGCAGCAGAACTATAAGGGAGGGCTTGGACTGCTGGGAGACATGATGCTCTTGTTCCAGATGTATGAATGCTACATGCCATTAAGGGAATTCAGGTCTCCCTTTCTCAGCTCTGCATGACTTCTAGCTGTGCCGTCTGTCAACTCCTCTTCCGTGTCTTGTCCACTTCCAACCAGCTGAGGCAGACTGCTGGAAGTTTTTAGAGTTTTTCCCCTCTCCATCGTCTCGTTCACAATGACTGAACTAAAAGATTGGATGTACAGGTTTCCTTAGTTACACAATCAGCAAAGTTCTTGCTTCTGGTTACTTTACATTATATCTTTTGATAAAGATCTTTATGGAGGGTTCATGTGATTTTAAATATTTAATGCCACAAAACTATCAGGATTATCAGTCTGACAAAAACCATCAAGGAAATCTAGAACTACGCAGTCTGTACTCTCTGAAGTGTTGACATCGTTTGGAGGGATCAGAATTAAACAAATTCCAACAACCAGTTTATAAGAGCACAGTTTGTTTCAAAGGGCAGACATCTTGAAGCACGATTCTTGCACACAGATGGATCATTTTGTTTACCACCTTCTCAGCTCGTTTTAACCTCAAAAGAGGCCGTCTTCTTGAGAGTAAGCGCTACAAGAGAAACCCTTTAATAATGAACCAGAAATCTCTTAAGCTCAACATGGTGACAGTTTCCTTCAGCTCTACTTAAAAAAAACCCAATTGGTTTTCAATTATAGAAAACATTTGCCATTTTAACACTACAAAAAGGTTGGGATGCATTGCAGCTGGCAATAAACTTCATCCTTCATGCGACTTCATACTGTACCTCAAAAACGGTAAGAGCAAAGGGATGAGCCAGGTAGTCTGGAGACTGCAACACTTTTTTCCTGTTATCCCCGTTCAGATCAACACTGCAGAGCATGTGCAGCTTCGAGTCAACCCAGTACAACCTGCCTTTGATCAGATCTGGAGGAAAATAGGAGATTAAAATGCTAGCATAAGAAGAGGAGAGCAAAATAGACAGGGCAGAAATTAAAAAGGAAGATTATGAGAAACTAAATCAATACATTTGGCCAACAAGGCCAAATCAATTGTTAACAGGGTGAGTGATGCAGGCAGAGATCCAACTAACTGCCAGTCACTAATGGATCAGATGGATAAATGCTACATAAACAAGCTGAAGAAAATCTGGATGTGAAGATTGTTTAAAAACTTATTCGGCTTCTGATTACAGATATATTAAAAAAAAAAACTTCAGTGTTGGTTTTCCTACCCAGTGTGATCCCATTAGGCCACTGGATGTCTGTGGCTACCAGAACCTGTCGGTCCACTCCATTCATGCCAGACTTCTCGATCTTGGCAGGCTCACCCCAGTCAGACCAGTACAGAAATCTACAGAACCAACACACACACCTTTATAAAAAAGGTACAAAATGTGCAATAGAAACTGCAGAAGGTTTTCACAGTTCCACCCACCCAGACAGTGGATCCACAGCGATGGAGGCTGGCTCCTTCAGCCCTTGGTTGAACAGAACTTTCTGCTTGGTTCCATTAAAGTTGGAGACTGAAATGGTTTTGGTGGTGAGGTCAGACCAATACAAGTTTTTATAGATCCAGTCCACTGCGACTCCCACTGGAGTCTGGACATTGTCTATGACTTTCTTGTGCGTCCCGACGTCACTGCGTTTGTCCAGGACAGTGCTGATGAGGAAAAGAGACAAACTCAGGACAAACTCATCACATCAGAAAACTTTCCCAAACCAGCTCAAATAATTTATGCTGAAGTGGGTGCAAGTCCAAGTTTGTAAATGTTTTAGGCACAGTCACATCCGAGACTCAAAGTCAAACTGACACAATGCCTCGGGATATTTAAGGTAATTAAAGCCATCCATGCGCGCACACACACACACACACACACTGATCTCTGCAGTTCTACAAACACTTCAGATTGGTGGAGGCAGCAGCATAAGCAAAAAAAAAAAAAAAAACCCCATTATATCTAAGGTTTGATGTCAGTCATTCCCTCAAGATATTTACAGTTGCAACTATTTACACAAGCCAATTCTGCACATCTGTAAATTTAAACCAGTCATTGAAACATTAATGCAACTTAATAAATGGAAGTAGTGCTTCCTTCTGAACAGCTTACAGAAATATAGGAAATTTATTCTCTTTGCAAACCAGCCTAACTTGCATGAAATGCTTAGGGGACCACATTAGGCTTTGGTATAACAGATTAGCTTCAACTAGATGAATTTAAACCTCTACTAAACAGAAAAATACAGATACTTATACTGCAACATTATGCAGCTCATTGGGCTCCTACTGTCAATTGTTTTAACACTGAAAGATGTGAAAAGTTCACAATTTACCTGTTGTGCAAATGTAGCAAAGAGCTGATGTAGCAGTGTAATTATACTGAGGCAAACAAGAGTGGGTTTTACATCCACTGTTCTTCCAGACTCCAACCAGCAAAATCTTTACAGAGATCAACGCGTCTCCTCTGGAGAGCTCTTCTTCCTGCCTGCTCTTTCTGGCCTCCTCAGACAACTTGATTAGACAACTTTCACTTCCTTATTTCATTCAGCCAAGACTAACTTTGTTGGAATGAAGAGCCCTCTCTGTTTATAGAGGAGGGGCTTAGTGTTCCAGGTCACATGATCCATGAGAGACAGATCCATTCCTGCAAAGTTTCTGACAAAGCCCCCTCAGAGCACTAACACACCAAACAGACCCCAGAAGATCATTACTCACAATAAGCTGATGTTTGGATCAGAAGTTAAACAGCATCACTTTGAAAATGGGCTTTTAGTGTCCGTTTCCATGCATTTGTCACAACCCATGAGTCAGGTTTGACATTGAAAGAAGCAGAACATAAATAACTACATTTTACACACTTTGTGCTGAACAAAGCTTTAACAGAAGTCTGCCGAGTGGTGAAATACTCTCCCAGTTTGACCATTTCAATACATACTGAAACAGGCCTAAATGATTGACGAGCTTCAGGTGCTTTTGAAAGTAAAAAATGAAGGCAGCAACTGTTTCAGCCTGCTGGCATTTTAGTTCCCAAACAAAAATGTTGCAAAACAGTGACTGACTATCATCTACCTGAATATGGCCTTCTGGCCAAGGTCAGCCCAAAAGATCATCTGCTGGTTAAAGTCTGCATCCAGAGCCACAGTGTTCCTCTGCTGCTCCACAATCTGCGTGTACTCCTTCCTCTCCAGACCCAGACGACGAATATCACGGCGATTGGTGAAGATCAGGCTGGGCTCCTTACCTGAAGACAGGAAAGACTTTAAGATGATATGCAAATGGACTATGATTTGTGGAAACTGAAGAGATCATGGACCTGCCGCCTCTTAACAGGTTTTTCTAAAATTTAAAGTTAACAGTTGGCAGTGCATTACAAGAAAAGTGTCTGAGCAACACATGGGGCCTTTCTAGCACAGAAACAAAGACAAAGCCAATTGATGAGACAAAAGGATGACCCATCTGCAGCTGATCTTTAGAAGCACAGCAACCAATAACTATACTCATTTTAGCTTTACATTTTAAATCATAAGGCTTGTCTGTATGAAGCCCTGTAAAAACCCTAAAATTTTACTGTGAATGAACTACTGTATTTTTCTATATAGCAAGCCAAACTATCAGCATTTCTGTTCTCTGCAAAGATTCCCCACATGCAGCTCAGTCTGGATGAAGCATCCCAACAACTTGCAGTAGTATTTTTATCCAATAACAAAATCATTAAGGAAACATTTAGCTACTTTTTGCTCTACATGGAGTGTGAGAGGTGGGGGATCTTTTCTAGTCCTCTTTTGGGCGCCTTAGTACCAACGTGGCAGTTTAATCAGTGTTGTTGCTGACCTGTCTCTTTATGAGCACAGTGCAGCATCTTCTGATGGAAACTTCCAGCAGGATGATGCACCATGTCACAAAGCTCACATGTCCAACATAATGAGTTCACTGCACTCAAACATCCTCCACAGTCACCAAATTTCAATCCAGTAGATCAGCTTTGGGATGTGGTGGAATGGGAAATTATCATGGATGTGCACAAACTGTGTGAAACTTCATGTCAACGTGGAACAAAACCTATGAGGAAGGCTTCAAATGCTTGTTGAATCTGTGACAAGAATAAAGTCCTGAAGGAAAAAGGGGATTAATCTGGTACTAGATAGTAATGAAAGGATGAACAAAAACTATTTTAATTAAATGGATTTTATACAATTGATGCTGTAGGTTGCATTGTGTAAAACAGCATAAAATTAGAACACAGAGGCTCAAACAAACACATATTTGGGCCCAATTACCAAAACTAATCAACCGTTGAACAAAAAGAGAAATGACAGGTCCTGCTGCATTTAAAGAGGCGTTACTTCAACATTTCAGCGAGTTAAGATTCTGACTCACCAACAGCTTTGCAGACGCCAGAAGTCGGATCCATCTGGTAGCCATTGTGGCATTCACACTTGTATCCTCCCTTCAGATTGATGCAGATCTGACTGCAGATGCCAGGGTTCATACACTCATTGATGTCTGTCCACACAAAACAAGTCAGGAATGAAAACAGGATATGAAGTGGAACTAATAACGATGTCCAGCCTACACATTTTAATGTTACTTTATTAAAAAAACTAATCCAGTCCCAGGATTCCCAAAAATCAGGTTCTTAGAATAAAAAGAAAAACACTTTCTGCTAGTCACACATCTGTGTTTCTATTAAAGTGCTTCAGGGTAGCCAGCAGGGTTAATTCAGATGGCATCACACAAACATTTACCAACATCCCAAGCAACGTTTGAGGCCATAATTGGCTCAATAAACCAAGTGTCGGATCAGCACCTCCTAAAGCAAAGCCAACCACATTATGCACTGAACACTGCAGCGGACCCAAGTCCACAATAAGAATACAGATGTAAGAATCTGGGACTTTCAGGAGATACAGAAACAATGCATCTTCTGTGTCGCCTCCATGTGTAGGTCTGAAGCTGCACATGTTGAAGGAAAAACCTTTAAAATGCTTCATTCTCCAACTACGAGACTTACTAGCTTTATTTTAGGATGCGATCTCTTCTGCATTAGACATAATGGACCTTAACTGGAACTTCAAAGTCCTCAGGATCAAACCCGATTAAAGTATTTAGTTTTCGGATCAAGTCCGTTTTCCTGAAGATTACACACCTCCGCAGGTCTTGTGGTCGATGAGCTGCAGTCCAGGCGTGCAGTCGCACTCAAAGCCAATCGCCATGTCCTTGCAGATGTGAGAGCAGCCGCCGTTATTCATGAGACACTCATTCAGATCTGAAGCACAGAGGGGAGAGAGAGGATATGAACACACACACACACACGTGTATATCAGTTTGAATACAAGCTAAAGTGAAATGTTGAAACAGGGGCAAACAGCAGGTACAGCCAGATAGTCTGATTCAACATTATGAGTCCACAAAACTTTATTCAGAGACGACATCTGAGCAGCAATGTCAAACACTCGATTTACCCACTTTAGCTGCTCGCCTGCTCAGCAGACAAGTCCAGCCATGAAAGGCCGATTGTAAATAAGATGCCTGCCAATTAAAGTGTTTGAAATCACAACTTGGGGGAAAAAAAGTAAATAAAACAAAGAAACTTTGCTATAAACCTCTGCTGTAAGGCAACCACCAACTCACTGCCAGCAGGGAAAGAGTTAGATTGCATGCCCTCATCAATATTTTCAGATGGATACAAGTTTTTCTTCCTTCACATTTAAACCTCAGTGATGTGGATAGTCCAGGCAGCAGGATAAGAAATCCAATTTCCTGACTCGGACTGTCCTGCCACATGCAGTGCCTGGCCTGCACCCAAACGCAACATGGACCAAAATAACTCCCAAATCACTGCTGTGACTTTGTGGATTAAGGGCACTAACCTTTAATCCCTAAAAATCAACTTGAACTTGGAGGAGGCCAAAGAACTAACAGAAGCCTTCATGACACTAAAACAGCATAAAAACAATCCACAGAAGAACCAGCAAAGACTACATCCATAGATGAGAAACAAGCAGATCTCATTACGTTCTGTGGAAAGATAGGATGAAGTGGAGAAGAGCCAATCAGATTTAATCACCATTAGCAAGAAAGGAAAGCACAAGGAAGACTGTACATGCAGCTCAGAGGTTTCAAAAAAGTAGAGTGAAGTTTATTTATATTTGAACAATAAGATTGGTCAAAATGCATTTCTATCAATCTGGGCTTAAAGTTCAGAACAGCAGCTTTTTGAAATGAGGTTTAGACATTACTGCTTTTTAATCATAGTAGTCTCATTTTCATGGGAACAAAGCTATTCAATAGTTTATACTTAAGATACTTCATGGCTGCATAAGTATTGCCTTGATTAAAGTATTAAAAACAACTGCAAAGTAGTTATTCTTTAGTAGTGCGACTCACCTGATCTGAAATCTGACCGAGCATGAGCTTAATTTACTAAATACAAAATTAAAATCAGAGAAATCTACAAAATAAACGTCAATGAAAGACGGCAGCAAAAAAGTTGGGCTACAACTTCTGCTCAGCACAATGAAAATGACTAAAAAATATGCACTTTATATATCAGTTCTCTGGAGCTACTGTGGGTTTAGGTCAACCTGTGATTCAGATGACGACAAATGACAAACCTAAATGATCCAATCATTTTAATTTGTAATCAGAATTGATTCAAAAGGACCACAAACCACACTGGACTCCAGGTCATTTAAGGATGCCCCGATTATCTAATTCTACAATTAAACTCTGCAATAAAAATGCTGAGTAATCATAAAAGACACCTCAACAGTCCGTTTCTATGAAGAATCACGTCTGAACTAGAAACCAGTCAGTAACTTCCACACAGAACTGAAACAGATGCATCTATGTGTTCGTTTGTGTTCCCTGTGAATTGCAGGAGAGGCTGTTCCAGTGGCACTACTGCAGGTGGAGTTATTCCCTCCAAAACACAAGCATTAAGTCATTCATGTCAGGAAAAAAAAAAAAAAAAAGCCCAAGGTGTCATTGTGGAGGACAGCTCATCAGCCTGTAGAAGTAGGGCATGGGAAGGTTCAGAGAAGGTTCCTGCGCCTGCAGGAGGATAACCAGCAGCTTTATGCTGAAGTTAAATGCACAGTAGTTAGGTTAAAAGAACATTTATCCAACACTTAATTACATCATTTGCCATTTCTTAAAAATCCTCAGGTCGGTCTTGCAGTGCGACATGATGCGTTAACTGAACGCTACATTATACACAAAGAAGTCCGTGGCTTTTAGTAATGTCATTGTAGAAGGAGGAACGTCCCATTCCAGATTTGTTGTTTACTTTTACCAGTTTTGTTCATGTGACAAACAGCAGCTGTTCTGCTGAAGGACAGCAGGAAGTCAAAGCTACTGCAATACTTTTGTGTTTCCATCTTCTCAGGAAGCGTTCAAAAGCATTTAATAAAATCATAATTATATTCCACAAAATAGCCACCAAGTTCAGGCAGAGTTTCATCCGCCCTAAGGGAGACATCCAAACATGTAGGATTTTTTTATTATATAAAAAGAGCAGGGGCTTTAACTGAAATGTGACCATGTTCACGTTAGTTATATCCTGTTACGTTGATAACCAGAAAATAATTTTACATCTACAAGCAGGAGATACATCATGCTTAAAAATCCTTTTTCACAATTTCTTTGAAGATCTCATGCTTGATAGATTTTCAGAGTGATGAACAAGTGTCACATGTTAACATGCGATGTCAGCTTTACAAATCAAGTTGCGCTCCATCTGCAGTCTGTGCTGATGTCACATGTTAACATGATTTTAACATTGCAGCTCCGATTCATTTGTGTTGATTCAGTGTTTGTACGAGTCAGTGTTGTTGAAAACATCAGTGACCTCTGATTGGACCAGTAATTACTGGTCCCACGCAAATATTTGTGTAACGAGTCATTTATAATGCAAATTACAGCCATTTTTCACCATTTCAAACTGGGAAAAAAAATTCTTTGAATGAGATTCACTCAAGTGTTTGAAGTTGGATACACTGAAGTAGCTTTTTACATTAAAGGAATTTTTGCTCCATTTGAACAGCAGTACAGTTTATAATGACATTAAAATATGTGATATTGTGACGCTCAACAGTATAAAACTAGCTCAGTAAAATGCACAGTGAGATTTTCATCTAAAAATCCACATCAACATCCTGTAAAAGATTAATTTCATGATCATCTTGTGTTTAAGGTTAATTTATAGTTTAGGGTCTGCAATGTACTAGTCTACAAACGCATCAAAGATTTATGCCCATATAAAGTTTAACATTTAGAAAAGATTTCTCAATACCCAGTTTAAAATTAGACATTAAGAGCATCCAGCTCAGCAATACTGGTGAAAAATGGGGTAAATTTACAAGCCAACAATTTGTAACAAAAAAAATTTGTGAAGAGAAAAAAAATAAATAAAAAAATGTGATTTTATATAAAGCTGCTTCAGATGAGCCTGATGAATGTTTTATAAGAAAAAAAAAAAAAAAAACTCACTGCATTCCTTTATGGGCTCGTCGCTCCAGTCAGGACAGTCTCGGATCTTGTTACACACTTTGCTCATCTCAATGCACTCCCCGCTGCGACACTTGAACTTCTCTGGACCGTGACACTGAGTTGCTGCAGACACATTTACATGAAGCATCATTTAAAAAAATACTCATGAAAATGTAATACAAACACAGTATAAATACACTTCCCACAAAAGAGCTGCCACCTGGATTTAAATGAATATGTAAAGTGTAAGCCATTAGATGATATTTCAGCTGGTAAGAAGTCATTTAATCCTTAGATGTAGATTTAAACCACCATGTCAGGAAACATGTGGCCGTGGAAAACAGTGGAACCCAATTTCACTATTTAACATAGTGATAACGTTTCCACATGAACAATTTGAAGCCAAGGGACAGGGACTAAACACTTGTGTAGCCATTATAAAAAACACTGAGGCAAACTAGAGGGCATGAATTTTCTAGTCCTGGAGCAAGTCCAGATTCACACTGTTCCAAAGCAAAGTGAGCATCAGGATAAGAAGACAGGCAAATAAAGTTAAACCTGACATCACATCTGCTGCATACAGTACAAGACCGAAGGGACAGTCTATGATCTGGTGTCGCTGAAGGTCCTGGTTCCACATCAGCCGATACCTGAATGAGCAGGTTATTCCATCCCTCATGCTGACCCAGCCATATTCCAAGATGACAGTGCATCATATTGTGATGGAGTGGTTCAGGGAACAGGAGACAAAGTCACAGGAACTGGCCAGCAGAGCTCAGACCTGAACTCACTGAGAATCTTTGGGATGAGCTGGAGAAAGCTTGGTCAGACTCTCCAATCATCCATACAAGATATTGGTATAAACTGCAACACCAGATTTATACAAATCTAGTGACATTACAACAGCTTACAGATATGATGCCACAGCGAACATTGCTGCAACATTAAAGGTGGTCCCACAAAATTTTAGAAGAGCATTTAATCTACACTCTTGTCATCTAGCTGAACAAGTGTTAAATTTTTACTGAACTAATGAGAATATGAAATCTTTACCTTGTCGAACATACTTTGACAACTTGCCACATCACAAGTGTATGCTTACTGCATTCAGACTGTATGAAGCCAAACAGGTTTTTAGCTTTTCCATCCTCCACTTATAAAGTCACACACACACAGCTTTGTGTGGGTTGGTGTTTTCAGGTGGAATCCAGGATGAGAATAAGATCCTGCTCCAAGTGGAGGAACAGTCTTGTTCATGAGTGGGAGAAAGAAGGACGACAATGAGATGAGAAGCTCAGTTTCTGCTCTTCCAGTTTAAGAGGAGCCAGATGATCTGGTTAGGATGCCGTCTAGATCCCTCTCTAGGGAAATTATCAGGCCCTTCCCACCAGAGGAAACTCCATCACTTTGCTAGCCTCTGAACTGTTCAAAATCCCACTGATGAGTTGGAGAAAGTGGCAAGAAAACAGAAGTCTGGGCCTTTCTGCTTAAGCTGCCCCTACATGACCCGACCCACAGTAAGCTGCAAAAAAACAAACATGGATGGAATCTTAATTCACCCAAATCCTTAGGGCTGAGATTAAATACCTCAACACACACGAAAGTCTGAAGAAACTCCAATGAAGAAGCAGACACCAACCCTGATGAAGACCTTGGTCACAACAGGCTTTTTTTTTTATAAATATAAAGGTTTTTAATAAGTTGGACAACCACTGGGAGAGTGCATTTTATCCTTTTAATTGCCCCTTTGCTCTTATTTTCAATTTAAGCAAGAAGTCTCACATAAAAAAAAAGGTAAAAAAAAAACCCTGAAGGATCAATCAAGCACTTTACATCACTACAAAAAGGACCCAGAAGTGCTTTGAAAATCTTCAGTTTCAGCCTGAGAAATTTGTCAAGACTTTGGCTGAAGCACACCGCTTTGATTACAGCAGTCACTTATTTCACCCAGACACAGGTTTTAACAAAGATCTGATCAGTCCATTCAGCTTTGACACATGGAAACACCTCAGTGGAGTTTACATCCTCCGACAACCAATCCCAGGCTCCCTGAACCTCTCACAATCCAATCATAGCATTGTAATCTTAAAATGCATCTGTGCCATCGGAAATGAATTAATGATGGTAAAACCTGGTCATGTGGTATTTTCAGTTAGTCAGCTGACCCCGTTTAATACACCTGATGAAACTAAACCCGACAGAAAACAGCTTAAATACATATTTTGGATGCATGTTGAAAAAAAAAAAAGCATTGATTTATTCAGAGTTTGAAGCTCTTCGCACATCATGCAAATTACCCTGATGCTCTGCTTTATGCTTCCATAACATATCCCAAGATGAATGTAAGCCCACACCTGCAGACTTTCTGAAAATGTATCTGCTTAACTGAAAGCAATCGTGTGTAAAGCTCGTACCATTTCTGCAGGTGACTTCATCTGATCCATCTGGACAGTCTCGAATGCCGTTGCATTGCCTACTCCCCAGGATGCAGCTTCCATCATCGCATTTAAACTGATCAATCCCACAAGAACGCGCAGCTGCTGATGCAAAATGAGATTCCAGTTACACTGTAGTCACACACAGAGCATGTTACAACCCCTCAGCACATCAGTAACAGGCTGAAGCGCATGTACGTACGACAGTTTGCTTCATCGCTGCCATCCTTGCAGTCAGAATCTCCGTCACACCTCCACTTCTTATGAATGCACTCTCCTGATCGACACTGCATTTCACTGGCTGAACATTTGGCGGGTGGTGTTGGATGACGACCGCAATGAGACGGGGACTCGTCAGACTGATCCTTTAAAGAGAAACGGTTGACATTTCAGAAATTTTCATCTTCAAAACTCCACCGGTAAACGTCATGTTTGGAATTTTATGCTTCATTTTTTCCCCCAGTCATGCAAATCTAGAAGATTAAATGACCTAGGAAAAAAAGAGTTATGAAAGACTCCTAAATGTTACAAATCAGTGCATTATTTTTGTTGCAGCTAATGGCAAAGGGAAACTAAGCAATAGTGTTGAGCAGCCACACACACACACTACACTGCTGTGCAGTTTACAATGCAGTCATTTAATAAAGCTCCTTCAGGGTCAGTTTGTAATCTCTTCAGAATGAGTTCGTGCAGACCATCTTACAGTAGCACCAGGACCGCTACGCATCAAGAGGGGCTCTTCATATCATTGTTTAGGTAGGTGTTGTGTTTAATGTTAACTGTGCAGCCCTCGAATTCGATACATCAAGCCCAGGCACCTGGTCAGAGACTTGTGACCATCATGGAAAATAGGGCAGCAACTTACTAGAGAAAAATAACCCTATTACCAGTATAACAAGGTCAGACTCTTAAAGTTACTCTTCAAAACTAGCCACTATTGTGTTTATTTTGATCTCATGTTCATGGTTTTGTTTGGATGAGCGCCTCAGCAGTCCAGCCATTGCACCTCGACTTGCGATATGTTACTTCGTGTACCCCCCCCCAAAAAAACAAAGTACACCAAGAACACGTGGACACCATGATGCATGTGAACCAGTTGCATCCCAGCCCTTAGGAGTAGAGGCCCCCAAGACCCTCCTACTATAATCCTAGAGCAACTTAAATTTTATAGAAGGATATATTTAGCCAAAATCCTTCACTCTTGTAAAACTGATCAGGTTTGAATACAAATAAAAAAATCAAGAGGAAGGAGTTTCTCACACTTTCATCAGATCAAAGTCAGACTCATATGGGAGCAGAATATTAGAGAGAATATGCAGACCAGGGCTTTACTCAGGAGTGAACCATCCAGTATTTTAAAAGAATTTGTAGGCACTCAAGTTTGGATCCATTTGTGTGAATGTTAATGTGTAGAAATGGTTGATTCACTGTAATGAGCTCTGCTGTGTGGGAAACTGAACTTTAAAAATAATAAAGCAGCACAGCTTCTAAAGTAGCTATACATATGCATTTGCCCTATATATGCAGTAATTTATCACACTGATGAGACACCCAGCATGCGCTTAAGAGCTCGCCCAAGGACATCTGAAATAAAAAAAAAAAAAAAGTTTGGTGTTTGGGAAACACTTCTGATAGATGGGAAATCCAAGACATCACCATCTCAGAGCATAAAAAAAGGTTTTAAGTGAAAGTAAGCGTATGTCAGTGATCAGAGTCCTAAACAGACAACACTACAGGTCCTAAACCAGCATTAATACTTTAAGTTTTTATGCAAACATTTCCACTAAAACCATTATGTTTAATTTGGCTAAAGGAGTCTCAATGAAGCCCAAAATTATATATAATTTTTTTTTTAATATAAAAACAGTGGAAACCACCTGAGCTGTAATTTCAGAAACATTGTAGTGACGAGGCTCCGTCCATCTTTTATATACAGTGTGATGTTGCCATTGTGAAAGATTGTTTTACAGATGTAAGCTACACCAAATCTTCAATATAAGATATTCTCATAACTTTGTAGAAAATATATTAAGACTATTTTAGGACTTGTTTTACAGATTGCAGATTTAAAAAAATACAAATAAAATAAGGACAGCTGTAGTACAGACGGCATAAAAGTACCAATGCAATTGAAAAACTAAAATCACATTATTCACCAAGACCCAATTAGTCTAAAATTAAAATATAAATGCATTTGTTTGGCTATATGCATTGAGTCCAAATAATTAAACTGGCATTTAAATGTAAAAAAAAAATAAATTATGGAAGAAGTTGTACAATTTTATTTTTTGCAGTGGATACCAAGAGAAAAACTAAAATGAATCCGAGTGTATAGCTTGAGAGGAGAAGACTGGACTGTAAAGACTAGCTACAGAGTTGCAAAAATGTCATGAAAGTCACAATTTTTATCAAATTAAAGGGTGTGGGGTGTGTGTGCTCAAATGCCTGCTCAAGAAGTCCTTAGAGGTAGAAAGTAATTTTAAATACAGTAGATCCAAATGTTCAGGCAGTTTCAGTGTTTATGTGAGCAAGTGTGACAGTCTGCTTTGATCAAGCCTATGGATTAGGACAATAGTGACCGATCATTACTTAATTTGCAGACGCATACTCCTTCTAAAAACATTAAAAACAAGCCTTCTGATCATTTTGTTTTAACAGATTTTTGGAGGAGGTAAAAACATTTTCCCCAATAAATACATCTTTTCTGTACTTCAGCCTTTTAAAGCCGTTTGTGTTCAGTAGTTTCTTACTTGGCAGTCAACGTCGTCATCACAGACCCAGCTGGACGGGATGCAGGACGAGTTCCCACACTGGAACTCACTCGGTCCGCAGGAGGACGGACTGCAGTCCAACTCATCCGAACCGTCTCCACAGTCATCCTCTCCGTTGCACACAAAGTTACGAGAGATGCAGCGCCCGCTGATGCATGTAAACTCATTCATGGCACAGGTGACGTTACCTGGGAAGAGAAGTGCATAAAACTGAGCCATACATGCACATTTTGCTGCATTATACAGGTCTCTTCAACTTCAGCTGTTACTTCAACTGCAAAGACAAGCAGCAGTGTGATTCCTGAACTAAACATTCATTACCAGGGACATTAGAAGTACTTATGTGTAGCACAGGTCGCAACAAATCATGGAACAGTCAGAACAGACAACGGTGGAACATGGGGGTAAATCTTTCTATAAGATGAGCTGCACCATTTCCAGCAGATCTATCAAAAAGGGAAATGGGAGTAACTGAAATTAGAGTAAACTATTTTGAGCCATGGAGTCTTTATATCCAGGTCAGATCATAGACACATAAATAATAAACTATGCTGCATGCAGCTAAAGGTGAGCTCTATAAGCAGCTGATACAGCAATGCTTTACTGCTCACACTGGAGATAACTACCAGACTGTTTAGAGAGTTCAATCCAACATTTGTCCATCTACAATGAGCCAAAAAAGACATTGAGACTACTGTTGACCAGTTAATACTCAATAGCCTGGGGGTTTAGGACTATACAACCAATAAAATAAAAAAGGCAAAGGAGAAAACTCGACAGGATAATTATTTTTAATGCCCTATTTTAGTGCTTGTGTTTTGATGTACTTTTATTTCAATTTGTGATGACTTCAAAGCATTCACGTGGTAAGAATTAACTCATTTTGACATCTTTGTGTTTGAGGCTTCAGTTGAGTGACAGTTGTCAAATTATGACAAATATCTTCAGAATAATGTAAAAATTTGAGTTGAGTAAAATCCAACAGTACAACTCAAATGTAATGATCAGTTCTTCCTGTAGCAGGACACAATAGCATAATATCTGTTCACTTTGTACAGTTACACCAGGAACAAAAGATAAAAGCTTAGAAACACGGACAAGGCAACTTCAGCTCCGTGTTTCCAGCTTACTAGTTCTCATCTGGGGAGTAAATTTCAGCAAGTGAACAAAGTCAAGCTTTTCAACTACATAAAACAGGTGATGGCCATAACAACAACAAAAAAAAAAAAGCATGAATTTTTTGGTATTTCGACAGACTCGTCAATGATAAACTTTGGCACAATACTGTTGCACAGAATTCCCTCACTGACAGGCCATTAAGCAATTATCATTTCTAGCCAACATTAAAAATGGTCATTTAAAAATAAGCAAAAATTTGCACACTTGTTAGATCATTTTAATCATTTTAACTGCCTAGTACTGACTGCATGTTATTGTACATCTGTGGTGTTGAGAACATGCGCATCATGGGAACATGAGCAGCCAAAAAGAAAAATACAATGGATTAAGCCCAAGTCATATTATGGCTTAAAATGGACCGTTTTGGATCAAATATTTGCACCGCCTCTGAATATAAAAATTTTCCAACAAGGCAACCCTTCAGGAATTTGCATCTTTTAGCTTCCTGTGCAGAAACGCATGCGCCCAGGAATTTCTAAAACTATAAAATAAAACCCAGACTGTGTAAAAGCTGCCTCCACCTACCACAGCCGACCTCATCCTCTCCGTTGTCGCAGTCCTTCTCTCCATCACATTTCCAGGAGACGGGGATGCACTGCGTGGTTCCTGCTCCACAGCTGAACTCGTTAACACGGCACGTCCTCATGTCTAAACACAGCACAGTTGGTCCATATTAGGCCATTTTGCATCATTCCACTTTTAACATTTTAGAAAAAGATTTTTGCCCAGAAAAGCCAGTTTCTGTGTAGAAGAACAAACATGAAGCAGATATCTAATGCTGGAGCTGCAAAGAAAACCCATCTGGTTTATGACAACCTAGTTACTAATTATAGACAAATTAAAAGTTATTCCAGCGGGAGAAGGACAGAAGGAAAGTGTGTGTCAGTATGCCATCATAGTTTAAAACTTCTGTTTCAGTGTGTCGATCTAAAATACTGTCAGGTTTACAAAAAGGTCTTAAACGCCAGCTTTTTTTGGCCTCGACATGAATTTGAGAGAAAAAATAAATGTGTACTTGTGCAGCTCCTATAGCATTTGTTGCAATAGCAGATAAAATAACTTTTCTGTGATGGAGAAAATTAGATGGGTACATCAATTACCAGCAAGCTTAACTACAGGTCTTACAGTTTCCTACTTATGCCTCAGATAATATATGAAACGTTTATGTTCTTGTCATCCTAAGCCGTTCTCATCTCCATGCTCTAAAGCTGCTCATATCTCAGTCTTTGCTAGTTTTGAATAGAAGCTACATTCGTTTGTGAACATCAGTGTAGTAAGTCATTTTGTAGCTCTTCCCTTCATGCTCCAGTCAGTCCTGCTTCCTCATCCTGCTTTCCATTTGTTAAGGAGTTCTGTTACAACCCAGCAGGACTTGAGAGGGTAAAGCTCTGGAATGAGCATCCGACAGAGGAAGTTTGTGTTATCCAGTGATTTTATGAATCTTTACTGAAGCTGAATCCATGTCCATACAATTACAGAGCTTACCGTTATGACTTGATCTGTTCATCGGTATCTGAATGATTTACTGTGGATTCATCCATTATGAAGGAAAACAGGACTTAACACAACTTAGTCACAATCTTTCACAAGTGTAACTGGTTGGTGCACTTCTGGTCCACATTTTTCATGTAGCAGCATAGCTTGCTGTATTTATTTTTTTCAGAAAATTTAACCAGATGGGGAAAAAAAAAAAAACTGTATAAAAAGTTTTCTTCCCTCTAATGAAAGCAAACCTTTCATATAAAAAAAAATTAAAAAATTCAAGACTTAATAAACCCCAATAAAATTCTATAATAAATCTCACAATTAAACAGTCACATTTAATGATATTGTATAAATTCTCTAATCCCAAATGTCCCAATCTGTGGCCATGACTTATGGAAGATGCCTCTGAATGGGCCCGTTTGATGGTAAAACACTGACATTATAGTGATGTTGAAGCTTTGTATACATTATGAGCCCATTAACCTGAAACTTCTCTCCAGGCTCCTTGTTAACATTACCTACACCTGCACCACCTGTGGAGGATACCAGTCATTAACATCATAGACACTGGCACAGTTACTGGAGCACATTTTTGCAAATTTTAGGCCCCAACAAAAATATCCGTCAGAACAGGCCTCTGATTGGAAATGACAAAGCCATAAGGAAGTCAAATAATTACTGGTTTTACCCAAGTTATGCTGAACATCATCTCTGAACACAACACATCAACCTTGAGGCAGATCTCCAGTGGCAGCAGACCACACTGGGTGCCACTGCTGCAGCTAAGAACTGAGGGTACAATTCACACAGTCTATTGGTATTACTGCAAATGATACAATAGTGCACACCCCTAATGCTGACCACATCTTCCTTTATGAGCACAGTTATCTTCTGATAAATAACTCCAGCAGCATAATGCCCCATGTCACAAAGCTCCAACATGGCAATGATTCACTGCAGTTCAATGGCCTCTACCTTCACCCGATCTCCATCCAGCAGAGCAGCTGTAGGATGTGGTGGAACAGGGAGACTCATGGATGTGCAGCAACTGTGTGATGCTTCTATATGAAGTGTTTCCAACACCTTGTTGAATTGAACATAAAAGACAATGGAGGGACAGATGTGATTGGACCTGGTCTAGAAAGGTGGGACAGCAGAAAGTTTTAACAAAAAGCTTAAAAAAAAAAAAAAAAAAAAAAACACTTAAGATTTAGTTGGCACTGAGGATTTTTATATTTTAATAGGTGGATAATGTTTAGAAATAGCCCACTGTAAATGAAAAGTATCAGTCTTAATTTTAACCCTCAGACTGCAACCTTTACCAAGGTCATGAATTTTTAAAACCCATTAGCTTAAAAATAGTTTCCTCAGCTTGGACAACTTCATATAAAGGCAAGGGGATGGGGACATTCAACCCTGCTCCTTGCTTTCAAATGTAACTTGTCAAATGTAACAGCTGCACAAACAGCAGTGACATAACAGTAGCCGAGCTGACTGGCACGTACACCGGCATAGCTATGGACTGGAACAGAGCTGGTACATGCAAGTGTGTGCGCGTGCGCACACACACACACACCATGAGGAATGCCATCTGAGACAGTCTGATGACCAACATTTTCAGTACAAATAGAAACAAGCAAACAGACAAGTGTATCATTAAAGCTGCACAGCTGTGAAACCTGGATCAGGCACAGTGGGACATGAAAATCCAGGTACTTTGCAGTTTGATACTTGCACCGATTGTAAACAAGATATTAACATGTGGTTCAGTCTTAAGCTGCAGGGTCCTAGTCCATTCAGTACACAAATCTTCTGCAGACAAAAACTGGAACCAGACTGTAAAAGCTGCCTCCACACTCCCACAAAGTCTCACACCTTTGACAGCTTCCACTGAGATCCCAGAGCAGTGGAGCTATTGATAGAGGATCACACTTGTTTGATGAGGTCACAGCTAGAGGATTCATTGTGGGTTGTGCCAGACAAGCACAAATATATCTGAAAACTAGTTGGCATTTTGAGTTATGGGAGACTTAGCTGAAGAGTTTGATATGCAATATGTACAGGTTGTGTAAAAGCTGTAAAAAGAAAATTTAATACCAATACAGATAATATTGGTAGACATCCGAGTTCTAGTTATTTCTATGCAGCTCAGAAATAAAAGTGGGAACAACACTGTTAAAAACAGACCATTAGGTTTTGTTGAAGACCAGATAAAGATCATACAAAATGTGGATGTCTGTCATTTGACTGTCATATTCTCTCATAAATGCAAGGAAGGCATTACACTGCTATGATGTCAGCGCAGATGCTCCTATGACCATTTAGCTTATACCCTACACACCTGGTAGAAGGTTAGGGTTGGTTATGGAAAAAAATTAGAGATCGAATGGCTCACTATACTTTGACAACACCCAGTACAAGCCAGATTACTTCTGTTTTCAGACCATCTTTACATCATCTTATTGATGAATACATTGGTTTATGTGCGTTAATACGTCTAAAAAGAGAAAAAAAAAGGCAATCAATTTACAGACAAGATTTTAGTGTGCATATGTATACAAGACTAGTTCTGGTTTCATTCTGATGTTCATTAAAACATTTCTAATCTCCATTATGTGCCATGTTAAAAAGTTAAATGTAGCCATTTCATTAAACTATTTTTCTAAAGATAAATGAGCTGCTGACTACTATACAGCAGTGTGTGTGGAGCATATTTCTACAGCACTATAGAGACTGCACTTCTTGTGCCTCTAATGAATCAAACTCCAGTTTTCCTCAGGTTGTTACGGAGTAGCAAATACAAAGTGGAAACGTTAAAGCTACGGAGTGTCAACAGAACACATGCTTTATGCTGGATAAAGAGGGAGAGGCAAAACGCTCTGTTTCAAAGTGGATTTTAAATAATGGTCCCATAGCCTGAGACACAGTAAGACACAGACATCAGACCAGCTGAATTCAGAGGGAAGAGGGCGTTTACTTACGGCAAATGTCCAAACTCTCATCAGAGCCATCTTCACAGTCTGGTTCCCCATCACAGTGCCACCGCTTTGGGACACATTGACCATTGCGACACACAAAGTCCACTTCTGCACACGTCTTTTTGACTGGAATTCAAAGAGGAGGAGGGGAGAGAGGAAGAGTCATTATCTAGTCAGTATTCTCCAATGACACCAAATAAAGATTAATAATCAGCAGAGGAAAGATCAACTGGAGTCCATGACAACTTTATTTTCTAGCCAGTAACATATTTTAAGCCAACAGTCACCCCCCCCCCTCCTTTAAACTGGAAAAATAAACATGTGCTTAAACATCCAGCCCATGCATGTTTAGACGTTTTGTTGCCATGTCCTTTGTTCAGGTTTAGACTCTTAATCCCTCATAAGACTAAAATATTTTTCCAGTAGTAACTTTAACAAAGTCTTGCTTTAATGAAATAAATTCATGTTCTTGAAAGATGTACATTAGCATTTTGTTTATTTTTCATAAAGAGAACTGTACGTGTGGGACATTTCATTAATCGTTTTGAAAACATGGGTTTTGCTTGTAATATTGTTAGTTTGAAACAAAAGGTGAAGTAAATCTGAGCCACGTCAGAAGCAGGTTGCAGTGGGACTCAACCCATTAAATTGAAGTTGTTACCCTTCACACATCTGTGCTTCTGTTGCACTGAGAGTTCAATCGGTCAAGATCTCTGAAGACTGCATGCTTCAGAAAATAAACATTTTTATAAGTATTAAACAAGTTTAAAAGTTTCCCACCTTCCTTTTCCTTCAGAGTAAAAATTTGGGCAGCTTTGTACTTCATGTTGGTCATGAGAACATTGTTGGGGATTTTGGCACATGTTTAGTTGCATTACTCATTTCACAGAAGCGATACATAAAAATGATAGCCCTGTGTTTAAAATGAAGGAGAGAATTTAGCAGACACCAAGTTCATTAGGACAAAGACATTAAATTATTTCTTTATTTTAGACTTGAAAGTACTTGTTCCAACAATACAAAACCTCCAAAGAACAAAGCAAACAGCATAAATGGGTCTGAGTTTTGACTTAAACTGCTTTTCCTTCACCTCTTTGCATTCATTTCCTCCTTTCCTCCCACCTCTATAAAATAACCCAGAATAAGTAATTGACACAAAACATCTATATTTAGGTCTACTATACGAGCCACCTTCAAAAAACCACCACATTGTCGTGTGTCCTGAGATATTCTGGGATGGTTTGTGGTTAGGCTCTCAATGTCATGACAAGATGAAGCAAAGAGCTCTAGTCATGAATCCTAACAGAGATAAATGAAAATAGATGTACATTTTTAACCATTACATCAAAAGATTAAATAATTGAAGACCAGAGAATTTACTATTAATGCCGTCGATTAAAATAGAACTTTTACCAATAACATGCTTATAAAAGAAACAAACGCTATATAAATACTATACACTATAAAATGTCAAAAAGATTCTTTATTTGCATCCATCATCTTTAGGAGAAACATTAAATGTACACATAAATAAGCTATGATAGCAGGATGGTCATAGCTGTGCTGTACTTTACAATCAGATGCTCTGACCCCCAGATGTGGAACTCACAACCTCACAATCAAAGCTCACTGCTAAGAACCCATCCGTTTGGCTCGTCTGAATAGACAGCTGGACAGGGTCTTAAGTTATGTATTGCATTTTGTACCTGGTTTTAAATCTGCGGTTGTGGGCATATGGAGACCTCCACCCGTCTGTGACCAATTAGCAACAACAATATGTAGGTTTATCAATAAGCTTTCAAAATGTGGGAGAAGTGTTTTAAACTTGTAAAGTATAATTGTATTTTCTGACCCAAGAATAAATTGGTCAATTGGGTCAGAATACTACTTTACTTGGGTACTAAATACTTGGGTTAGGATTACGATTGCTAATAATTAGTATTACTAATCACATTAGTAAATGTGATTTGTAATTGTTGCAATAGTTTAATCTGAACATCAAAGTTACAAAACTTTAGGCCCTTGTCCTGGCTTCATAGGTTGCTGTGGCGTTCCACAACCAGACATGAAGGCCAACAGTGAGGAAAACGTCTTCCTATGCAGCAATCCTTCACTCAATATTTGCACCAAATTACTTCACGAGTAATTCACAGCACATGCGTTAAGTTCAGTGCCATTATGGTTTGTATGTTCACAGATAAGAGTCTTTATTAAACAAGATCATGTTAAAATCAGGGATGAGCATCTCCAATCTTCCTGCATGTATTCCTGCTACAACACAGACTCAAAACTGAGCATGTTGATCCATTAATCTGATCAAGGTTCAGCAGAACTTAAAGACTGACTTGAGGTTTCAGTTCTGCTGACGAGTAAAAGAAGCGGCTCTTACCACATGAACTCTCATCACTGCCATCGGTGCAGTCTTCATCGCCGTCACACTGCCACACGGACTGGATGCATCGACCGTTTCCACACTGAAACTGATTCGCTTCGCAGTCTGTCTTGGTACCTACAGAAGAAAATGGGCACATGTGAAAACTTTAGGCGGATCTAGTAAGATCAGTTCAGCCTAATCTTAAATGTGGGTATCTGTAGATTAGCACTGAAGCTAAAACCTTCCCAGAACATTACAATTCAACACGAGTGACACCTTTCCTGCCTGTGTTGATGGAAGTTTGTTTTAATGCAAGAATCAGCTACTTTTAAACCACTTGAGCCAACATGGTTTCCCACGGCAACACCAGACTCCAAAGTTTTGCCTCAGAGTGATACACAGTTCATCGTACTGGAGATAATAGAAACAAAAGCCACTATAAATAACAGCCCGACCTTGAGGCCTCATTTAGTCTGAACTGGTGCAGGTGGGTAACTGGAGCACACAGTGATTATCAAAGCAGGGGAGCTCCAAGCCAAATCCTTAGCACTGAAAAAAGTCAAACACTGTTCAAGGTGAGGATTGAAGAATATTGAAAACTAAATTTATACTCTGAAATTTAAAAAGAAAGCAGCCTCTTCCTTGCCGAGAGCCACTGAAACTAAAGCAAACCCTTTAAAAAGTTGCTCAGAAGAGCCCACATTAAGTTTTTCTACTTCTAAAATCCACCAACGCAAAGGCTGTGTGACAATGACATGATGAAGTCATACAAATAGGCTTTGCTGACCTTCAACATAATCATGGACATTTGCACATTTCATGAAAAGCTAGTTTGATCTAAAATAATGCAGCAAGCTTCAATAGATTTTAGACGTGAGCCTTTAAGCCAACCCTCCTTAACTGCAGCATAACCTGAGAAGACGAAGATTAAGCAAATAGGATGACAGGGATGGTATATAGACTGATCAAACACAATTTAAAGTTTCACCACAAGACGAATAGTGGGCTTACTTTGTCAATGAAACTCTTCCTGATGGTTGTAGTGACAAAGATTAAACATTTAACAACAACTTTTGTCATAACAAGCACCATTTTGCAGGTCTACATACATGAGGAAATCTCACATTTCCTGTCACTTAAACGGGAGAAAGGCAGCAATTTTCACCTCATTGTCCAAGTTCAATGGGAATAGATTTTATAGTCCTTTTCATTTTGAGATAGTTTATAAAAGAAAAAAAAAAAGTTGGCACTTCAGAGCAACCAGCAGCCACTTTCAACTGGTCCTGACTTTCCTTATATAGCCGTCAATGCCAATATCCTTTATTTAAAATGTGCCAGACTCTTCATGGCCAGTTATTTTACATATGCAAAGCTAAACGGCATGAATCTGATCACCAGTCATTGCCCATCAAGCCAGAAAGAGAAGAGAAAAACTAAAAGACCATATAAATCCACACTTTTACACTTTATCCTTGCAGGTATCCCATAAACCTGGCTCTGAGTGTAAAAAAAAAAAAAAACATGTAATGCAGCCAATTACTTCAACTTTGCATCACAAATTCTCCAGTAACAGCAACCAGTACTCCGTATGGACAACATTTACGTTAGAAACTCAAAGCTTTGTACACATCTGTGCTTGGAGGAAATTGCCTTACGCAGCAGGTCAGGCTGATCTGCTGCCTGTGTACGTTTAATGCAGACACTGCTGGTGTACACCGCTCTTGGTTGGTGTTAATCTTTTAATAAATAAAAAAAAACAAGACTATATAAACTACAGTATCACAGTAAAGCAAAGCGTTCACCTCTTTAAAGAAAAAAAACATTACATTGTTTTGCTGGACACTAAATGCATCTAAACATGCCGACTATTAAACAAAAAAGCAGATAAATGGGTTGCATGTGTTTTAGATGCAGCATGCAAAACCAGCAAACTCATTTGCAGGGAATGATCCATTCCCACATTTTGCTTCCCTCGCAGTATTCTCCTGGGCTACTACACCGATGTCTACACACAAACCAATTGACTTGCCGTCTGAAAAACAGCACAGCCTGCACTTTGATCCAAGTCAGCACAACAGACTTAACGGCAACCTCAAGCAAACATACCCGTAGAACAAATCCCCATTTTCCCTGCAGTGTAACACTCAACTTTGAGATGACACTTAAAGTCTGAACCCTCCAAGTTGCTGCCAGAGGATGAGGAAGTTTAACACACCCACATGGAAAAGCCTGCCAATATTTATTTTCACACTTCATCTTTTTTGGCACAAAGTATAGCCGGAGCCATTTATAAAAAATTACCTGCATAAGGCAAATAACTAGTTGAGATAGACTTCATATTTGTGCAAATTAGCCTCCAATTATTCCTACAAATTAATGCAAATAATGTAAAACTGCATGAGTGTTTTCTATTAAAATAAAATAAAAAAGTACTTATTTAAGAAAAACATGATTAAAACACTTCCCATCCAAAGTAGAAGATCATTGTATTCTATATAAATGCAGTCACACTGGGAGGTCATGGTAATGCAAGTTTTCCCCAGTAACAAATGGTTGCACCGCATTCCTCCTCCTCCTCCGGTCCACCACTCCGCCCACTTTAAGAACCAAGCGCACCCCCACGCAGCAATGGCTGAGGATCTAGGTCTAGCATGGCATCACAGTAACCATGGAGGAGGAGGGATAGCAGGAAGACAAAAATCCCTTTAAATCAAAACGGCTGCTCCTCTCATCGCTGGCCATTTTGTGTGCCGTTTTATTCAGACTGTGTTATGCTGCTTGTTTTTCTACAGAGAATAAAAAGAGAGGCCGTGATGCTGGTGTGTGAAAATTGCAAGCACTACTTTTGATTCAGCGCTTTCCCCCTCCTCTCTTAAGCCATTTCCCCTCCTCTTTCCAGGAGATGGAAAGAACTGCACAAGACAAGCAGACAAAACTTAATTGTTTGCTCCTGGGAACCACCATACAACTCAAACAGCAAGCTTAAAAATGGGCAACATTATTTTCATACCAAATCTAAATTTTAATTTTAAAAAATGTCTGCAATTAAACCTGAATTATGCATCCTAAAAAAACAGTCATGCAATGAAACTAGGTTACAAAAAAATAAAAAAATAAGAGAAAAAAAACTGCCAAAAAATATAAAGCAACCTTTTCAGAGAATTAAGTTGAAATAACTGCAGGAAAACACGTAAAATATATTCAAATACTGCTCCACAAGTATTACCAGCCGCTAATAATGACTTCAACTTGTCCACTGATCATAATTAGGCCTCCTTTGGCTCTTCTGTGCTCTGTAATTGGCCTCGGACACTCCTCTGTCGTCCCTTCAGCTGCTGTGGTTTCCTTTTTAAATCTTTTTGAATGAATGAATAATGTTTTCCTCCTTTTGCCAACTCCGCCGGCTTACACTTGAGGAATAAATTACCATGCTCGCTGGGGGGTGGCGATGGGAAAGGAGGAATCCCACAGTGGAAGTAGATGAGAAGGCAGAGCAATCCTCATTTTCAGGGCGAACTTAATTGACCGCAGGGCTAATTAGTCAAGTGAGCAGCGACAAAACAAGCTATTCCAACCGAAGGAGGCTTTGTGTCCCCCCATCTTTTCCTGACATTATTACATTTAAAACCACAACTAAACCAACCAATACCTACAGTACATAAATACAAAGCCAATTAATACAGTGGAAATAACTCATCTGATTAGCCAAGGTGCAGCCGAGCCACGGTCAATCCCTCAAGGACCAGCCAAGACAGGTGCACAGCTCGGTAAATGTTAGCTAACCACCACGTACACACGCCTCCAAAAACCACAAGTCACAAAACAAAAATTAATAAACATTTACACGGACTTAAAACACACGATTACACACTTACCGTGAACGTTTAGACTGTGCTGGAGACATATTAGCATCGGCAGCAGAAGGAACCCCGGTGTGGACGTGACCATCTCTGGTAGTGGAACGTACAGCTGCTAGCTGAGCGCTCGCGAGCTGCCTCTCTGCCTTACCCTTGCTAGCTCGAGCTGACCTGCTTGGTCTTTGGTAGTGCCGGTTGATTCACGCGCAAAATACACACATATACGTAGAAAAAAATGACACTCTTTCTCGCTCGGTTTCTTAAAAACACGCTCAACACTACCGAGGACAACCGCAGCCGGTTCAAAGCGATGGCACAGAGACCGAAGCGGCATGCGCCACTGAAGACTGCGTCCAGAATGAACGAAGGCTGCCACTACGCACACCACGCGCCCTTTTATTACGTTATTCAATCACGCGCCGGTGCGGTGCTCTGCGGTCCGTGCCAGGTTCCGTTCTGTCCTCCAGACCCACAATCCATTTCCATAATATTAACTAGCCGTTACCGGTGGGTTAGAGCTGCTACCGCGGTGGCCACCGTCACCGTGTCGGCTTTTTTCCTCCTTCAGTGCGTCTGAAGCAGAGTTAACCCTTCATTACCCTCACCGTAAACAACTTTAAATGCATTTAATGCCCAATAAAACATTAAAAAATATCAATTATAAATAAATATTCATAATAAAAACTCAAACCATTATTAGAATATGTATTTAGAAATTATATTTGGATGGATGGATGGATATTCATCATTGCAATATTAAATATTAATTAAAATATATACATTTAAACTAAATATTGTCACAGAAGCAAATTAAAACATTAAACCCCTAAAGATGACTTTATAGTGGTTTTAGGGGCTTATTTTAAACTGACTCTCCTTAAAGTTTACATTTTTTAGAAGATCACTGAGCTAAAGATGAAAACAAATAAACAGAAGACACTCAAAAAGAGGGAAATAAGGAGTCAAAGAAGCTAAATAACAGATACAAATAGCAGACCTGCAAATTAACTACATGATACTACAGAGAGATGTGAAAATGACACAAAAAACAACACAAAACATCCAAAAAGGTACAATAAATGTCTCCATAAAAACGTTAATATGAAGGCAGATTCAATCTTGTCATGTCTTGTCTTGTATTATCACTACCTGTGCATGTGAGAAAAATACATTTACGTACGTAGTATCTGTTTACTTTGTTAACTTTTTAAGAACAACAATTTTTTAGTATGAAAAAAGTCATTAAAGCTGGAATGCATTGTGGCTGCCAGCTTGATGAGGGGCTTATAGGAACCCCAGAAAGCTGACATTTCTTACAAGATCAGTGAATACTGGTTTAAAAAAAAACAAACAAAGAGAAAAAACCCAAAAACAAGCAACCCCTAGGCCTAACAGCACCCCCCCCCCCACACACACACATAAAGTAGACAATCAAAAACTACTTTGCAGTAAACAACAAGACCATGTTGAGACAAATTAAGCCAACTAATCATAAAATGTAAAATGCAGTAAGTGATCATAGAGGTAAATGTAACACATGCATTAATATTAAATGGAAGAACATTGTAACTCTTCTATTTGACTTAGAGAGATTTATCCAGGCTCCAGCCCCCCCGCGACCCCGCTCTGGGATCAAGCGGTAGAAAATGGATGGATGGAGATTTATCCAGCTCTTTGCCACAGCTCAGCACTGATGATACTGGGAAACGATTGGGAATTAAAAATGTTTTTTAAAAATTGCCTCCAGCACTTCAGGACAACACCTGTGTCCTACAGGACAACACCTGTGTCCTACAGGACAACACCTGCCTACAGGACAACACCTGTGTCCTACAGGACAACACCTGTGTCCTACAGGACAACACCTGCCTACAGGACAACACCTGTGTCCTACAGGACAACACCTGTGTCCTACAGGACAACACCTGCCTACAGGACAACACCTGTGTCCTACAGGACAACACCTGTGTCC
>JBAMHV010000020.1:20970207-20992025 GCA_037177535.1 Pseudomugil gertrudae | reverse complement strand
AGATAGATGCTTCTGACGAACACCCAGGAGGGCGTATCCCATAGTGAGACATCGAAACGAATGCTATGAATGAGAACAGCCGCTCGCTGTGGGCTGACATGACTCCAGATAATACAAAGAACAAATGGCTCAGTAAATTTGAATTGTTTCTAGAAATGTAGTCAAGCTTCACTCAACAGGAAAGGGAGCAGAACCATGCGGCCATGTTTGTACTTACCTATACTTCATGTCAAACCCTGAATCAGCACCCAACATTAACTTGTGGCAGAGCCACAGAATGACTGCTAAATTACCATATTTTTCTGCTGTTTACAATAAGATTTTGCAGAGCCAGATGACTTGGCATCATTGCGCCTCAACTCCTTTTTTGCCTTGCTCTACAAATAGCACATTCAGAAACCGGAATCCATACTATACCCTCGTGGTGTGAGTCCAAATGAGGTTATTGTAGCACAGAAAACCAGTGAGCCCCAGAAGCAGGTTTTTGGCTATACATGATTGCCCATGTAAGGTCACTTCCTTCCACCAAAACAGGGCCTCTTGGCTTGGTTTACTGGCTGGGAGTGCCGGCCTCCGCTGCCCGGTAGTCTGTAATTACTGTAGGTGGGTTCAAGAAGGGCTGAAATTTCTGGAGAGCCATGTTAGTTTTAGTTCAGATGGAGATGAACATCCTGCAAGCATGTTTCAAATTAGAGCTAAAACACACGTTTCTTGGCGAGTAATCATCTGTTCATACGTGACCATGAGGCGACACAGTCTGCTTGTAACATCCATGCTTCATAGGAAATCAAGCACCTTTCCATGTGAGGTGTTGAATTTCTCCATTGATGACCTTCATCATAGTGATAATGTAAAATATCAAAATAATAACTAGTGAGGTAAATGTGCTTGTGCATATGGAAATAAAAAAGATAAAAGTGTTTTATCACCACATAAGGATGTGCTGACTGGCCATCAGAAAAGCAGCTCAGCAACATCCAAATGGTTACTGGTCAATGACAAAGCATGCATGATGATTCCTTAGACTGTTTTTTTAACGTTTAACCAGAAATGTTTGAACCTCCCAAACCATGGGACAGTACAGAGACCAGTGAGGACAATGCTGAGTCAGTCTCCAACTGTACTGGTGGTTTTAACAGTTTTCCAATACTGGGCAGAGTTTTTAACAGGAAGTAAGAAAAATTTATGTGAGATGGTTTTGACCGATGGTGTCTATATTTACATTTTTATTTTTCATAAAAGGTCTAAAAAGTTGCACACTGGTGAAGTTAGCCCTGTAGATAAGAGCTATGGCAGACCTAAGTGGATGATACCAAACACCACAACGACATGGACAGCTAAGGTGAAAAGAAGACCGAAGGTGTATGGCAAGGCAAGTCTATTTATATAGCACCTTTCATGTACAGGACAGCTCAAAGCGCTTTACATTGAAGGAAAACGAGGTGAAGAGTGCAGCTGTGGGAACCTTCGCTTTGTTCAGTACTGCACAGGCCTGCAATGCAACAAGCTTTCTTGGTAAAGACAGATTGCATTTTCAGAAGCACCATCTGTCTGATTACCTCTTAATTTAGTGGTTTTCGTGTTTCATGGTCAGACATGCTGCATATCCTGAGCTGAAACCTTTTTGGCTGTACAGGAAGTTACATGAAGCAATGTGAGGTTCATCAAAGGTCAAGGCAGGTCCAAAAGCAACTTTGTCCTCACTTCTGGTCAATTAAAAAAATCATGCACACACATTGTTGTATATGGAGGCCCTTTGTGGTCACAGCACAGATTTTTGAGGCATCACTGAGCTGCTCTGCACATATAATGTGCTCTTTGTGTCTGTAGGAAATGCCATGATTATGGTGTCTGCATTTCCTTTGCCCTTATGTTTGCACAAAAATGCCAAACCTTACACCTGACCACAAAACATGTCTTTTCATCTATCAAGACTGGGATTTATAGATCTGACCAAATGTAGCACTACTGTGCTTGCTTATCACAAAAAAGTTTTACTTATCACTGTCACAGGCCATTTTTAGTCTAAGTTGGGGAAATTTAAGACATTTAGTTCTTCTAAGTTCCCCTGATCTGTAAGACTGTGGTTTACATCTGCACCTGCTAGTCGTTCAGCTTAAAACAAATGAGAATTTGTGCGGATCTGGGGTTTAACACAAAAAAAGAACTAAGTAGTTCATAGGAGAAAAAAAGCAACACACTTTAAGCAAAGAATAAAGGCAGGAATTACTGGGTACTGGTATAATCACTGGTATATCAGATAATAAAAGCATGGATGACAATTGTCTGATTTGGTGAAGAAGCAGGACTTCACTACAGTGCTCATATGTGAGTCCATCTTCAGGGAGGGGTCCATTTTCACACCTAGACTTGTGACGCTACATTTTTCATGAACTGTTAGAGAGAAAAGGTCCAAAGAGATGGTGCCAGAAGCAGTGGGATTAAAAGGTATGACCTCTGTCTTCCATCCATCCATTATCTACAGCTTATTCCCTAAACAGGTTGCAGTGGAACTGGAGCCAATCCCAGCTGACATCGTGCGAGAGGCGGGGTACACCCTGGACAGGTTGCCAGTCCATCACAGGGCCAACACACATAGACAAACAATCATGCACACACACATTCACTCCAATTTAGAGTTTGAAGAGAGAGAGAGAACCCACACTAACACGGAGAGAACATGCAAACTCCACACAGAAAGGTCACTGTTCAGACCTGCCCCAGCCGAGATTCATACCAGCAACCTTCTTGCTGTGAGGCCACAGTGCTAACCTACTGTGCAGCCTACCTCTTTAATTCATTTTATAAAATGCAGATATGACAGATAAAGAAGTTAGTTAAAGCATACATTAGTTCAACTGCAAGTTACTGTGAAATTTTTGGGCACTTTGTAATAAAGTTTGTAAAATAAGAGTGTGCATCTGGGCAGATTCAGATCCTCGTCTCAAATGGCTTAATAAATGACAGATCCCACAGGGGTCCTGGAGTTGCTGCACTCTGGCTGCCTTGTCACCCTTTGCAACGCATAACACCATGAGTCTCAATTGCATCATACATGTCTGATAAGTGGAAAGTGTTTCCTCAGAACTCATCAAATAAAAGCACAACTACGTGACTGAAAAAGCATAACTCTGTATCTTCTAAAGCAATATTTGAGGGACTCAGTCAGTATGATCAACCAAGACTGTCAGAATCCATCCATCCATCCATTTTCTACCGCTTAATCCCACTTGAGCGGGGTCGCGGGGGGGGGGGGGAGAACATGCAAACTCCACACAGAAAGGATCCCGACTGGAGCCCCGCTCACACCGGGAATCGAACCGGCAACCTTCTTGCTGTGAGGCCACAGTGCTAACCAGCTGCGCCACCGTGAAGCCCGACTGTCAGAATAGCTTTCAATGTTAGCCATCATTCTCTAGAATAGCTAAAATGTGGGCAGCCAGTTTTTTGTTTTTTGCCTCAGGATATCAGCATGTATCAGAATAATGTATTACAGCAAATATAAAACAGTAAGTATCTAAAGATTATCATCATTCATGAGTGGATGTGGTGAGATCGTTGTGATCCTCTACTCCTCTGTCATGGGTGTTGCCAGGGCAAGGCATGGGGGGGTTGGCTGCCTCATAGATCCAGGGTATGGGTTTAGCTGTGCTGATGGGGGCAGCTGCCCCTGAGGGGTGCCCAGTCTGCTGCACCGGGGAAAGTTTGTTTGGCGTAAAGCTGGGGGACACTGTCGTCTTAAGGAAGCCTGGTCAGGGCACTGGGGCAACCTCGGGCCCACAGCGGCCGGCTGTCTGGACTTCCCCCAGGGTGGTGAGTGGTTCTCTGGTTCACAGGGTTCTGGGTTCTGTCCCTGACTCATGCTTGGAGGGTATTTGGAGTAGCTGACAGGTAGCTGTTCTGGTTCCCCAAGGACCTGCAACCTCTGGCGGTGGAGGGTTTTGGCTGCAGCTTTCCTTTGCTTGCATGTGGCCATCCTTGGAGGGGGCGAAGTTGCATTTGCACGATCACTCAACACAACTCACCCCTAATGTTCAGTAAACACACATCTATACATGTACATGCATACCCCTGAACACACACACTTATGCAGACACATGGTTTTTATACTTTGCCTGCCACATGGGGTCCTCATAATGTCTGTTGTGTTTTCTTAGAAGTTCTACAATACTTCCTGTGTTTTTTCAGGTGTAGAACATGTTGAGTTTTTGGCTTGTTTTCTATTCTTTGTTTTACATTTCTTTGTCCACTTATCTCCATTTTTCCAGTTTCTTTCACCCTCTCCCTCTGCTACCTCTCTTTCTCTGGTCCAGTCCAACAGTTACAAGAAGTAATAGCAAAAAGACATATTTATGATATAACTAATATTACAGAGAAAAAAATGTAAGAATCAAGGGAGCCTCATATCCAAACGGCTCCTCCTGCCATTTGTTCAGCACAACAGAGTAGCCAGATCATTATACTGCTGTCATGATGCAGGACTGATTTAAAAAAACAATCTTAAGGGTTACATTCAAGCAGATTACGACCTTATGATTTAAGTATTTATTTGTATTTCTTACTTTGTGTGTATAAACACACTTTTTCTCTGTTTAAAGAAGTCAATGACACAACCACACGAGCAACACGCTGAGCTGGGACTTTTTTCTTCTTTAAAAAAGATTTTAACAGGTTTCCAACCGCTGTGCAACCTTATTGCTGTCAGCTGCATCTTCATTTACAGTAGCTGCTATTAAACCCAGCCGAACACACATATATAAAAATATTTTAATTAAAGCTTTGTACAGTTTAACTGTGGATAACTGAGTACACGTTGCCTGTGAAGATTTTGGTTTAACAGCAAACAAATGGATGTGACTTTCACATAAAGCTGAAAGTCTGACCATTATTGGAGCCAAGGGATTCCCTTACAGATGTGCTTCATGCAGAAGAATTGTTGTTTGACATGTTTGATTGTCTTGTATTTACTCTTAACCAGCACAGACTGGCCACTTGTGTGGACCTGTGGAAGTGTTGCAAAAGCAGCGTTATGCTTAGTAGTGTTTTTTTTAATATATAATAAAGTGACATAAACGGGTTATGTTAGTACAGCATGCCCACAAAGCACAACATTAACAGCTTCAAGTGATTTGTAGGTATTCTAGGTACATGTAAATGTCATGCCAGCTTCTTTAAATAACAGGTACGATCAGCGGATAAAAAGCTTTCCGTATAGTTGTTTTTAACAATAGAGTTGGACTTTGCCATTGAGTAAACATGGACTCGAGAAGCCATGTACTCAGGATGCATGCACATTTTGCTGACTTTCCCAGTATATGTAAACATTACAAAGGGGTCTATAAGTATGGTGAAAAAAACAATTATGAGGTTGATAAGTACGTCTGATGTATGTTGCTTTGGAGTAAAGGGCCTGCTAAATAACTGTAGAAAAGACTAGAAAAAGTAAACAACACATTCAAATCTTGATTAGTAAGCAAGGCAAGGCATGTTTATTTGTAAAGCATATTTCATGTACAAGACAAACATCAAAAGCATTACAGATGTTGTAAAGAAAAAAGTGCAGCAGACTGAAGGGAAAAATTTGGCGACCCTCATGTAATCACCTGTGACTCACTTGTGGGTCAGGACCCCATCTTTAAGAATCACTGAGTTAAACCATTAGCTAGCAGGAAGAAATTTTAAATGTTGATGCCAAGTTAACAGTCTAGCTTGTTTGACTAGCTCACTAATAGCTGTGAGGAAGGCGGTCTAATGTTGAAGTTTAATTAACATTCTGACTACCTAGCTGTTTAACTAGCCAGCAGTCAGTCAAGAGGAAGGATAATGTTGAAGCCTAATTAAGAATCTAAGCAGCTTCCTGACTAGCGAGCTGTTGGCTACGAGGAAGGAAGTCTAATGTTGAAGCTTAGCTAACAATCTAATTTTGTGTTTCAGTTGTGGCCAAAAATACTTGACATTATTACCAGTTAGTTGCTGTTCCAGTTGCATCAACTGGGTCTAAAGAAGTATAGAAGAAATATACTAAAAACCTACAACAAAATCATTGATAATAACAACTCTTTGCTGTTTACACACGAAACGTAATGGACATAAATTATAACAAATTTCAATAAAGATAACAATAAATTACAAGTAGTACTTGTTGTAGCCACCTTATGGAATCTCAGGGTTCCCTGAAATCCCAGTCTCCAGCTTGGATTTTTCAGATTTCTAGTTTTGAGGACAACTGGAATGAAATTCAGCTACATAGCTGTATGAGCTAACTGTTTGCCGGAAGAAAGAAGTCTACTGGTGAAGTCTAACTAGCTCGTAACTAATGTTTCACAGAACCTTCTTATATTCTTCTAACCATAAGCATGCTGAATGCTCTGTTCACTGCAAGCTAGACACATTTTCATGTCTTTCTATACTAGAACAAGCACGATAGACCAATAAAGCACCACTATTACCATTTTATGTGAAAATGATTAACAATTTGTTAATCACTGATACCTGCAACTTTTCATATACTATACTTTTCATTCCATTCATATGTAGAAACTGTCTCTACCTCATCTCAGACATCAGAAAACCAATGATTGATATAAAAACCACTCTCAGCCTTATTCCCTTCCTCTTCTAATAAGAACTGACTGAAAGATGTAAACACAGAAGAAACTCAGCCCCCTCATTTTGGTTTCTGAGGTGTTGACTGCAGCTGTTTCTTCATTTTCATTTTCCACCTTTCTGCTTATGTGCTGCTGCAGCCACTTGCTAACTGCTGTAACACGTTTAATGGCTGCTTTGATTTGTCAGGGAAATTGCTGCTGCAGTGTGTAGGAGGCAGTGTGTTAAACATCAAGCTTTCGGTCATAAGCTTCACGTGAAAGTTCATAAAAGCAAAAGTTTTTTTTTAAAAAAATGGTTGTGAAACAGAGCTCACCCCTACAATGCATCACAGCACCAGTTCACTGTTTTCCAGCCCACAGTTTTACTGTTTTGGTTTACTCACAGTTCTCACAGTTATTTTTGGCCACAGCAGACGGTGGTTGTCAGTTAAATTACTCCAATAACAGTGTTGTATAATAAGACTATAATAGAAGCAGTGGTGCATTGAGCAGCTGTTTTTTCCACAGGTTGCTGGTAGAAAAGCCGAGTCTTCAATAAGTCTCTTAGGCTTCTATACTGTCATAAAACTAAACCTCTGTTGTTCCCTACACATGCACAGATATACATGTACACACATGAATTTATTATCAAGTCAAATGAATGTTTAAGATAATGTTACCAAGAAGAAAAGGATTACATGTTTTAATATACAGTGATGGACAAAAAGACTCATGAATGGCAAAAACAAGAGCCATTTTGTAATTTTTCTGCTGTTAAGTTTAATGTTGCGTTACTGAAGTGTCAATGAGTCCCTGCAGCATACTGTTACTGAAGGTGCTGCAATCTACTGGCAAAAACAAACATGATCCTAAAGGAAAAAGCTGCTTTGTGACTTGTGAAAGGAATATGTTGGGTAATGCCCGACGCAGAGGCCTGAACCGCTCTCTGCAAAGTCCATTTTTTGGCTAACTCAATTATCCCTCTTATAACATGATCACTTATAAAAGAAAGAAATATTAAATCAATTATTAATATGATTATGTTGTTTTTTTTTACCGTTAAAATCGGAAGTTTCTCACAAGACTAAGTGGACTATTATATCTGTCATTGTAATGCTGTGAAGCGTTGCCAAGGTAACTCGCTTGGCCACAGAGCCAGCCCATGTTACATGCACACTTCTTACGATTGTATTTCCTGAACCCTATAACGTATTGTAATAAATCTTAATCCGGTTCACCACTGGTAGACATTCTTACCACAAAGTTGTCAAATACCTGGAACAACCACACAACACTATATTCCAAGTAACAGCAGGCTTTATTAATATATGCACTTATTTAATTTAAACTGAGGAGAGATTCAACCCAGGGAAGCCGTCCATACCTGGACAGTTAATGTTTCCACCCAACCACTGCAATCCCACACCAATACTATTTTGCCAACTAGCTGCTTAGACCCACATCATCCTCATGGCGAGGCATTGGATAAGTCACAGTGAAAAACACATGCAATTTAAGGGAATTCACAACTGCCCACCCACTGTGGCTCACCCCATCATCCAGACGTTCCTCCCCAGACAAACTAAAATCCTCTAAAATCCTCAAAAATGAGAAGGATTCACGTTTTTTTTTTAAAAACAAAGAAAGGTATATTAAAACGCTTACGTGACACAGTCACAACACAAGCCGTGGCAGCTGCTTCCTGCATGAAAGCATAATGCTGTTTTCTTCTCATGCAAATACAGCAGATAGATACTGTCAGGTTTAGTTACCATCAACACTTTGTCTCTGTTGATGATGTAATTCTGCTAAATCTGACTTGGGATGTTGTGGGAATACGTTGAAAATTCCACTAACATCTTCTGATGAGGAAGCAGAGTCTGAGGCCTCATGGCCTCTCTGAGCCCAGTGGCTGGGGTCACTGAGGTGTAAGTGCTCGGTGGCAAGGTCCCAGGTGGATGACATAACCCTGAAGTTCCTCAAAGCTATGGATATTGTAAAGCTATTTTGATTGTTTCACCTTATTTGGCGTGACATTAGGGACACTTCATCTGGACAGACAGGGTGCAGTTGTGCTACTACACGAAGATCACACTCAGCCTCCTAAGGTGGGTGTGGAGTTGCTTCTTGGGGCCCTGGGGCCTGTACCCTGTCTGTCTGGGATGGCCAGAGCCCGGTGGGATTGGTGACTGCAGATCTGGGCTTGCTGGGGCCTCCCTCTGCCGCCTCCTGGACAGATGTTTTATTCGGTTTGGGGTGGTTGTGGCTCGGGGCTAGCTGCTGATCACAGTCTCGTGGTCATCCTGGCCTGCACCTGACCTTTGTGGTGGGGAGAGTGCATTGGCATGATAACTTTTCAGTGAGCACTTTCACTCTGTACATTCTCCATGAGGACACAGTCACTGAGCTGTCCTTTACATTTATTCACTAACAGCCATTTTCATTTTCGTTTGTGTGTGTTTCTAAATATGAGTTTAAATACTTACCAGGCACACCCCCCCTGGGGAAGACCTACAAAAGGCTGAAGTAACTACGACTCTCAGCTTATCTGGGAATCCGCCTGAGGATTGTTTCCAAAATTGAGCACAAAAAACTATAAATATTTTCTTAAGCATTTTCCAGTTAAATGTATTCGGGACCTGTCACACAGCACTGTCACCAAAAGAAAATAACATTTTAAGAGTTGTTGGTCACCCAGCGCAAAATAAGACGATGATCTCACAGAATTCGCCATGAGGCTTTTGCCATTACACTCCTCAGTGCAGCATTAGCTCCAGTAAAAATGCACATTTACTACACAGTGTGGCTGACTTTTACAGTAGATATTACATAAAAACGGGTTTATTAGACATTAATAAATTAGTAAAGTCAGGGTCTGGTAGGAAAGTATTATATTAGGAGGTTGAAGGTCATACTGGAATGGAAAGTAGAATGCATAAGAGCTAAGTGTTAATAAAACGTGATTGAGACATGAGTCTGTATGTAGCTTTTATATGAGAACAAAAGCTTTTTTTAAAAAAACATTTCAGGGTTTATTCAAGTCATTTATGGAAGTCTGCATGATGAAATTATTTCCAGTAGAAAATGACAAAAAAATCATGCACTGTATCCCAGTGGTCCTAAAGGGCCATATGTATGGTAAAATACAATTTATGGCCATTCAAAACACGTATAATAATAATAGTGAAAATAAAGTGGGCTGCACGGTACAAAATCTGTTACTATTTAAACGAGATGCCAGAATGCAACTAAACTTTTCTGTTTTACTGTCATGTTGAGTGGTATGGAGTATGGAGTCGTGGAAGAGGTGTGGACCTAAATGCAGGTAGGACCGGGCAGGAGGCAGCAAGAATGATGTATACTGGGTTTTAAATAAACTTAAGACTGAACAAACCAGAGGAAACAGCAAACAAGCACAAACGGACTCAGACTAGTGAACCAGCAACCAGAACCAAAGACAAAAGTGTTTAATGAAAGACCTGATTTCATTTAAACCTTTAAATGAACCCATATGAAACCAAATGAACACCATTAACAGGAAATAAAGCTAGGCATGAACACATGGAAAAAACAGGAACAACAATAAAATATAACAGGAACCAAGTGAAATGATAATACAAAAAGTCCAATTCACGACAGTGACAGTGTGTGGTGTAGACAGGGCTGTTGTCTTTCTCCTCAACTTCCCACAACACACTAACCTGCTGAATCCACAAAGACGGGGGTTTCCAGCAGTAGCTGCTACCGTTTACATTGTAGGTTTGGAGAACAATAGAGAGGAACCTGTGGCTAACGTAGAGTTTCCCACAATGATACCGAACTGAACATCACAAACAGAGTGTTGTTTAGAAGTTGGCTTGTTGGTGTAAAAGACTAAACATTTCAGACTGGTTCCAACCAAGTCCCAGCAGAACACAACATTCAGGATGTTTACCAGATGCTTTGGGGCTTTTACTGTACCTACAACTAACTATAGAGAGAAGCAAACAAGTCAAAGGTTTTTAAGGATTCACAACAGAATGTCTTGTTTTATCAGGAATGTGCTGTAACCCGGAGGCCATCTTACCTCCCACACTGTGCTGCGAGCTGTCTCCAGCCAGGAAAAGCAGTCTTCTTTTGTCTAATCTCCTGTACTTTCTTCCTCTTTCTCTGATGATGTGTTTTTGGACATGAACATGTATGTTCATATCAGCTTGGTAGTGAATGGTGCGGTACATGTACCAAAACTGTGTCTTTAAGGTATTTCGGGTCACTTATGTTCTCCTGCCTGAACAAAAAGCTGCTGAATGAGGAAAGAAATGTAAGCACAGCAAACAAAAAGGTTTGAGGAATGTTTTTACCATAAAGTGATGCCAAAGGTCTCAGAAACTGTATGTAGCAAGTATGATACAAAAATACCGTTAAATGAACACAATCCCCTCTCTGTGGTAGATAGTCACTGTTTTGCAATCCCAGATGAACTTTGTTCTGCTTTGTCAGACGATGATGACGTGAGGAGACCCAGTAGGGGATCTAACGGCTGCTTGTTTACATATATTTGGTGTCTAAAGAGCCTGTCCCACCTACGTCATTTAGATTTAATGCTCCCTCTACTCTGTTCTCCCCATTCCACCTTTTCGCCTCGTCAAGTAACTGTCTGGTCTGATGAGAGTCTGACCACAATGTGTCCACAGTTGGCCACCTTCAGAGACAAAAATACCCCATGGAACCCCACCCTCAGACAAATATAGTACAGAACACACACGCAAATAGTGGAAAACAGGCTGCTTTTTCCTCCAAGACAAACTGTACCACTGTTTAACCCAAATAATCTGACATGAGTAAAACGGGTGTATTACAAGTCAAATAGTTGTAACAATGAATGCTTATTATTTGTCTATTTAGAAGTCAATATATTAGTTTCTTGTGATTAAAGTTGGTTTTACTAAGTTGTTCATGAAAAATGAGCAGAATAACATGAAACAGATCAATATCCTGGAGGATCTAAGCCAGCATGACCCGGTGGGATCGGTGCATCTGCTGCATGTCTAGTGTTTTCTTTGCAGTACAGTCAGCGTGGTTCCCGGCAACAGTGCCGCCCACCATAGCAGTCTCTACTAACTGGTAAGAATCCTCAGGGAGCTCAGGTTTTCCATCAAACAGCCCATAGACAGTCATCATCCTGCAGACGCTGCATGAACTCAGCCAACCTGCTCTCATTCACAGCCTTAATGTCATACTAATAACACACTGAGACTGAGGACGTGCACTTTGTTTTGTTTTTGGTAAAGAAACTATACAGGTGATATGCCCGTTTCCCTGGCTACCAGGATTTTTATGTGCACCTTGTTTGTAGTCAGCAGCAGTATTGATAGCTGCTTTGCCTTCCTGTCAGCAGGTCTGGAATTGTTCAGAACTCAAATATCACAATAAAAACTGCTAATGGAAACACTTACATTTTGAAAAATGTCCTAAATATCACTTAAAAGTAAGGTAGGTTTTCAGATATAAGGAAAGTGTAACAGAAATGCTTTTTTATGTTTACATGTCCCTGAACGTGATGCATTATAGGAGACAGGAATCCGCAGTAGTGACCTCCTGCATGGGCCTGTGCTCACCCAGAGAAGCAGCCACAGTGACCGACGTCTCCATAAGCTGCAGGACAGAGGCCCAGGAGGTGGTTTATTCTGGGTATCCATCATAAATCCAGCTAATGTCCATTTATTATTATTAATTATAACTTTTAGCTTCTTCTGTTTACTGCTGTAGTTTTGTATTAGTAGAAAGAGGGCTTGATTAAACATGGCAAATATTGTATGATGCTGGACACCTGAAATTTCCTCTCTTAGTTCTTATATAAGGACATTTTCTTTTTAGATGTTTTCCCTTGAGAAATTCAGTACCTTTCCGCACAAAGTTGCTATGACAATGACAAAAACTATGACTTCTATTTAAAGCAGACATACAAAAAAAAGATTTCTCATGTAATTCTACTCTTTTGGTCAAGCTAATCCGTGCAAATACTGCTTATTTTTATCTTTGACTAAATGAAAGATCTGTTTGCCCTTTTTTTTTGCCAGATTTGAAACATTATGTAAAGATTTGTGTTGTTGCACAGCACTAAAACACACCATTCTGAGTGCATTTTACATTAAATCCTGTACAAATGCCACATATGCCTGAACTAAAATCTCACTCACAAAGTTACTGGCCATGTCTTACCACAGCTTAAACAATCTTTTGCCCAGTTAGATGACATTGGCCCTCAAGTGTAATTTGTGCACAAACACAGACCCTCGTAAGATTTTTAATAAGACAAACTGAAAAAGTGTGATGTGATATCATTGTTTCTGCCTTATTTTCCCTCTGTAAGCTCATTATATATGTTGGTGTTAACAACATCTCTGACCTAATAGTCGTCTGCAGGGCAAGGATTACTTACTGGTTCCCATCCCAGTTTGATCTAATCCAGCAAGAGTGCAGGAAATTTAACCACAAACTGTGAGGAACTAAAAAATAATGTTGGTGGTACTCGCTAATGACAAAGGAACAAACTCTAAAATGATTTATATGCATTAAAGTAATTGTTAGACGTCTTGCTAATTGGTGACATAAGTCTATAAGCCAGTAGCCACAGAAACCACACAATGGGCTTTATCCTTGCTAATGACTGAGTAGACTGAAGAATGGTAGGAAGAAATGTTAGCGATAACTGCAACAGACAGTCAGAAAGAGACGGAGAACAAAAGAACTAAAAACAACACCATAGATACTAACATTTACAAAAGTGTCTCGTTTCTATATATTTTGCATGAAGGATCCAGGCCTTATAAATAGTAGTTTAAAATTAACTTAAATAAAATGTCTCCAGACTTCTGCAGGTCTCTCAAAGTCCTTCTGTGGACTTATTTACTTTTTCTTTAATGTTCCTTCTGGTTCAGGGGTGGCCAACTCCGGTCCTCATGGGCCGCAATCCTGCAAGAGTTGGGAGTTTCCCTGCTGCAACACACCTGACGCACATCAGACTTGTTTAGCAGACTCTGCACAGGCCTGCTAAGTACTCATTGATTTGAGTCAGCTGTGCTGCAGCAGGGACCCTCCTAACACTTGCAGGATCTTGAGGACCAGAGTTTGCCACCCTTGATCTAGTTTATGAACGAGACCTTTCTCAGAAAAACTTTAGTTTGTCAAAGCAACAAACTGACCTATGAAGCGTTAGAAACATGTCTAGAAAAAGAGATGACTGACCGAGGACTTAACATCTCCATTAAAACATCTGGAAAACTGCTCAGGTTTAGTCTTAGCCTTATCTTATTTAAAACTCAAGATTTATCCTTTTATTCTATTCTATTTTTATTGTATTTTATAAATACTTAGCTTAGCTTATTCTTCTATTATGAAAGGATGCAGGTACAGAAAACACATTTCACTGTACAATTATGCTATGTATAGCTGTGCATGTGACAAATAAACCTCTTTGACTTTGACTACTTTTACATTTCCTCATCAGATATTACCTCTCTATCACTGGTCTTCACTGAAAGGCTATATTTTCTCTTTGGAAGTGATAATCTTTTACATTTTCTGCTCTGTTCCAGCTGAATTTACTCTGACACAGTAACATATTCTGATTCTGACTCTTCTGTAATTGTTTAACTTGAAATCAACGTAATCCATACTGACCTTGTAGTTTTGAAAAAATACCCTCTATATGAGTCATTTTTGACATGAGACAGACAAATAGGAAGAAAAACATGTAAAACAACAAGATATCTGGCGGATAAAAGAAATGGCAGACAGGGGGGTTAAAAAATGGCTAGTGGGTGTAAGCGTTCATATGAAGTGTGGATAATACTTAAATGACCCCTTTTTACAGTCATTTGTTGAAACAATGTTTTTTTTTTTAGTGTAGTGAGCATTAAAGGGACTTAAAAAGAGCTGCTGCAAAACACATGTATAAATAACCGGAAAATAAGTGAACCTAAATCCTGCTCCACCCTGGCAATATCCACAATACTAAAAATGACATCCTTAGACGAGAAAGTCAACAAAATACATAATATCTTGTCTGAAATACAAGCCAAACCAAACAGAGCGCAGAGTTGTTCTGTGCTGATGGCAATGATTGTAGACACAAGAGCATAATGTGTCAGTCATTAAGTGGAATATAGAGCTTTACATGTGGGCACTCCTTAACTGTGTTTTACAATCCTCCAACCACCTCTGCTCCCATCCAACACACACATGTTGTTTTTGTGCATAATTAGAGGAGGAATGTCTGTGAAAGGTTGTTAAGGAACCACCCTGAGCTCCTCACACAGACAGGAAGTTCAACATGCAGCTTATTTCAGACCTGTAATTCTGACAGCAGGCTGCTTCTGTGTGACATAACAAAGGTCCTGGCATAAAAGTGCTTCGACTAAACTGTTACATTTACACCTTTATTCACTTAAAATGGATGCTAACAGGACCCTGGAGTTTCTCTGGGCAGAAAGGGACAGAAACAACGTGTTTCTGGATTTTGCCGACTGCATTTGATACACAGACACATGTTTTAAGGAGTAGCTGTTATCTAACTTCCCTGAGGGAGTCATCCCAAAGGGATTATTAAAGTTAAGTCTAAGTCTAAGTTGTCTAGCTATGTAAAAGGCCTGTTAGTGCCAAAATGTGACAGAAACACGAGATCAGGCCGTGGAGAAGAATTTACATCTATTATGATGAAATGTTTTTAAGATCTTAATGAATGACAAGCTAAATCTGGTCCAGTATAAACGGGTACTCTAATAAGGCAATAGATAAATACATTGTTGGGTCAAAATGAAATGTTTTATAAAATCATTGCACACTGTTAAGCTTTCTGTTGTAATTGTTTAAGATACTGACAACAACATGAACCTGAGATGAGCAGGATCAGGCTGACTGAGGCGGCAGTCATGTGTGCATGCTTCTTTATTTCAGCGCTAGGACAACATGAGGAAAGGATGGGGGAGGGGGAAATAAGCATCTCTACATCTCTCCTAACAAAGAGACAACGAAGGGAAAAAAAACAATAAAAACACCACAGCGCCACACATTTAAACAAAAAGACATAAAAAACTCAACTGGTCTGGTGAATGGGCAGAGCTGGAGGGGTGGCTCCTGCAATCTGATTGGACACCCCAGGTGACACGTCAGGTCATTGACGGGTATTCGGGAGCAGGAGGACAGAGATGTTTTTGCAGAGCTGTATGGATCACTAGTGCAACTACACTAGTTTAAAGTTAATTTTAAGTGGTTACCCAGTTAATCCCACATAGAGATGTTCAATATTATCAGCATACGGTTATTCATTTAAAATGTGATTATGAGAAAATATCTATTGTTTTTTCTTAGTTTTACACAACATGTATATAATATGTATCAAATGCTTCATCAAAGTCTCCTCTAGCACAAAATTGCCACAAAAGGTTTCACCTGGCCCATTGGTCAATTGAACTGCATGGTGGCACAGTTGGTTAGCTCTGTGACCTCACAGCAAGAAGGTTGCTGGTTTGAGCCTCGGTTGGGGTGGGGGACGGGAATCTTTCTGTGTGGAGTTTGCATGTTCTCCCTGTGTTAACATGGGTTCTCCCCATGTTAGCGTGGGTTCTCTCCGGGTACTCCGGCTTCCTCCCACAGTCCAAAGACATGCACCTTGGGGATAGGCTGATTGGAGACCTGTCCAGGGTGTACCCCGCCTCTCGCACAATATCAGCTGGAATTGGCTCCAGCCCCCCCACAACCCTGTTCAGGGAATAATGGATGGAAGCTAAAGTCAAACTTAACCAGTTGGATGTATGAAGAAATCTTTATATTCAGGAATACAACAATAAATAAATAAATAAATAAACTTCCCAACTTTTTTACTCATTCTTTACCTTTTTCTATAAGAAAAAGATCATATCACTCATTCCAAGACTGGGGACGGATGCTTGTTGCAAGCGAGATGTCTTCAGTTCTTCCGCTTTATATTAAAAAGTACTAAAACATTATTATGTGCTCAGTTTTACTGGCTGTTAAGCTCCAACGTCTGGAAAAACAAAACAGTTGGTGCCACCATGTTTAAAAACATAACAGAAAGGGACGTCACCATGCATGTAATTATAAATATGATAATAGTATGATGGAGATACTGATTTTTGTATTTAAACACATCTTCACTTATTGATTACTGATATCAGAATTTTGTAGAGCTTATTGCGTTAGTAGGTAATAAAGTAACAAGGTAGTAACAAGTAAGTAAGGTAGTAAAGTAGTAACAAGGTAGTAACTAGTGGCTAACATAGATGCTAGCATTAAACTTTCTTTGTGTGTTTTAGTTTTTACGTTGTTTTATGCCAAAAAACTTAGTGAAAGGTGCTGCAGGAGTGCGGACCAGTGTTGCTGTTTTAGAGATTGCAAACATAATTAGTCTACCCAAAGCTCCGATGTCTTTTTAATTCAACAATACACATAAACAGTCACATGCTGCTTTTTGTTTTTTTTTTTAACATGAAACCAATAAAAACGAGAAACTCATGCAGAGCACTAAAACCAACAGTCGTTAAGATAAACCCATACCAAACCACGTCTTTGAGGTCATTTCAGTCCATCAAATAATCCCCAAAAAGCTGCAGTCAAATAATTTGTTAATGTCAATTTCAGCTTTTTTAAATCAAAGTTCTTCAGAGTAAAAGAATAATCAACAATAAAAAAGATAAAATCAGAACAATTGTGCAGGTCAGAGGGGCCACTGAGGAGGAAAACTGACCTAAATTACCACTAAAGGATCTATCTCCAAAGTACGATTTAAACCTTTACAAAGCGGCACATGCCCACACAGTGTTTGACACGTGACAGCAGAACAGTGATCTACTGAGTCAAACACTGCTGTTGGAGCTAAAAGAGTTTTAAAATGGTTAAAAAAGGTTTAAAAGAAAATCATGAACAATGTTTAGGAGCAGTTTCAGTGATGTGAAAGGGCTTAAAACCAGACTGTCATCTCATAATCCCCATAAGGCGATTAGTTTAGCATAACTCAGCTCATTTTTTAGTTTGTCAATATGTTATTTCTGATTTAATACTTTATTCAGTTCTCAAAACTTGCTGTGTTTTTGGAAAAAAATGTCAGTGTTTTTGATTATTTTCCTTTTTCCTGTTGTTTTCATGGTGTATTTGTGTCTGTCTGCTGGTTTTCCCTTTGTAACACACTTTCAGGTGCATTTAGCTGACATGAAAATTGCTATTTAGGGTTTCAGTGATTGATTAGTCATTCTTTATTTTAGCATCCTAGCTGTTTATAGAGTTTATTTGTTAACATTAAATTTATTGAAAAAAAAAACACACAAAAAGCAGAACTTTACTTTTTCAATGTTATTTACATGAGTTAATAACAGTTTAAGCTAGTTTATGTGTTGCACATTTGGTGTACAGAAAAATGAAAAAAGTGCAATAGAAATATAAAAACTGTAATTCAGAGAAGCTTTGAAACATGTTACATAACACACACACACACACACACACACACACACACACACACACAGGTCCACAGTAGTCTTAGTTTAAACCTCCAGTTTCCACTGTGACTGGGTGGCCGTTCACTTCCTGTATTTGGTTTGGCTGCAGTTTCTCACTTCCTGGAAACAGCAACATGTTTGCATGGAATAACTTGACTTTCTTTGAGTTTGTGTGTGTGTGTGTGTGTGTGTGTGTGTGTGTGTGTGTGATTTGAGAAACTGTGGTTGAATCACAGCAGGAAGTGTTTAAGCAACAATTTTATTTTTCTGTCTTGAAAAACATGTTTTACTCCAAGCTGTTTGTCTCACTGTCCCTCTTCTAATTACCTTCTCTGCTCTAAAACAAACAACACCAATCCAGATTAACTGTGTTTCTGCTTGTCCAGCTTAGTTTTGCAGTAAAGAATGAAAAGTCTTGTAGATCCAGCTGTTTTTATTAAAAAGCTGTCTGCAGGAAGGACTGTATTACTTTTCTGATGTTGTGTTTGTGATGCAGAGGACAGAGAGTTGTTTTACGTGGTGGACAGACGCCCCCAGCCACATAAAGCCAGACTCCCGTTTGTTTCACAATGCATTTATTTCCCAGCCTCAACAAAAGCAGCTGGTCTAGACTGTTTATGGAGGATGCAAAATTCAGGCAGAAAGGACCCAAACTGTGGCCAGTTTCTCATTGTTTTTGCTCTGTCAATAACAGATTAGGTTTACAGCATGTGTTGTTCTGCAGCTGCATCATAAGACTGACAAGTTTTGGTTTGATTTGACCCAAAGAAGTTGTTTTTGTCAAAGTCATTTTATCTTACTATTTTACCCTCTTTCGTTAGATTTGATTGCTTTTCATACACTCCTGCATAAATCCAGCTAAATGCATTCAGACCATGTGGGAGCATGAGATGGATTTGATTTAGAAGAAAAGCTTAGCCCTGTTATTCTTGGCATGTGCAGATGGAGGCGTTGTGCACATGGCCATTAGGACTGTTTTTAGGCTACAGCTGGAGCTGAACAAAACAAGTGATTCTGCTCTTCTTCTTTGAAACTATAACACATTTTCCATATTTCTGGCTCAGCTGCAGTGTTTTATCTCCTTAAACAGCAACAAGACCCAAAAAAGGAAGTTTTTTTTATGCTAATAGACTCTTAACGTCAGCAGCCGTAGTCACTATCATGCCACATTCCCAGTCAGCTTCTCCAGGCAGTGTGACTTACAAAATAAGACTTAAACAAGAGGATATTTTTCCTGCCAAAAATCCTAATCGCTCTGAATTGCTCTTAGAGTGTCAAAGCTTTGCAACACCTGCTTACAGTAAGTGTGTGCTGTGTTTTTATGCAGTATGCCAACTAAAGTTGCCAGTCTGTCTCTTTGTTTCCTCAAAAACAAGCACATAGAGCTGCCCGGCCAGGCAAGATCATTTCCAGTATTTTAACTCAAATTTATTTTACTTCAGCTTATAAAAGTTTAAATTAATCAGTTGTAAACTAACATGCCTGTTATGTTCATTCACTGTTTTAATATGGGAGGGAATTATGTGTTTGATTGTTCATCTCACTGTGTTTTCCTGTGATGGTGAGCTGCCCAGTCCATCATTCTCGTCTGATAATTGCTGGAATATGTTTTGGCTACCTGCAATGAAAGAAATGACCTTTAAGGATAGATGTAGCAAACTGCAAAAGCATTTCATGTCTGATTTGGTGGGAATAAGTAAAATAAATACATACACAAGTATATAAAATATTTAGTCAGTCTCATAATTCTTTCTTGTGTAGCCAGCCAGTTTTGGACATGTTTTGATTATATGTGAAAGTATTATTGTGTTTTCCATCAGCATCCAGACCACATAGTGATGAAGGCTCCCCACATGCAGTTTATGAGCTACTCCAGATAGAAATGACAAATGCCAGCACCTTTGGAAACTGTGTGTATGAAATCCCTAAAAAATATTATATGATTAATTTTAGTTAATTTTAAAATGTTTACACATATACCATAGAAAAGCAATTAGCTAAGGATGACAACAGATTGCATAAAATACTTTCTGAAGTTCAGTCTTAAATGCACGTGCCATGCAGGTCAGCACATAGGACATCAGTGGAGAAGAAAACTTGCTTTTTTAAGGAAAACCTCCTGTAGAACCAGAACCAGAAAGGGCAAAAATCTTGACCAGCTAGGGTTGAAGAGGGACGGAAAGATGAGTCAACAAGGGCACAAATAATAAATAATGTAGAGACACCTGCTGAGAAAAAACACAATTTAAAATTATTTTACATATTTTTGGCAGTGAGAGTAATAACCAAAGACAAAAAGATTGAGGAAGGTACTCAGTGTATCATGGGACATTCCCAAGCAGCCAAAGCTTTTGGCTGTGGAACTAAAGGGATGGCTAAGAGAAGAAAGACTGCAAACCTATTGCAAACAATTCCATCTATTTTCGGCTGCTTATCCTGGTACACCTGGAAGCATCCTAACTACATGCCCGAACTTCCTCATCAAAGCTCCTCTCAATGTGGTGAAGTAGTGAGAGCCTGAGCCCCTCTCATATGTCTGTCCTATTCACCCTATCTCTAAGGGAGAGCCCGGCCACCCGGAGGAAACTTATTTCAGCCGCCTGTACTCATGATCTCGTGCTTTCTGTCACTACCTACAGATTGTGTTAGGGAGACAGATCAACGGGTAACTTGAGAGCTTTGCCTTCAGGCTCAACTCTTTCTTCGTGGACACAGATGGACATCACCTGTAGAAAGATAGCGAGGAGTGTTGTCGGCAGGTAACAGGTGCTCATCAGATGACTCAGATGACTCCCAGACTCCATTTTATTTACTGGTAAAATATTGTAGTTCCTATGTCTCCCTGCTGAGTTTGCAGCTGGTTGGACAGGGTGAAGACAGGGAGCACCGTGTGTGCCTCCAGCAGTCGTGTCCTTGCAGAAGGACACAATCAGCACCATAAAGGAGGAGGTGCAGATGTTGGGGAGAAATAAAGACGTCCTGCAGAAATGACACTAAATCAAAAACCTGTGAATGAATCCGAATTCTCCACATTTTGTGTTGCATCACTTCTAAACGCAGCAGCATCTGGTTCTAATATGAAGGGACGGGTTTGAGGACATCACTTGTTTTTTGGTGTTCGTGGCACGTTCTCATTTTGTAGCACCTGCCCTTCATCCGCACTATGGGTTGGGAAAAGGAGCGAGAATGGAAAAGGGACTTCTCAGCCAGGTCCTTTTGAAGATGCCGGTTTTCAGCACTTGCAGAGGGACTGGCACAGCGTGGTTCCTCCTGAAACACAGCGCGGGGCAGTCGAAACTGAGCCGATCATTATCTGTAAAACTTCACTCACTCCAGAGGCTTCTATGCACCATGTCCTCCAGCAGGGACAGATAAAACATGTCCTCCAGCAGGGACAGATAAAACATGAGTGTCTTTACGCATTGGGATATATTTTATATCCAACCATCACTTCATCTTCTGTATATCTGCAAGTGGGGGAATATCTCAATCGCCTGCTGATGAGCACATTTACACAGCGACATGTCATTTTAATGATATTTATTAATAATCTTGAACATAAATTGTGTGGCTGTATACTAAACACGTGATTGATTAGCTGTGTGAAGTGTCTGCATAACACGCAAACCTGCTTTATTTCACAATGACAGAACATATTTTAATTCAATTCAATTCAATTCAATTCAACTTTATTTGTATAGCGCCACTTCATGACGGTGTCATCTCAGGGCGCTTCACA
>JBAMHV010000020.1:20932774-20948748 GCA_037177535.1 Pseudomugil gertrudae | reverse complement strand
TGTGTTGGCCCTGTGATGGACTGGCGACCTGTCCAGGGTGTACCCTGCCTCTCGCCCGTTGTGAGCTGGGATTGGCTACAGCCCCGTTAAGCGAAAAGCGGTAGAAAATGGATGGATGGAAGTTTCCTGTTCCACTATGAAGAGCAGCATTAGAGGAGCATAGGATCATGCTGATGGAAGCAGCCCAAGAATGTAAATGTAAATGAAGGTATACCAGTACAAGAGTCTGTGGATAGATTGAGGGGTTTACTGCTGGTTATCTGCAAAGAGCAGGCACAGGTCCGGTTCTAAAGTCCGGTTCTTGAGCTCTACTATGCTGCAACTTTTAGATGTAACCCTTCCCCAACACACCTGAGTCAAATGAAATGCTCACTACAAGGCTTCTGCAGTGCTGAAAGGCATGTAGATGAGGGAATCGGGACACATCTGAAAGGTGCAGGATGATAGAGCTCTAGGACCAGATTTGTGCACCCCTATACATAGAAGATGTCTCTATAGTCACTGTGAGGCAAAAAAGGTAAGACATATGACATGAGCAAAACTCCTGCTGCTCACTGGATCTTTTCTCTCCTTCAGAACATTCTCTGTAAACACTAGAGCTGGTTGTGTGGGAGAATCCCAGTGGTTCCACAGTTTCTGATGCTCAGACCGACCGCCATGCCCCATTCTAAGCCCCTGTTTGTTCTCTCACTCCGAGGCTCAGTTTGAGCTTCATCTAGTCATCTTCACCATGTGTACATAACTAAATGGTGCTGCCATGTTGGCAGACCTATTAAAGTGGCTCTGTCTGCATAAAGACACAGACGCTCAAACGCAGAGATCAGACTGATTGCAGGCTTTAGGATGTCAGACTGCGGCTGTGAAGCCCCTCAGGAGGAGAGACGAGACAGATAAAAATGTGTCAGACAGACGCTGCACTCACATTACGTCTGACATTCTGGTCTTAAACATCCGCAGGCAGAGAGTTCAAGAACACAGTAACAAAAGAGCCGCGCTATGATTTAGGTACATCCAGATTTGAGAATGCAGGATGAAACTGACAGTCAACACTAAATAACATGTCTAAGAATAAAAGAAAGGACAATACATAGACAATGTGAGTATGTTTGGTGAGGTTCTCACATTGTTTGGCTATAAATTTAATTAAAGGTTCAGTCATTCATTTGATTTATGTTTCTAAGTGCACAGACATTGCTGCATTTATGATCCTTTCAGTAAGTCAGAACCTGTAGTGAGTGAGATACAACATGACCTGTTTTTGCCTCCATTTACTTTAAATCATGTTTTCATTTCATGCTGCTCTGCTGTGCAAAGTGGATTCCTGTCTGCTTGTGTAAAACCTTTTAGTTTAGGAAAATGTGTGATTATATTGTGTTGTCATGGGAATTTAAATGTATGACACATTTGATGAAGTATTATGAAACCTTCAAAGCAATTAATCCCTTGATGCAGGAGAAATTATGGCCATTTATTTTTAATCAAACTAGTTTATTAACTAGTTTATGAATGGTTGTATGTCGGGGGTTCGCTGTCTGTTGACAGTATGGTGGGTGGTGGTTGGTGGGTGTTAAGCTTGTGAGCTGGTAGGTGGAATGGTGTTGTGAATGGTAAAATGGGAGGGACGGTTTGGCTGGGGGAGGTTTGGGATTGGGGAGTTAAAATTGGAGTTATGGAACAGGTAGAGGGGTGAGTTGGGTTGGGGTGGAGGGTGGCTCTCAGGCTTGTGGGACTTATGCACAGGAGTGGGTGCCTGGTGGGCTGCTACTCCAGGCCCCCCAGGACCTGTCAGACCTTTCAAGAATGACATTCAAGAGTCATGGGGATCCTGATATCCAAAAGGCTGCTCTTGGCAATGTAAAATAATTAAGCACAACATGGCAGCCAGACCATGCCGCCCTGATGGCAGACAGGACGGGTTTTTTTTTAAACACTTTTTTAAATTAATAATAAAAAAGATGTATAAATAACAAAAAGTTTCAAATGGATAAAAAGCAAATCAAACACTGAGCTTTAGCTCAATAATTAAGTTATTTATTTTCAAAGCATCTTTAAAAACACATGATCATTTGTTTTTATTACTTTCACTGTATCTGTTTTTCTTATAAAATGTATTTTTATTTGTAGTTAATTCTCTGCTTTCAGAAATTGTTCAGCACTGCAGCATTTCAGTGAAATGAGCTGCACTTCATTATTTGATATAAACATCCTCCATAGTTTCATGTGATCAATGCTGAATTATATTATGTTCACAGTGCTGACATACATGACTGATGTTTTTGTTTTTAATATATTCTCTGTGTGAAAGAGTCAAAACAGTGTGCTTTCATCCACTTTACAGGCTAAATAGTGAGCAGTGAGAGACCAGAAGTGGAAAAATGAATGTTTTACTCTGGAACCAGTGACACCGTTGTTTTCACAATAAAAGAAATATCATTTGGATAATTAAAGAAACAAACAAATTACTGGGAAAGGCTCCAGTATGCCTGTGACCCTGTATTGCATGAAGCTGTGTTAAGAAAGAAACAAACTGATGCACTAAAATGAGTTGCTCAGATGCAGTCATCATGTCAGATTATTACTCCTGTATTGGAAATCATTTTTGTGGTCGAGCTGAAAAAGCTTTGATGAAATACAAGAAGGTCAATCAAAACTATTTGCTCAAGTTTGTTTGCACAAAAGGCTAAAACTGTATGTTACTGCCATCTCTGAGTGTAGAGAGGCGCTGTAATAGAGCCTATCACATTAACAACCCAAAGTAAAATGTATTAAACCACATTTCTTAACAAATTGAGGAGTGATATTGGTGGTAAATTCTTATGCTAAACTTCATTTGCTATTTTAATGTGGTTTTCCAGTCCAACATCTGCCAGACAGCTGTTTGGAGCAGTAACTGCTGTTGTCCACTAGGTGGAGACAAATGACAGAAGTAAACTTTATAAAGGGCCGTCATGCAGCAAATCTACTGTATTATTGCATCTTTGCCCTTTATAGGAGCGGGATAATAGTTAGATTTAAAAAAAAAAATCCCACTCCTTTCTACTAATGGTTCATGTCTGTATGTGCCACACAATATCCACTATGCACTAAGTCAAGTTAGGATTTTTACCTATAAACATACATACACCAATATTTATATATACAGCCATTACCTTATATCACATATGTTCATTAGTTTCAACCCCGTATTTTCTATGTAGTTTATCAGAAATACTTTTTCGTACCTCTTAAAGATGTGTGTGCTTTGCTTTAACTCACAATGCAGCCACATAGTCCCCCCACAGCCTGACATGCACAAGCTTCTGCATAAAAATATGCAGCCATGATCCCTGATAACATTTCAATGTTTGAATGATTTTAAACTGTGTTCGCTGTAAATATGTTTTATATTTATATTCTCACAAAACACAGAAGTAACAATGTTTTATAATTTGAAATGCAGGTTGAAAACGGATGTGGACAGAAAGAGTTTTACCTTCTTAGGAATGTCACAAAGCAAGAGATGTAAGAAACTGGTACTTGTTTCTGAACAGGTGCTTCAACATGCTGGACACAGTGATGATGATGATGATGATGTGGAGAAGCTAAACCATGTTTCCATTTATTGGGACATCATGCAGGTAAACACAATCATCACTAAGCCACTGGAACACGTCACTTGTACAGTTATTAACCAAATTTATTATTTGTTGTATTGTGATATCGTTTCAAAGCAGACTACCTGCAGCCTGTTCTTCTGTCTGCAAGCAGCAACATTACTGCCTGCTTCACAGGGGAAATATAGCCAACATGGACCCAAACTTTAGAAAGTTTATTACATTTTATTCAACAATGTTCAAAGATATTAATATACAGAATATAAAATATTTCAGATTTTAACAGTTTAATAATTTAATATAATAAAGAAACTATTCTAAATGAGTATTTTACCTCTTGATCTAAATGTTTTTATGTCTCTGGATCTGGTTTCTGTTGTCCTGATGACGATCCAACACCATGTGGAGCAGCTGCTTTCCATCCAGATATACAGAAACTCACTTCTCCATTCCTCTGATTTGCAAAGACCCATCCTCTGCCTGGAAATGCTAAAAATATGTATATAAACAGCCTGCATGTATATAAACAGCCTGCAGCCTGCTCACAAATTTGGCTGAGAAACTGATAAGTGACAGGGAACTTTGATAAAGCGATGTCAGGATAACTACTTCATTCATAACTCATTCTGCCTGTGATGACTACAGCCAACATTCTCTGTAGACATTTGCTGACTTTACACAAGTTATATGAAAACTAATATTTAATGTTTCTTTTATTACATTTAGTCACAACTAAAGATTTATTCTATGTAAGTAAAATAACCTTCTTAGTAAATGATTTGCATTCATTGCTAGAAGTACAGTGTTTTTCATCGATTTGCTGGGTGGATTCAGAGGCGCCTTCCAATAAACCAGCCCACTATCATGCTGTGTGACATTTTTTTCTGCATGTTTGTGCATTTCATGGCTGTAAACTGTTCACATGAGAGTATGTTAGCATTAAAATTATGGTTGTAAGTAAACTCACCAAAAAAATAAAAAAAAATCTGATTTAAGCTCAAAAATCTGCAGTGCTCTGGTACAATACAAGAACTGCACCGTGGACACCGGTATGGTTTTGTACCCTTTTGTCATAAAGAGCAAATTCTGATACAAAAATCATACCCAGCATCAATCCTGAATCATCAGTAAATGTAACATTTGTTTTGGATTGTGAAAACAACAGATTTTCTGTGATTATTATGCGAGTAACTGAACCCAAATGTACCAATTTAACCTGTGCAGGACATTTCTATTATTTCCCCTGCTACTTTTTCTGGTTTGTCTTCATCTACTATATATATCAGTGCTGCTGTGGACATTTGTGTCCAGCAGGCTTCTCTGTAGCAGCACACATAATAAACTAACATTTGCATCTCCAGTATTTGCTGTCAAATTTTGCTCTAGCTGCAAAAGGTCAGATGTTTGGTAAAGAGTAACTTATAAACCCACAGGACCCTGGCCCAACAGGTCTGGAGTTGATAATGCCTGATCATAACTGGTGACTGTAAATCTGTTTGCTGTCACAGTGAAATAACTAAATACGAAAAAAAAGTTTTTATAAAACCCACTTTATGCCAGTAACCTTTTGTACAGATACAAAATAGCATAAATGTTTTATTTTGTCCTTTTTTGTTTATTTTTTTATTAAACAGATTAAAAAGTGGTAAAAACAAACAAAAACCAACAACAGAAGGTAATCTGACCCCACTGTAAGTGTAAGTGTACTAAAATACAGCACAAGATCCCAAACCCGTCGGAACTTGACCGGGCTCAATTTCTAGCATATCACACAAGCTTGGCCGATAAATGAGTGGTCAGGTAAAGCAATATAGATGCGGAGGAGGTGACAAGAATGATGAAACGGAGGTGAAACGAAGATTAGCCTCTGGCTATTACAATTATCCTACGATTACGTTACACATTGGAATAAATCGGACTGTAAACGAGTTCAGGCTTTTAAAACACCGTCAGTCAAAATATTGTACTCAGGTTCAGATTCTACTAAAAAGTCTGGAGCTGCGTTTCCATTACTGTTTTTTTTGTAAAATAAAAGCACTGTTAATAAAGTTTGGAAAAACTACTATTTCTATTTGCATGTATTTTCATTGAACAGTGTTCAAATCTTGTGAAATCACGTCAGCTGGATGCGATTTTACTAGAATTGCGTTGCACGAAGCATTATTTTGGGATTATTCTACTTGCAGAAAATTTCCTACAGCTTTTTAACGCTGGTTTTTAACTATGTACTGGTTGTTTCATTAGATATATTTAGGGTCTTACCTTTGCTAACGCTAAATACTCGCACTATCACTGGGCCGGGTAGTGGGTTCCTCAACTCGGCCAGTTTGTAAAAACATTTTTCAAGGCCTGAAAGTTTCAATTTAGCATCATACCTGGACTTTGCTCTACCTTCCAACTTTTTGAAGTTATTATGTCATTGTAGTAAATCAAACGGCAATAAATCAGGTTTTTGGAATGCAGGAGTCTATAGGACCATGCTGTTGTTTGTACCCTTCGGTATTTGTTGCTAAGGAAGTCACGTGATCAGTGACATCAGTCCCTCCTATAACATCTAAAAAAACCTCAGAGCCCAAAAACCTTTGAACAATAATTGAGCTTTTTTTTTTTTTTAAATGTATCTGTTTCCATTAGCAGACTTGCAATATTTAGGTTTTGCTCAACTCTAGGGGTAATGGAAACGCACCTTGGGACAGTTTTGTTGTTTTTATTATTCTTTTCAACACAATTCAAAAGTAATGTTTCACTACAGTATTATTTAGCTCATTTCAATGTATTACTATGTTTTCAGTTATTTTGAGTGACTATTGTATATTTAGGCTTTTCTATAATGGGGTGGGGATGGGGGTGGTACATTTGAGCATCTATGTATGTTTAAAAGTAACACAGGAATATCGATGTAATTGGCCTCGTCTGTTAGTGGTTTTAATGGTTAAGTCAGCAGCTCGAAAACAAGCATTAGGTGATGCTGTGTTGCTCTGGATGTCTCAAAATGAATAAAAGTCTATGTAATAATTCATAAGTGTATCTTTTTTATTTTAGGGAGGGGGGCGAGGGTTATGTCGTTTCTTTTTCTAAAAATTCGTCTTGCTGTGTCTGACAATGGACATCATTCCTGCTGATGTTAAACATAAACAAACACATGATATTATTATTGTTTTGGCTGTCCATGTTCTATCTAATCAGGGAAAATTATGACCCATCATGAACAAAAAGCCAATGTGGGAAGAACTGATTGTCAGTCTGTACAAACAACATGACAAGCCTGACACACCCTTCATGGGCTATAAACACTCTGGAATACACACTTTACATAGCTCACTTTTCGCTTTCAGCAGCTGTACAGTAAAATCTGTGCAGCACGTCTGGTCAGAATACAGTCTGCTTACTTTATTACATGTCAAAGTTTCTATAAAATAAAAATGAAGACTGGAAGTATTTCACAAGTCTTTGAGGGAAAATGTGTTTATTATATTTGGCACTAGAACAAAGAAGTGAAGTAAAAATCAGGCAAAACAAGCCAAAGGTTGATTTAATGTTATATTCCCTTACAGTAATATATTTAAAGTGGTTTATTTATGAGGGCTGATCTGAAATGTGAGATTTAACAGCTCAAGCACCACATTTCTAAATTGTGATTACAACATAAAATATTAATATTTAAATTAACAAAAACGATAAAAGTCAAGAGATATTTGTAGAAATGAAGCACTAAACAGGTTGGACATACCTCAGGTTAAAAAAACCTGGGCTTAGTTGTCATGTCTCAAATGCAGAAACTTATAACTTTTAAAATAAAAGAAAAAGATCACCACAGATCTTCTGCTTTTCTAAGGTGGTTGAAACCAGCTCCCAATTGATCAACTTTTAATTCTAAATATTATAAATAGAAGCACAAATGTCCTGAAGGCAGAGTTAGACGTCGCCCCTTTTTTCTGTAATGGGGGATGCTGTGGGAATCTCATATGTAACACACTGGGAGCCACTGCATGGTGACGTGTGATTTCCAGGCACAGTCACGGTTTCTGGGTTGGGCGTTGTGTTGATCACCATGATTGTGGGTCTGACTGTGTTCATTGTGTCTGGTTCAGGTGTAAAGGTGCTTCCTTCTCCTGAGGTCAAGGTTGGCATGGCGGTGGCAGTCATGACCACCGTGGGTTGGTCTGTGACAACCTTCTCGGTAGACTCAGAGGACTCAGAGGACTCAGAGGACTCTGAAGACTCTGAAGACTCTGAAGACTGACTTTCTGAAGTATCTGATGAGTCCTCAGCCATGTTGAAGGCAAAATGCCTGTTGACACCAGCCAGAAATCCATGAATGTGGTCCTTGTCAGCAATGTCGGCGTCATGATACCTGCGGGTCTTTTATGACAAGAAAAGGGAAATAATTATTTCATGCAAATACTGTTTTGTACCTGAAGCATCTGCAGGACATTATTAGTAATCATATTTTAATGCAATGCATGCAAAAGCAGTAGATACTGCAAGAAGGTGAACTACTATTCAGTCTACATGTGACATCAAAACTTTAGGATGCTGCTTTAAAATTGTTCTGAACAATCCTGGATATGAGTTACAGTCATTTATTAGTTCTGTATTGCAAAATAAGAATTTTTCTTGCAACTACATTTAGTCATTAAATTTAGTAAACAAATTTGTATTTTATTTGTAACTTATTATTTAATACTATTTTTACTACATTTTTAATTAAATCGTTGGATTTTAAGTGTAATTTGTGAGAACTGGCACCTTATGCTGTTTTTCAATCTGTACTTCTGTATCTTTTACAATAAATCCATCCATCCATTTTCTACCGCTTTGTCCCTGAACGGGGTCGCAGGGGGGCTGGAGCCAATCCCAACTGTCAACGGGCGAGAGGCGGGGTACACCCTGGACAGGTCGCCAGTCCATCACAGGGCCAACACACAGAGAAAAACAACCACACACACTCACACACACTCCTATGGGCAATTTAGAGTCTCCAATCAGCCTATCCCCAAGGTGCACGTCTTTGGACTGGTGGAGGAAGCCGGAGTACCCGGAGAGAACCCACGCTAACACGGAGAGAACCCACGCTAACACAGGGAGAACATGCAAACTCCACACAGAAAGATTCCTGGTTTGACCTCCCGCCCCAACTGAACTCGAACCGGCAACCTTCTTGCTGTGAGGCCACAGTGCTAACCAACTGCTCCACCGTTCAGCCCCCTATTCGACTAATAATACTAAAACTAATCATCTTTTGCTCCCTTTATATAGTCCATGTTTAATTGTGTTTTATCTTATGGGTAAAACATTATTGAATAAAACTTAATGATATTTAGTAGAATAATTTGCACATAAACATCTATAGTTGTTTTTCCACCATAAAACACAACAGTAATAAAAGTTTGGCACAGATTTCAGGCATTGAGAGAAGGATATGAAGGAAGCCTGCAGTGCTTTCTGGTCAGCTTACTGGTTTTGCAGACGTTGTTGTGAGAAAGACGATGACGAGGACGGTTTTCAGCAGCTTCATCTCTGATTATTTACTGTCTGCAAAGGAGGGAGGCCGCAAACAACACAGCTACAAGCAAAGAGATGCTTTCAATAGGTTTGGATTACATTTATACAAAAAACATTTATTTAAATGAAAACATCTAAATGTAACAGATAAATCAATATGCATCTACTTCATGGTCCCATTTAATAAAGATATACAACCCAAACAAAACATGCAGCAAATAAAATCTTACCTTATTTCTCTATTTCCAGATGTGCTCTGAAATCCTCCGAAATGCTCTGTAAAGCCAGCTGGATTCCTTGCAGCTGTGGTCACTGTGTTTGACTGCAAATAAGTCCGAGCTGTTGCTCATATACGCTGGTTGGGCACGGGGGCTGGTCTGGGGAGGGCTTTGATGAACAGGGAACCTGGGGCGATGATTGTGTAAGATTGGTTTTTCTGAGGCTGAAGTGGTGGGGAGGAGTAGAACAGGAGGTTTACCACACAATCCGGAACAAGTGGCAAGTTTATGTTGACATGGTATAATTTATTATTAGGAAATACATACAGGACATATTTTGATATTCAGAAACAAACTGTTGTACAACTGATTGTTGATCTTGTGAGACATAAAAGTCTGAGATATGGGAGGAACTGACTCATCCCAAGCTCTTCTCATAATGTTAGCTGAACAGGGTCAGGGAACTGCTCGATAACTGCATGTTAAGCATTTTCTTCCTGCAGCAGGAAATGACACACTGTCTAAATCAACACCAAACAGTGACATGCAAATTTAATTCTATTTTTGGTTACAACCATGTACCAGCATCTATATAAGGAGTTGGATCTGAAAGAAGGAAGCTAAGCTATCAAACAAAAGCTTTGTGTTTGAGTCAAACCACAGTTTTTTCACTTCCCTTTTTCTGTCTTTATTAAAGCCTTTACATTCTACTTGTGTACTACTTAGTTCTGCACTGATGACGAGGAAATACCATATTTAAAAACTAAATTTAAAAACTGATACAGTGATGTCTTGGACATAGTGGTCACAGCAATTCAAAGTCAGTTTAAGCATGGTTGAAATTAGATTCTACGATGATGATGATGATGTTTTATGTAGCAGTTCTACCATAGAAGAAGTCACATCTACAAGACTTTGCTAGATGTACTATTACCATCCAACAAAACAGAGACACATACATCTGATGTTAACCCAAGAAGGTTTTTCATTCCACAAAGAAAGATTCACCAACATCTTTATTATCACCGGAAGCTGAGGCAGGCCACCTCACTACCTCAGTGCTGGCAGCATTTTACAGGTGTGTGTGTGTGTGTGTGTGGAGAGCACTCTGGGGAGTGAAGACTGTTTCAGATACCTGGCTGCTAATTGATGTCCTAATGGACTCAGCTGATCCAGTCTGTCCTCCTGACCCGACTTATGGGCACTTACCCTCACTTCCTATGGATCTCCTGATCCCCTACCCACCCAATTCTCCTGTCTGGATGAAGACCACCTGCTGCAGGCTACAAACCTGAACTGGTATTTTAGAATGTAGATGAGCTAGGTGATAACAGTCCTAGGCACATTTGCCTGTCAGTCCTGGTAGAGGATCTCTTCTTCAATGTGGGCTCCATGAGGTTTCTTTGTTTTTTTTTCCCCACAACTGGGTTTTTTAGGAGTTTTTGCTAACCAAGAAGGAGGGTCTAAGGACAGGGATGTCCTGGGTCTGCTTAGTTTGGTGTAGTCATTACTGTGTTTATTGTGTGTTATGTCTACTGATGTGTGTGGAGCCCTTTGAGATGACTTTGTTGTGATACAGGGCTATATAAATAAAATTGAACTAAATTATTATGGATTCCACACATCCAGTGTCCATCCTCTCTTGGGAAAGAAGCTGCAGAGACACCAGGTCCCTCGGATCCAGTGCAGCTTTTTCCAAGAAGCGGTCAGATTGGTGAAGCCCATGCCATAATGACACATTGCTATACCTCCAGCTGTCACACTGCTATCAGAAACACTGCCCATTTTTTTTAGAGGGGTATTGCACCAAAAAAATTGTATTTTGAGCTGCTGACAGCATAGTAATACTTCACTGGGATGTTACCCAACTGCACTGTTTTTATTTTTTAAATTTCTCTAAAAATTTGAATATTTGTGGGTCAAATATAACTCAAAACACCACAGGTAAAAAACAAACAAACCCTGTTTTTGTGAGGTCGAAGCACTTCTGTTACAAAATAATTAAAAAACTCGCAGGCCCTCCTTCTGAATAGCAGATACTCGCCTTGCAGGCATACAAACCATGCCTATTGACACATATGTATGGATGTTAGCTTATTATCGGACTTGGGTTCTCTAGTTTTAGACTTTTAAGCTACAGGATTGTCAAAGTCTGGTCCTAGATCTACTGTCCTGCAACTTTTAGATTCAAATCTACCAACACACAGAAATCACATGGCTGAATTCTCCCACCTTCATGTCATCCAGCTTTCCAGAAGCCTGGTAACAAGCCTTTCATTTGGTTGAGTGTGTTAGTTTCAATAGCAAACATGGTAAAGGAGGAGAACATCATTATAATGAACGTACTCAGAAAGAGAAATTAACACAAGCCGTGCTGTGATGGGGTCCCACACAGTTATTAAATGCATTACAGCTTCATTCTCTTTTTTTGCTGCGTGCAGATCAGCTACACTACACAAGGCTGTGATGATATCGTACTGTTTGCTATGTCTGGGTATGTATCTTTAGGCTTGCTACCAATACAAAACTAATGCATAAATACTACAGAAGAAAAACAGAAGGCTTTGTTTGCATGCATATCTGCATTTAACATAGAACATAAATGTGCCTGAATATCACAATACAGATGGCTAATAGATGGGTATTTTTTTAACCCCAAAAACATTTAAATATGTTGGTCCCTATACAGGCAATATCTTATAAACTGTTTTTAAATGAACTAAACTGATCTTACTGGAGGAGTTTAATCTGATTCTTAAGCTGTGTCCAAATTCAGGATCTGTGAAGAGTGTACTCTTCATAGTGTGCTTACTATTAGTGAAATGAGACAGCCTACCAAGCGTATGAGAACTGCCCATAGAGTTCCAGTCCTCTGTTGCCTAACAATTTCGTATGCTGTTTATCCATTTAATGTTCCCATTCTTCCACAAAAAACACAAAATGTGAAAGAAAAGACAGAAAATGGTGCCAGATATTTCAGTGTTATTTCTTTTCATTACCTGTGTGTCTAAATTACAAACATGTGGAGGAGGAGGCTACTCGGGCTGAGGGTGCATTGAAGCTCTCTCCTCTTCATAACCTGTCAGACTGACATTTACTTCACAAAAAACAAAAAATTCCTCGTCAAACACATGTAATAAAATGTATTTGTGGTTATGGGACACAAAGCTCCTGCCGTCTCAACTTGTCTGCTGGGACCAATATGGGTGCAATGAATTCTGGGAGAAAAGAGGCTGTGAAGGATACATCGCTTGTGGCCTTCCTTTTAAGCTAATTTGGATGCAAATAAAGTGCACATTTGAAGGGTGGATTCAAAGGAGCATTCGTTTTGGGTCAGCACTTTGTGGGGCAGTAAGACATATGTTGAATTGAGACACAGCTTATGTGCTACAGAAGAAACTTTTTTATCTACGCTGTGAAGTAAATTCTTCTACTATGGAAATGGGCTTTGTCAAAGTGGAGTCAAGGCTTTAAACTTGAACCATAAATTTCACCATTCTTGATCAACACAAACATCACAGGCTGAGCTAAAACGTGACCACAGTTTTGGCAACTGACAATAAAAGCTTGATTGACGCGATGATGCAGTAACTGAGACGGACTGAGGAAGTGGAATGTAACACTAGAGACGCAGTGGAGACACACTTTGATCAGACCTGTGTGTGTGTGCGACACCACCGTGTTACTTCATCGCTCTGACACTTCCCCCCTCCTCTCTTCCTCCTTCGTCCCTTTGCGAAATTCCCATGAAGACCTCAGCATGAATCACAAACATAAGTCATGAGTCTGCTCCCCATCAGATGTTTAAGGACACAAATCAACTCAACAAACAAGATAAAAATATCCAAAAGCTCACACAGAAGCAGATGTAAAAGTGACAGCGCAAACACCGCAGTCAGTATAAACAATAACCACACCAACACAAAAATGTTTTTATCTTCATTTTTAAGGGTTTTACAACAGCATAAGCCATTATTTATCACAGTAAGTGTTTTCTTTTCTTAGAAACAATGACTTGTGCAGAGACAGACTATCCCCTACCTGGCCCAAAAAAAAGAGTTGCCCTAAAAAACAACAACAGAACAACCAAAAACAGTCACGCTCTAATGATTTTTGGACCACCTATAACAGTGTCATTGAACATGTCAGAAGCAAACAATGCATTGACACATTACATTTACTGTAATAAGGTCATCAAACATTTGGCTTGCTGATCAGAAATCGGTTCCGGTGCAGATTCACACAGTCTCATTCTGCGGCTGCTGTCTCTCAGCTTCCTTTTCAGTCCACCAATGGACAAATAGTCCACGTCTTTCCAGTTCATTGCTTTCCAGTTTGCCCAGAAGATTGTATGAATACGGGCTGCTTATGGGAAACTGATAAAAATGTATTCCCTGTTTTTGTGCCTTCTCACCTCGAAGGTTTGATCAGTCAAATGTATGTGGGATCACTTTATTTCCCCAGTAAAGACAAATATCTGGTCTATTTCACTTACTGACTTAGTATTTTACCCTACCATGGCAGTGTGTATGATATTAATAAATGCTGGTAGGTGGCTGCAACGCAGTGCATGATGCATGGCAGAAGCAGCTTTGACTATATGCACACTTTACTAAAACTGCTAAAACTTTACTGATTACTGTCGGATAACTATCTCCTGTCTCTGTTATTGTTAAATAATCTATTTCAGCTAGATGGTTATTTCCTAAAATTATAAGAGGTCTGGCTGCAGCCATGCTGGATACATGAAGTAGACTGGATATGCAGTCCCCAGCAGTCACAGGGTTAATCAGAAGGCATGGGTGCCTGCTCTGTGCTTGCACACATTATTCAGGTCTGGTCAAAGTCCTCCCTGCTTCATGCCAGAATCAGCGGCTCTCATTAAGAGGCTGCATACTATCACAACCTGCACCATCGGCTCAGTAGGAGTTATCACTGTAAGACTGTTGAACTCCAAACTCAGCAAGAAGTTAAGTATTGTTGCTGCTCAAAAATAATGTGCAACAATGCTGCAAAATGTCCCCATTACAAGCATGAAATCTGTTTATATCACAATTACCCACATTCACAACTTCCTTTATTTTTTTTACCTATTGTTACTTCCCCATTTATTCTCAGTTTGTGAGCCTTTACCAGAGCCGGACTGGGACAGCCAGTCCAGTCACATTCACTCAGGCCATCCTTACTCATATTCTATAACCATGAATCTAAGCACACACACATCGAAATAATCACTAAAACCTAATTTTTCTATATAAAATTAAAATTAATGTCTGCATACACTTTGAATTAATTCCAACATTCAGACGAGTCCACTTTCAAGCTCCGTATGCTGCAGTGTGTGATGATGCCACAGCCACACCATTTATTGCAAGTTGTGCCAAACAAACAGACATACTTGGAAAATTATACATGACACCTCTCATATTGTGTCATTGTGCATTAGAGGAGACATTGCTGAAGAGTTTGATATATAACATGTGCATGTTGTTTAACTGGACTCATCACAAAAAAGTAGAAACTGATACAGATAATATCACAATTTAATGCCGATATTGGCCAATAATATCTACATGCTGATGATATTGGACATGTCTGGTTTTACCATTAAAATTAACCAATAAATTGCCAACTTAATACCACATCGGAGCTCTCACTTAGTCTAAGACTTAGTAGAAGTCTCATCAATACTGAATACATGACTCAAGCAGTGTCACAGAAAAGCCCATTTATTCAGTGAATCAGCCTTTTGTCTGAGTCAGGATCACAAACAGCACTAGAAACTATTTTACTTATATTCAGCCATGTTTGGGAAATGCCCCTGTTTCACTTTAATGAATAACATCACCCTCACAACAAGAGAAGGTCATAAGATTGGTTTGGCCTAGATCAGTCAGTCAACTAAAGTTTATCATTGGTTCATGTGTGTAGAAACTCCCTGAAAGCTAAAGAGTGGGAATCAAACTGTGTTTTTAGTTTGTTTTGAAAGGTAAAGCCTGTAATTAAGTTATATCAGGGCATTTGTAGCTCAGGTGGAAGAGCAGTTGTCTTTCAACTGGAAGGTTGGGAGTTCAATTCCAGGCTTCTCCTGACTACATGCTGAAATGCCCTTGGGCAAGACACTGAACCCCAACTAGCCCCCCGATGTGCCTATCGTGTGTGAGTGTATGGGTGAATGTGACTATATAGTGTAAAGCACTTTGAGCGGTCGATAAGACTGGAAAAGCGCTATATAAGTATGAGTCCATTTACCATTATATCATATGCTTATAGTATTTAAAGTTACACATGTTTTTCTTGGTTAGAACAGGTGTTGCAGCATTTCCTGAGGAAATTTACATGTTTCCTTTTGACGGCAAATGAGGTAGGTTGCTTTTGTCCCTCTCTGTCATGTTTGTAAGGCAGCCAAAAGGGATAAAGTATCCACTGGACCAATATGGTGCACATTTCACAAGGGGTCACTGTTATATATCTCTCGTAGGGTGTACTAATAACAATTTATTTGTCACGCAAAGTACGATGAAGACATGGATGCTGGTTACTCAACTTCTTCATTTATTTAGTATGCAAACTTAATGCAGTGTAGCGTAGTGTAAGCTTCTGAAATCATGACAGAGGCCTCCTGGATGTCTTTCTTGAACATTTTATGTTCGTTTTA
>JBAMHV010000020.1:20905842-20927564 GCA_037177535.1 Pseudomugil gertrudae | reverse complement strand
CCACGCTAACACGGAGAGAACCCACGCTAACACAGAGAGAACCCACGCTAACACAGAGAGAACCCACGCTAACACAGGGAGAACATGCAAACTCCTCACAGAAAGAATCCCGGTTCGACCCCCGCCCCAACCAAGGCTCGAACTGTCAACCTTCTTGCTGTGAGGCCACAGAGCTAACCAACTGCATCACTGTGCAGCCCCCCAATGAATATAATATAGCATAATTTGCAATAACACATATTATACCAGTACAATATCCAAACAAAACCTCATCATCACAAACACTATCAGTCTCATCATGACATCTGATGGGCTACCAAACTCATGTGGCACAGGGGGAGTACACTGCTGCTGGGTTTTGCATGTTTGTATCTCAATATTCAAAAGAATCAAATCTCATATTTTAACTGGCAGATTTTAAAATATCAACTCCATACTATACCTATCTTGAGTATGTAAGTAAATATTGCCCCACATCTCCTATGAAGACATTTACTGTGCCTGCCGGTCAGGATGTATGTTAAAACTTTGAATGTTAATATTGATATTTAAATCTGTTTCGATTTACAGACTAAGGTCAGACATATCTTTTTTTTATTTTTTACATTATGGTTTTTATGTACAGTACAATGCAGCTAGATGACTAGCAGCAGGCCTGAAGAAATATAACAGGAAGATTCAAGATTGTTTATTTGTCATAAACATGTTCAACACAAGTTCAACAATGCAATAAAACACTTAGAATGAGAACAACCATTCAACTCGCTAAGATAAAAGTACTAATAGCATGCAATAATAGTTCATATTGAAAAGGTGTGGCAGAGATACAAGAGGAAAAAAAGGAGAAGAGATCAGTGATTTTGCATTGCACATAGTACGGCTTATTGCAACAGTAATAGCAGCATTTGCAGTGAGGTAGTGGTATACCTGATACATTCAAGCTGGTTTAGTGCAGTATTCAAGAGTTCAGTAGTCTAACATCTTGGGGGTAACTGAGTCTTTTAGTGCGTGCTGGAAGGCTCCTGTACCATCTACCAGAGGGTAGCAGACGAAAAAGTCCTTGTGCTGGATAAGTATGATCTTTAATGATACTGTGTACCTTATGCAGATCCCTGCTGTGATAAATGTCCTAGATGGAGGGGAGACTGCTGCCTACTGGCTAGAGAGAGCTCAGAGAAGAGACAGAATGGAAGACAAATACTAAAGTAGGTGTCATTAAGGGGCAACAGGGTTCAGCAATGTGACTTTAGTAAGGCATAACACATGTTCTCATTCTATAGTTACCTCCGCCAAGAAGGTTATGTTTTCAGGAGAGTTCAGGAGTTTGTTTGTTTGTTATAAAGTTATGAACTAATTTTCAGGAAATCTTTCAGAATGTTTTGAAATGATGAATTTTTGGAGGTGATCTGGATCACCGTCTGGATCCAGGAATGTTTCAAAGGATTCTTTATCGTTGCGAGATAGGGGCATTTTCAGCCAATCTAACATGAGGAAAATAATAGGCTTGATGGAGGTTTGCACTCTCTGAGTGCTTTTCTTGTTAGTTGTTGCATTTTCCAACATACCCATTGCAGAATCAGAGCACGGGTTCTGTTGCCTGTGTAAGACAGCAGTTTTAAATGCTAATTCAAATGTACAAAGTGAGTAGGTAAACCGATTTGAGAATGTGGTCAAGTAAATGTTGCAACTGCTGATTGTGTTGCTTGAAAACAAAGGGCCACACTTCCATATTAAACTCAGTTTTACCTAGTTTATACAATTGTGCAAATCACCTGCAGTGAAGTAGTTTTAAAACACAACTACGCGGGGATACTGCCTGTCAGGATTGATTTTACAGATACAGGTCAGGCACAGGATATTTCCACACACCTCGGTGGGAGCTGAGCATAATAGACACTTTGTGCTGTGACCTCGCTGTGACATACTCCCTCTGCTCCCAATGGATTGCTTAATTAATTGGCCTGGCTGCTAATAGCTCTGAATTAGTTTGCAAAACAAATGAGGAAGGCTGCCGTTCTCTGGAACCTCTGGAGATCGGAGGTGAAGGAGCTGTTGTTCAGTGAAATGCAAGACGTCTCTGTTTGAATAACTTTTTAACTCTCATGTTTTATGATGATAAGCCTTGGAAATTCAATATGGGTGTGTTTCATTTATACGTTAAAAGCAAAGAGAAGGTGCAGGGTGAGCTTGTTGCTTCTTTAACTTCACTTTGACACAAGTGGGTCTTTAATGATTCTGGATTTTGAACCTGGGCCCACACAGTCCTTAGAGCCCTTTTCTTTTAAAGAATTTTTCGCTTTTACAACACAAGAGCTGTGTTGCTCCTGCTAAATACAAAGAGGGTAAAACATTAAAGGGATTTTCAGGTGCCACTTGATCAATAGAATAATGGGGGTAATTATCTCTGAAGTGGAGAAAGGTCCGCAATTTAAACAGACTGTTTGATTGAGGTTGGAGTTTAGCCACCACTAGATTAAGTCCAAAGCAGAGGTGTCCATCTGCATGTGTGTGTGTTGTTTCTACTGTATGTGCATGCATTTCAAGACTTGTAAGGCAGTTTCACAAAGTAAACAATACTTTATTTAACCTTGTAGCCTTGAAGTCCCCGTTTGATTAAATCTGTGAAGCTTGACCTTTGAAAGGTGAAGTCAGGCAGCCTTTTTGTTCTACTTAGAAGAACAACAACAAGAAAAACAATCCTGGCTACCTGCTAGGTGATATATTGATTCATAATTCAGCTGACAGCAGAATGACTTGAACTCTGAGTTATCCTTATCCGCTTGGTGCTGAGCGCTGGTATATTATAGGCCAGTGACCGAGTGCTTATTGTTGAGTGCATCAATATGTTGGTGGACGTTTTAGCTGCTGTAATCTTGTTGTGAGATCCATTTTCATCAACTATCTAACTGATGTTATGCATCTATAGTTCTGTGCCATGATTTCTGATAATGTTCCAGTAGACACCCAAAGACTGCAGCAGAGGTGCGACTGCTGTGGCAGATCATTTCTATGTGTTACCGGGTTGAATAACTTCTCCCGTGACAATAGTCACTAGAGATGTAACAAAACCTTCATCTACATTGATTAAAATAAAAGTATACTGCAAACATTGCTTTAGGCTTAGCCATGACTTGTGACATCCCCCAGGGAGCAGTCTTAAGATCTCTTCTGTTCAAATTGTTTATCTTGTTTTTGGCTCAAATACTACACAACTCTAAACGGAATGATCACAGTTATGTAGACGATACACAACTTTATGTGGCACCATCACTGGACAACTTCAGCCCACAAAAAAAAAGTGTGGACCAAAGAAACACATAGATGAAAGAGAGTTTTCTACTAATCTTCAAATCTGCAATTACCTTATGTTTTCCAATCATTTGAATTTAATTAGGTTTGATTAGGCTGTATTATCATTTTTTCTATTTTTTACTGCTTTTTACTACATTTTAATACATTTTTTATATAATCTGTCATGCTTTTAGTGTTTTAAAGCATTTTGAATCACCCAGTTCAGACAATTTGCCATACAGATAAACTTACCTTTCTAAGATTTGCTTAAAATATACAGCAAACATGGGAATACTGTCATTTGTTTCGCTTCAGCGACCAACATTTTTTAAAGATAAGATGTGTGTGTGTGTGTGTATGTGCTGTGTCTGCAACCCTGATGGGCCACAGTTCAGAGCAGTAGTTGTGGAACGATGGCCTCAACATATTTGGTTCTGACTTTGGGAACCAATGAAAGGACTTCAGACCCACAAGGGCAGATAACATGAAAGCAAGTCAAATAAATATAAAGCCCAGGGCATTTATAATCTTTTAAAATAACCTCAAAATAAATCCTAAAGTACATGGGGAGAAAATGTAGCAATTTAAAAACTAATGTGTTCCCATCTCTGGCCCTCTCACACTGCTGGGTTCTGGAGTAATTGTAGGTAATAAATACTCTTATTGGGAAGACTGGCAAGCAGGGCATAATAATAATCTTTTCCACTGAAAATAAAAGGATGCATCTGTATGCTGGCAGAGAAACGGGCAGACTCTGGCAGTGTGAAATAGACTCTCTCTTACCCTCAGAGCCAGTCATTAAAATCTCCGTTTTGTGCTGCTTAAGCTGTAGAAAAATCTCTGCTATACACAACTTTTTATTTAAACTACAACTACACTCCTCACTGTCTACATTATCAAAACTTTTCACAACATTGTTTCTCTTTGCAGTTCAGTGGCGAGCAGCAGCTCATCTCCTTCTGCTTTGTGTTCCCTCGTGGCAATCACCCAAACTTAATGAGCCAGTGACCTTTCTCCACATTTGCACAGACAGGCAACTACCAAGTCCCCCACCAAACTGTATGATTTGCATTTATATTGATGGGTGGATGTGATGATTGATGATTGCATTGGTTGCAGAGGCTGCCGTCTGGGCACTGTTAGATAAAATAACATATTGAGTCATTCTTTTGGTCTTCTCGGCCTGTCCAAATCCAGACAACATATAAAATTTATGTTTTGCACATTTTTCTGATGATGATCTGGCTAGATTGGGTTCAAGGGTGATGATCAATCTGCGGCTGCTGAAAGGAGATATGAAAAGAAGAAAGACTTTGGACACTATTGAGGAATGTCACTTACTATAATATTCATTTCTGTTTCTTTTCAAAGGAGACCAACATTCAATATCAAGAATATTGATGTAGAATAATCCCTGATGCACATGCTTATTGAGTACAAATAGATACTATTAGTTATTACCCTTGGGCAACAATGAGTGACATGGACAGTTTACAACTTTCCTCCCTTTTTAGTTCCAAAACAAACACTGCATCTAACTTTAGTATAGAAATTGTTCTACTTGCAGGGATTACAGACCTTTATATGAGCAAGAGAAAACTCTGAATCCAGGCCAGTAAAAGATCAGACTGAGGTTCTGCACATCCAAAAATCAGCTAAATCTGCATCTTGAACTCATTTTTCCCTCTGGGATGTCAGTATTCTTGTGCATGCTTAGATCTAGCTGCTTTTGAGGTTTTTATTTTCATACCATACACACTTCCCATTATACACAGCCTGGGCGTGATGAAGCTTCAAGTGACAAGCAGAAGCTTTTCTATGCTTCCCCCACAGCTTTGTAATCCAAGGCCAAAAAGACCTATAGGCAATTTCTTTTTTTCTTCTCCTCTTCTTCCTGCAAGCAAAGCCTCCTGATCAGCAGATGGGTTCTAACCTCATGGTATGAAAAAACAGCCCAAAAAATCATATACATATGGAAACAGAGTGGGACGCAGGCAGCAGCATCAATATCCATTCATCCATCTCCTGTCAGACAGTTATCTCTCATTCAGAACTTCCTTCTTGGAGTCATAGATTCAACAAACTGTTGGAAACATGTCTCCGAGACTTTGTTCTATATTGTCATGAAGCATCACACAATTAGCTGCACATCCATAATGAGAATCTTCTGTTTCACTACAAAAACATCTTGTTCATCTACATCCACGATGTTAAATACCCTTCAACACATCCATGACGAGAATCTTGTCATATTCTGAGCAAGCATGAAGAAGATGTGTGGACCCAAGGCAGGCAGGTAGGAGGCAGAATGCATATCTATGCTGGTGAGGATATTTATTATAATGAAACTGAAAACATGACACTGCCAGAAAGAGAGCCAACAGAAACTAACTATAACTACAACTAATGAACCACAACCCAGGCTAATGAACGCAGAGGCTGCATGGATCGAAGCCCTGACTCAGCAGGACAGCCTGGAGGCCAAAGGGACAGGGGACCGGACTCAGGAGGACGGCCCGGAGGCCGAAGGAACAGGGGACCAGACTCAGGCGGACGGCCCAGAGGCCGAAGGGCCGGGGGATCAGGCTACAGAGGAGCGTCCACCCACGGGACCTCCTTGGACTCGGGATCAGGAACTGGAACAGAAGGAGCGTCTACCCACGGGACCTCCTTGGACTCGGAAATTGGAGGAGCGTCCACCCACGGGACCTCCTGGGACTTGGAACCGGGAGGAGCGTCCACCCACGGGACCTCCGTGGACTCGGGATCAGGAACAGGAGGAGCGTCCACCCACAGGACCTCCTTGTGATCGGGATACATGAAAGGGGGCGGCGTGGACCAGGGCTGTTGCTCAGACTGCAAAGAAGCAAAGAAGTCTAAAGTGGCCAGTGTGGAGACAACATCTGCAAGCTTGCATGCAGGCCAGATATCAGGACCATGTAGCCCTAACCCAGAGGCTTAATGCAAAGATCCTGAGCCTGCAGGACCCGCTGGAAAAGGGTCCCAATGCTCAAGTTGCTTGTCTACAGCAGGAAAACTCAAACCTCCGTGAGGCTCTCAACCAAGCAACTAGTCAAGCTATAAGCAAGCAAAATGCAGAGCTGACCAAGCTGCGACAGGAATGCACAAAGTTGACCAAGGAGCTTGGTGAGATGGCAGAAAGTCTGCTTGCTGATGAGCACATCAGGAAAGGACTGGAGTCCAAAGTTTCCGCTATTGAGAAGCAGCTCTCACAGGCCAGCCATGAAGAGGCTGAAAAGGCATTATATAAGGTAAGTAGAGGAGTCGTGTGAGGAGCTTCAATCCACCTGCCGGCTCACATCATGGAGGAACGTAGGAACGACTGATTAGGTCAAATAGCAAGGTGTTAAATTCCATTTTGAAAGTGCAGAACCTGAATGATGAAGGTCTTCATACAGTCCTGTGTGAGGTGGAAAACATCATTAACAGTTGACCAATAACTAAAGCCTTCTTGGACCCATACAACTTGGAAGCTTTAACTCCAAACCACCTCCTCCTGTTAAAGACTTCACCATCTCTTCCACCTGGAGTATTCCAACTCACCGATGTATACACACACAGAAGGTGGAAGCAAGTCCAATACATGTCTGACTTGTTTTGGAAAAGATGGGTAAAGGAATATCTACTGCAACAACAGGAGCGTCAGCAATGGACAGGAGTGAAGAGGAACCTCATCGTGGGAGATCTTGTTCTTATTATGGACAATTCTTCACCACGAAACAATGGCTAATGGGACGAGTGATGGAGACTTTTCCAGATCGAAGAGGATTTGACAAATTTGTATCAAGACCCAGACTGGCTGCTTGGACCGACTCATCACGAAACTGTGATTCACAGGAGGCAGATAACAGTTGAACTTTTGGACTTTAGTCAGACTTTGTCTCAGCTTGGACTCTTTTGGTTTTCTTTTCTTGTCTTGTTTGACTTTTTTCAATAGAAGATGGTCTCTTTAATTAAGGGGATCCCAGTGGGTAATATTGCTGGACACTGTTTGGTGAACATGGTTTGTTAAACACTGTGTTTTCTTTGTATGTATATATGCCTCCTATTTGATTAGTTATGAATGATTATTATGTGATGTCACAATAATCAGGGGCTGGTGTGTAGGAGCCATAAAATGGTTGTGGAGTAATTGTCACTGGGTGGCTGACCTGCTGTAGGTGCTTACCATGATGATGACAGGTGGATGGGGGTCACGTGGATGACGACATAGGTTTAAACAGTTAAAAGGCGCCGTCAGCCAGTCACTGGGTTTTGGCTATAGAAGGCTGAGTAGCCGTAATTTTTGTTGACTGCACGCCATATGTATGGTGTTTTACAAAGTGACCTTTAAACACTTCTTTAAATGGCCTACATTATGTTAAGCTTTGAATAAAGCATGTGGACAATAAAGAAATGTAAATCTATGTATGTGCTTTATTGGAACTGACAGCACGTCATACAAATAGACCGGACCCAGCCACAACACCTTAGTAGCAACGCAGGAAAGTCGCTACATGCGCATCGTCATAAGGACAAGCCATGCTCAGTGACATCTCTGAAGCAAACTAACCTGCCAGAGTAAGTTGCTATACTTATGTATATATATACTTATATACATTACCTCAGTTTCCGGAACTTGAGTTTATCTATAACTTCCTCCTAAACATACCCGGGTATGTCACATAACCCACTTTCTGGAACAGGGGCTAGCCTTTAAACCCTGAAGTAACATTATGTCAACAGGAGTGAAAAGACTGGAGTCTGCAAGCATTTCTGTTGCCACACAAGGGATAAAAGTTAAAGAAGCAAAATAGGATCTACAAAGTAGAAAAAGTAAAAATCCTGCTGATACAGCACTAAGCTTATAGTAACAAGAAATATTTTAAATACCATCTCAAACATGACAGCTGTGTGAAGAGAGCAGTCACAAACCTCCTCTGATTAGATGCTGAAATGTATTTATTCCCATGAACAGCATAATCTCCTGTCTCCACTGGCAGTGAAGGACCATTTGAAACTGTTTTTTATGATTCTTTCTTTTATCACTTGTAGGTTTCAGTGTCATGTTTGAAAGCACAGATGTTTATGTGTGTCATAGTTTGCCAGCCATGATGCTGGTTAGCTGCAAACACTGATGATGCGCTGAGAAGCTTTTATCTGGTTTCTGTGAATTACCAGAGGAGACAAGGACGTCTGTTATTTGTCTCCGTATCCAATACTGTTTGTGCAAAGAGCTCGTCACCAGGTTTCATGTTTCTTCATTGTACAGTTATAAAAATAAATAAATGTTAACTCTATGATGGGGAATATTAGGACTTTTTATAAATCCATCATCATTTTATAGATCACAGCTAATTTCCATGCAATTCTCAAAGGGAGATAACAGACGAGGTTTGCTACAACAATGGTGAGATGAAATAAATGTCTCTTTTATTTCCTATTACATTCACGTTGTTATCTGCCAACATTTCATTTCTTGTAAAAGATATTAGGCCATGTCTTGTCGACATTTTCAAGCTCAAGATCTTGACTTACACAAACACATCCACATCTTCACCCTGTTTCATGTTCTAATGAACACTCACACACACACATACACACAAATACAAAATGGCAAAGATCTTCAGACAACATTACCCCCCCCCCCCACACACACACACACACACACACACACACACATACACACACTAACTGAGATAACTACACAGTGCATCTTCTAAAGTATTCCAACTCAATCAGGGATGATACAAAAGGCCTCGTCAGAGTTGACGAGCCTTCCTCTTGAGTCTCCTTCTTCCACTGATTGCTGCTATCAGTAGCCGTGTGGGTGAAATGCTGTCTGATAACCCTCCTGCCTCAAATGAGCTCATCTTACATGTTCATGATGGGAGGGATAGTGTCTGTCGAAGCAAATGGCCACATGTCATGGTAAATGTTCCGCGCTCTGTGAATGTCAAATTACAAACTTGTTTCTTTTTTTCCACATTTAACTTTTTTTGGAAAATGGCTTTATAAGTGATTTGTTTGGCTTTTAAATGTGCCGGAGCTGCGTTCTGTGTCTTCTTCAGACGTGTATATCTTTGTAACTATATATTTACATTACACTTTCAATGAAAACAGAATTAACTTAAAGTTGTTCTCTATTGCAAATAGTTGAAAACTTGACAAACCTGAACAATTAGGACCCAAAACATTATAGTATCCATGCAATGAATACTAAAAGCTTGTCTTAATTCCATCCTTCTATCCTGTTTCTCTGAGTTGTGTTGTCCATTTCAGATCGTATACCATCAGAGCACCTTTTCATGCACTTTTGCTATGATATTTTATGTAATTTAAAGAAGAAAGCAAATGGAAATAAAGAAATAAAACTCAGTGTAAAATCACAAAACACATGCTAATAATATACATAATCCGTAAACTGTGATGTAATCCAATAGTTTTATATGAACATCCTGATTCTATTTGTGTCTTGGTTGATGGGTAGAAGTTGTCTTAAATTATCTCAATAAAAAAGTTTCGAATGTAGACCTAAACCGAATAGAAGAAGAAAATCTTTATGAACTGAGAGACCATGGTTGGATGATTTCAGTTCAGTTTGGGTAGAGAGAAGAATAAGCTGCAGTAAGTTTAAAAGCAGGGGGTACTGCTGCTGACATAGAAATTCAGTTAAAATGTTTAACTTATTTAAATGAATGTATTAATGAAAAAAAAAGTTCTAAATCAGCTTTATTTGCACAGCACCAATTACAAACAAGTCGTCTCAATTCTCTTTCAAAAATACAGTAAAATGTATTAAATTACAATCAAATAAAAAATAAATAAATTATATAATCCACAATGGTAAATTCCATAATAACTGTTCTTACAAATTAATTCATGAAAAAAAATTACCAACAGATTGCAACAAATCCTGGATTTAGTCCAGAGGCATGCTATTGCTTCTAATGCAACTAGGATAGGTTAAACGCAGAGAAAGAATTCTCCATTGAGACTGAAAAAATGATAAGTTATTGTTATTACATGCAGAACAAAAGCCAAAAAGAGAAAAGTCAAGAGGACTGCAAGGTGAACTGTTGGATATCCTCCAGCAGTTACAGCTATAGCAGAGGTGCCTACGTTTGGCTCTCAAGGTTCCACCATCCTGCAACTATTACATGCATCCCTTCTCCAACACACATGCATCAAATAGCTGAATTCCCTCTCCTGCATGCCACCCAGCTCTGCAAAGGCCTGGTAACAAGCCATAGGATTCAGCTGTGGGTTGCATCTAAGAGTTGCAGGATGGGAGATTGAACTTGGCCACCCCTAAAGCATCATCACTAAACATCTCTGAGGGTTAAGCCAGCTCTAACTACGTTTATCAGAAAGGAACTTTTAGACCCTGAACTTCCTCTGCATAGGGTCTAAACATGAATAAAAAGGTTGGAAGCATCTTTTTCTCTGGTGGCATCACCTTTAAAAACTCTTATAAAGGAAGCAGCTCAAAGAGGATCCAAACAGAGGAAATGATTCCTTCAAGCCAAATAAAATGAACTTTTAATGCATGTGTCATGGACATAGATCCTGAGTAGCTAGTTTAAATATTTACCTATACTTGAATTATAATAACCTGTATATTTGTAGAAATGAAGGGAAATGGCTCCAAGTGGCATCCAAATAAAAAGCCCATTTTTTAGATCATTGTCCCCAACAGTAATGTAGTCAGTATAGTCAATTAAGAATCTGTGCATCTCATTTTGGAGCCCATTTATAATTCAGGTAAGTTCTACAAACAAAATTTTGGCTGGAAACTGTTGATAAAGGGATAAAGAAGTGACCGGATTGTGTCTGAGCAGCTTATTATTACAGAAAAGCAAAACAAACAGCAAGTAAGAGGCTAATGTTAAAAATGATCCACAGATGGTAACAAAACAAAGCACAAATTTAAAAATGAACTTTACATCACAGCTGCTCAAATCCCAAAGTGTGGAAAGGGAGAACATTAATGCTTTGACTTTCAAAAACACTCCTCACTGTAGGCTACAGCCAAACAATTTCACACTCACTGTATATAGTATATTGTGCACACCCACACTTACACACAGACACCAACAGACGGGCAGTGGTGGATTTGCCAAGAGCCCCAAACGTCCGACTAAACTCCAGTTGTTGGTTGGCCCGATGAGAGTGGTCTCTCACCACTGAGTGCTTCATCTCAGTCATCACAGAGGAGAAAAAAGGAAAATAGTGTTCAGACCTCTCACCAGATTTAACAGTTATTTAAGTCTTTCCTTCTAATGGAATGGCTGCTGGAGGATATGGAGGTGTATCCACAGGGCTTGTTACTATGTAAATGAACAATCATGAGACAGCAGTATCACTTTACTGTTAAATGATGAACTTTTGCTATGATCTGGTAAATATAGACATTATTCATGTTAAATGAATTTTGGTTGTCAGTACTACGTTTGATCCTTTTGCAGATTAATTTCCTCCTGGGTAAATTTTGCTACCGTTCAGTAGTTATGTTTTTCTTTTTACAAGAAGTTTCCTTGACTTTGTATTCAGCTTCCAAAGAAAATAGTTTTTCTGTCTTTGCTGACAAAGTACTGTTCTGTAATTTTAAAGTTTTAATGAATCAAGAATTATTTCTAGCCACATCAAAAAACAGAACTTTTTAGCACACTGTAAAAAATACTGTAAAATAATGTCACAGTAAAATTATTTAATAAAAATTCAGATTATACTTTCACTCATGTGAGTAAAGGTATCTGTCTGTTATGCTTATAAAACGAATAAATTCAGAGTCCAAAAAAAATCCTTTTTTTCGCCATTTTGTGATTTCATTAAGACATGATATTTTAGTGAAATTATTTTTGTAAAACATGGAAATTTCAGGTCTTTTTAGTTACATGGTTTTATGTTATTTTACATTGGACATTTACATTGGACATGTAAACTTTCATATTTATGTAATTGTCTTTAATTACAAAATTAAAGTTGGAAAAAAACATTTTTGAGCTATTAATCTTGAAAATGAAAGTTATTCTCTTACAATCAAACCATTTTGATCAGAACAGCTGTTTCTGTTGCCAAAGTTTACAAACTGAGATCTGTATCTTTACACAATATGAAGTTCTGTAGGTGCTGAAGACCAAGTTTATTCCCAGCATTACTGAAACATGTGTTTTAAACTGGGTGTTTATTCTCTGATTGGGTTAGGAACAAAGCAATAAGTCATGACCCATGCTCGCTTTAAAGCACCAGACTTTGCTGATTACTGATAGAATACTTTACAGTAAAATAGTTCTGTCCTGTAAATCTAAATTTACAGAAAGAAGCCATTACTTTACAAGACAATGACTGTGCCAGCATCCAGATTATACAGAGTAAAGGACTTTCAAAGAGCAGAATCTTGCTAATTTGACCAAACCTGTGCAAAGGTCAGAGGTGAGGCTCGGTTCCCTGAAACCCAGGGGATCCACAGTCACCACAGAGCATCGATTTCAGTGACCACACCATGAATTTGACATTGCATTAGCCCAAAAGGCAGCAAAGGTAAGCCCCAGACCCCCTCGAAGAGCCATGATCAGAGACTGCTGACCCTGATGGACACCAGCCACGCATTGGCAGTCAGAGCACAGGGCCACAGGGGCCTGAAGTCACCCCATAACTTCACTATGAAGTCTTGTATCTTATTACTTTTTAAAGGTGGAAGAGGATTGCACTGCTTTCTGTTAACTTTTTCCAAAGTTCTCCTCTCCCCTCTACTCCTTCCTTGCTGCTGTGGCCTCTGCTGCACCTCTCCGCTTCTCCCTCCGCCTGTGTTTTTGCTCTCTCACAAACCCAATAAGCAAAGGAAATCTTAGCTGAACACCTTCTTCCAGCCAGAAAAACAAAAGAAAACAAAGTGTTGCTTCACAAACTTCCTGTGTATCCTTACACTCCCCATGAGTGCATTTCAGCCAGACATAGTACATAGTACAATTAAGGAACTAAATTAATAATTTGCTATTTTCCCAGGTGCTACAGAAGTGAACATGAGATAAAGGGAACTTGTCAACGCCACGACTCAAGATGAAGCTGCCCAGATGTTTAAAGATGTATATATGTTTAACAGAAAAGAAACTATCTCACAACATGACAATGTTAGTCAGTTATGAGAAGACTGAGTAGACTTGCAAACAAAATACTACTTCCATGGAGGTGGAACGTTAGACAGGAAGCTGAAGCTCCTCCATCCCAGAACAATGAAAAGAAGCAGCTTTAACAGTTTGGATGCATGTAGAGTCTCACCTGGATGTACAGGTGAGAAATGAAGCAAACCATTAGCACCTTAGCACATTAAGTAAAAAAGAAAAACACCTTCTATGACAAGCACACGCAGGATTATGGGCAGCTTTGGGATGAAAGGACCTCAAAGAATAGGACCAACCTTTCCAAAGGGTTTCTGGCACAAATTATCCTTTTAAAATACTATAGAAGAGGAGAAAGTGAGGTTAGATGCATCAGGAAATGTTTATGAACAGGAACAGATCTTTACCTAATGATAATGCTTCAGAGGCACTGGCAGAGATGGAGAAAATGCTGGCAGGAGGCTTCTCGTTATCTTTAATCCAGCAATGGTGCAATCACTGTAGGTACCTGCAGAGGAGAGGAGCTCATGTGAAGTGGGTAAAATCCATACTTTTTAACTAGACCAGGGTTTGACACAGCCCAGAGGGGTTCTAACTACATCTGTGAGTTTGCAGAAAACTGTGAGGCCTAAAGACCCAAAGCACTATTAGCAGATTTTATCTCACATTTCCAGATAGACAGCTGAGGGAAGGGCACTAGCTGGGAAAAAGGTGGCAAAAATGAGATTATTACCTCTCAAGTGCTCATTCATGGCAAAAAGGCAAGCCTTGCTGCAGGAAGAGGTTAAATCGGTGAGGGATGGTATGAAATTGGATTAAAGGAAAGGTTTATATTTTATAATATCTTACATTTGCTTCCTTTTATTTTTTTTAAATGGCTTTAATCTGTTTGTGTTGACACGATGTGAAGTTAATGGTGAAACTGCTTGACCTTTAGACTCATCTATTCTCTTCAGTTTCTCAATATGTCAAAAAGGCTGCTGCTGATAATCCTCACATCACCAACATGAAATGAGGATTTAAGTCTGCCTTAATTCCTAAACTCCTCACCTTTAAAACTATTATCAGAGGAGGTGGTAAAGAAGGCAAATACCTCATGTTAACTCCTACAAGACATTTAGAAAGGCTTCTTATGGACTGCTGGCTTCCAGCCAACAGCAGAGACGCTATTAAAAGGATTAGACCGTAAATTCTGGCTATTTTAGGTTGAGGCAATATGTTTACTCCCTTTAGCAGGTGGATTAATGGTAATTAAAGCTACGTTCAGACTTTGCGTCTGTCGTTTCTACATTGACAGATGGGCTTTTCATTTTTCTCCAGTTGACGTATAAAATCTGCGGTTTTCAATCACTTCTGTTGCCATTTGTTCACAAAAGCATGCAAAATGTCAAATTTAGAGTCTGGAAACTTGACAAGCAAAGCTCACTGATGCTGTTTTTACTTTTAAAGTTTGAACTGAAAGCGGAGCGCGCTTTCTATGAGCACTTTTCAAAGTGACCCCTTCCATCAGTGTGAGACTCCTTTTAATAATGAACACTGTGTTTTGGTTTCTTCTCCCTATGACTGCCTCCACGCAGAGCTGCACACCTGTGTCATCAGCGGACTCCTGCAGGGAGAACACCTGTGGAGGATCTTCATGAGAAGGTTAATTAACTTTAAAGTTTGCTGGAAGAAAGTTGCCATATTAGACAAACTTACATGCATCATAAACTAGCAACTGCAGGTCTAGATTTTTAGTCTCACTTGTTAAAAAGTTGCTTATGGAGTGAATTTAGATGTAAGATTTGCATTAAATATGTTATAAATATGTAAACTATTTGTAAGTAACTGTGTGCTTGATTCTTTCTCTGTAGGACAAAGCAGCATTACCATACCCCACATATTTCCTGGAATGCCTCACCCACACATTCAGGATCTGGTCGCCTACAAAACATAATGGGTGGTGGTGCAGTGTCTGTGTCAGTATGGATGTTTCAGAAAAGATGAAAAAATAATACATTAATGAATTTTTTTTTAAAACCTGTGAAAAGGTTGTTCTAATTCTTTATTAACCAACAATACGTAGAGCAAAACTAATAATAACACAGAGCATAATTTCAACAAAAAACACCTAATCGTTTAAAAATGGGCTAATTATTTACAGCCCAAGCGGATCAACACAGTTTCACTGGACTCTGTGTGATTGACAGGTAGTGTGACACGCCCCCTTCATTTGCTTCTCGTTTGGGCTAAATCTGCGCAGCCCCAGCGAGAGAATTTCGACCAATGATGGATGACTTGACGTGAGGAAAGAGTTTTGTGGAGCTGAACTCGAAGCAATGGCTGCAACAGTGAAAATCTACGCTGGACGCAGAGGTCTGACTGTCTGTGGCCGCTCAGTGCTGCAGCATCATGATCAAACAGTCAGAAGCTCGCTTTGAGAAAGCCTGACACCTAATGTCATTTGAACTGATAAATCCAGAGCTGTTTTCCCAGTTTAAGGCCAGTTTCCCCCCAAAACACCTGGATGTCGCATGTGAACATTTTCCAATGATCTGCAAAAAGAAACTAAAGGTGAACTGATATTATAGGGTGACCTAAATCTTGTAAATTGTAATGGGACACTTTTATGTTAAAATGTGGTCCATTTGGCTCAAAAATATATGTTAGACCCCCCACTCAGTGTGACCACAAGCCATCACTGCCAAACACACATTATCTGCAAAAAGCAGAGCCCTGATCCCGACGCCACTGGACCACATCCCCTCAACACCTCGGCTGTGCCTAAAAATTCTGTCCATAAAAGTTATGAACAGAATTGGTGATAAAGGGCAGCCTTGGTACACTCCAACCCTCACTGGAAACTAATCAGATTTACTGCCACCAATGCAGACACATTGAGAGGAGCCAGATGAGGTGGCTCAAGCATCTGGTTGGGATGCCTCATGGACACTTCCCTGGTGAGGTGTTCAGGCATGTTCCTGCAGAAGGCCCTGGGGGAGACCAAGGATAAGTCCCCTGATAAGCTGGCAAATGTGGCTGGGGAGAGGCAAGTCTAGGCTTCCCCTTCTTAGGCTGCTGCTCCCGCAACTTGACTTCGGATAATCGGTGGAGGATGGATGAATGGATGGCTTTTCATGGGAGCCTTGTTACAGAAACCAACAGAGTGGATTGAATCTTGTATGACAGCGGGTCGGAACCAACACCTTTCAAATTGAAAACATCCAGCAGAACCGGGTCATGGACAGGCAGCCATCTGTCTCGACTGGTTGGGTCAAGAGGAAAGGAAAGAAATATCAACTAGCAAATACTCAGTCACTGTCAGTCAGGGAGACCTGCTGAGACAAGAGAAATATGATTTAATAAAGCCGATACTGTCATAAGTATATTCATGGGGAATAAAGACTTATGCTGAGTTATCAGTTTGAATTTGACACATAGTTTAAACATCATAATACCTGAGCTACACTCAAGCTTTTGAGACTGATATGTTATAGAGACAAACATGGATGTCTTTCCTGTAATTTTCTACAAACACTATAAACAAGGTCCAGAAATATCTACATAAAATGTGAGAAGGTTGCACATGCGTTTTGTTAATATCATGCACACTCTCAGAGATACTTAATAACACTTTTAACTGTGCTGCATGATTTAATCTCATTTTCATGCCGAAGCATCTTTACAAGAACATGAATATGATTAGATTCAGCACACATGTCAAACTTGTGGGAAGAGATTTTTCTCTGAACAATCAGAAAGAACTTGCTGACAAAGGGTTAAAATGTCTGTTATTCATGAAGACGATGCAGTTCATCCAAGTTTTTACAAACTTTTATAAAAATCATATTTAGAGGTTTAGAGCTTCTTGCCTTACATAATAATGTTGTTCGTATTGTAACTAATTAATAAGTCGAGCTAATAAGCTAATCCAACAGAAACAGCGATTTATTAAACTATATAAATTTCATTTCACTCACTGTAAAAACTGGACCAGTAGCTTTTTGGATGGTCTGTTAGTGCAAAAAATAGCACAGCAACTGCCCAAAACATAACTCAACATGAAAAATCAACTGACACATAAAGTTCCGTCAAAGAAAATGGAAGAAGTGGTTTATCATGAGGCAGAGCATAAGGGGCTTCTCGTGAGCCAAAAGATAGTAAGCTGCTAGCCGCTAGCACTAGCGCTTCTGATACCTGTTAATCAAATGGACAAGCCTTTAATTATGCATAAATTAAAGAATAAATAACATCAAAACAAAGTGAGATAAAAAAAATCACACCTCAGGGTTATCATGAAGATAAACTTGATGTTTTAAACCTAAAACATTTTTTTGTACCAGGCTATAAACATGTTTATTTCTGCTGGGAAATGGACCTTTTTAACATGGGAGTCAATGGGAATTTGTTCTGTTCTGGAGTCTGTCTCTAGTGGATGATCTACAATATTTTGCACATCCACATTGGCTTCTCTCCACCTGAGGTTACCACTTGCACGGGTCTTGCACAGTCCACTCGGACTCAATATTCCCCACCTCAGTTGGGACACGGTTGAAGCTCTGCCAGAGGTGGGAGTTGAAGCTCTCTCTGACAGGGGACTTCGCCAGATGTTCCCAGCAGATCATGATGACACGTTTGGGCCTGGCGGCTTCCTTCTCCACCATCTGAACCAACTCACCACCAGGTGGTGATCAGTCAACAGTTCTGGCTCTCTCTTCACCCAAGTGTCCAGTTTCTTGGACACTTGGGTGCAAATTGGGTCCTGCAAATGATTGGGCCGCCAGGGCTCCCGTCCCTGGCTACCACACGGCTCACACTGCACCCAACCCCGAAGCCTGCAGGTGGTGAGACCACAAGATTGGGGAGGCCATGTAACTCTTTTGGGCTGAGCCCAACCTGGCCCCATGGGCAAAGGCCCGGCCACCAGACGCCTGTCCTCATTCCCTACCGCCAAACATGGCTCCAAAGGCAGCTCAGATAACAAAAGAGCCTTTTTTTCAAAGATCTTCTTCATCATAGAAGTCTTTGAGCTGCTTTGGTGTGGTCCCTCCACTAGACATCTGTTTGTCATGGGGCATAAGCCTCCGACAACACAGCCGCTAGGGTGTTCAGGACACACAACCCCCCCACCACCACCACCACTGTAAGGTGGCTCAGGGAGAGGATAATCAAAACACTATTATTCCTAATATCAGAATTTCTAAATAAAAGATGTGATTCCTGAAGGACAAAATGTGGTAAATGTTTCTCTTTCTGAAACACATCCACATAAACTGCAAAACCCTACATAATAAACATAAAATAAATGTCTGTCTCCACTATGAGCATGAATTCCTGAGCTTCATTACATCTGAAAACAGACTTTTTTGTTTTATGTAAACAGTAATGTTATCTGTGAACAATTCATTCTGCTACCAAAGGGCATTAATTAGCCAAGAACACCAGGAAAACCTCTGTTTTTAAGCAACAGAGTTAAGAAACAGGAAAAGAATTGAATTTAATGGCTGCACAAACCCATCCAAGCCTACTAAAATGCTTCTTATTTTATATACTGAGAATTTGCATGATTAATATTTCCTCCAGCATAAATATGCCTAAAAGTTTTTTTTTGCTCAGTTATTGAGAAATTTGTATGTAAGTGTCTTTATTTTTGCTCTGTGTGCAGAGTCGCTGCCTAAATACAGATTAAACAGCAAGCCAGGAATACAAGCATCTTACTCCCTTATTTTTTTTATCTTTTTACTGACTTGACATGTGAAAGCGAGGAGAACAAACAGAGAAGAAGCTTAGTGTTTACTGTTAACATTAGTAGCCTAACTGGAAGCAACATGTAGCACTCTGCAACTGCGTGCACATACACCGATAAATAAGTACGCAAACAAAGTTCATGTCTTCAGCAAACACACATCCAAAAACAGTAAAAGCAAACCATACACACCATGCTATCATAGGCAAAAAAGTATAAAAACTTAAAATAAACTTTAAACCATGATTCTACTATCAACACACATAACCGAGACAGCTGTCTGGATTCACACGAGGTCTTGCAGGATTTCCGTAAAGTCTCATAAGATGACAGCAAGCACATCTTTTCTTCTAACATTCAGTTCCAACATATTGCAATGAAGTCACTAGAATATAGAATTTATAGAACCAATACATTATAACATTTCCTTTCCATAAGTGGCATGATCCTCGGAAATCTCGGCTATGCTGAATTATAAGCATCAAGGAGGTAGACTCGGTGTGAGAACACTTTATGCAGGTGTTTGCTTATTTCTAATTCAGATTGGTCTCTGATGTGGTCCCTGCATATAAGACATATCAAGATATACTAAATCAGGGATGGGCAACTCAAGGGCCGCAGTCTGGCAAGTGTTAGGACTTTCCCTGCTGCAACACACCTGATCCACATCAGACTTAATTAGACTTGTGCAGAGCTTAAGATCAAACTCTACACAAGTTTGCTAATTACCCATTAATTTGAGTCAGGCAGATAGCTCAACACCAACAAAGCCTATGGAGGATTTAAACTTCTGCCACCATCACAATTGACAGTAGTGTAATGGACAGCTGAAGCCCCTGATGTCCTGACATGGCAACATAAAATGTCAACTCAATGGCCTTGATGACAATCATTGGCTCCAAGAGGGAATTATGCTGCCCATAGATCAGTTACAAATGTTCCAGTTCCAAATAAGCCATTCTTCGGGTTTTTTCTAAACTTTAGCATTGAACATGCTAACAGAGGACTGAAGAGTCTGAGAATGTCTTCACACCAGGATATTTCTGGACACCCAACTAAAGAAATAATTTGAGGAAATTTTGCACCTTTGTTTTGTTTGGTTTCACACTACACTCGACTGAGGTGGACTAAATCCTGTGGACAGCATCACACGGGTACAACTGCTTGCTAGGATCAATATCAAAACAAATACTGACTAAGAACAAAAAAAATCTAGCTTGTTTAGTGGCCAGGATGAAAACAAGTGTATAATAATAAATCAATGCAGTCAGGTTTTTGTTTTTACCCTGATTATCAGACCTAATGTATCTTTTAACAGAATGTGTCTAGTACAAGCGACAAGCTGAGGCGGTAAAAGGTGAAACCAATGTGGAAGTGCAAAAATTTTCGGTTTACCCCTCATCCAGTAGAGTCTGTATCCCCCGATCCCCCGGCTGGTTGTGAGACCATGGGAGAGAAGGCCATTTAACTCCTTCAGGCTGAGGCCAACCGGGCCCCATGGGCAAAGGTGTGGCCACCAGACGCTCACCCTCACGCCCCATCCCCAGGCCTGGTTCCAAAGGGGGTTCCTGGTACTGTGCATCCGGGCAAAAGAGCCTTTTTTCCAAAGATCTTCTTCATCATAGGGGTCTTTGGGTCGCTCTTGGTGTGGTTCCTGCCCTAGAGACCCGTTTGCCTTGGGTGACCATACCAGGGGCATAAGCCCCCTGCAACATAGCTGCTGGGATGTTCAGGACAAACAAACCCCTCCACTACTGTAAGGTGGTGGCTCGGGGGAGGGGGGGGGGTGTTCATCCACAGACATTGATCAATGTAATTGGTGAACTTATGAACCTAGGACTAAAATCATTTATAGGCTGTTGCTAATCTGATAAGAAGTGGTTTTATTTACATTGGGAATAATTAATCTGTTAATACAAACTTTTAGCATCCAGTTGTAAGGATTTTGGTCAAGCTATTGGTTTAGGGTTAGGCATACTGCGTAATCACAGTGTAAGCTATTTCCTGGTAAAGCGGTCAAAACCGATTTTTCCTTCCGGCCTAACAAACACCTTACATACATCATTTCCTGCCATATATAGATTTTGCTTTAATTGGCCCCTACAGATGTCATGCTCCAGCCCATATTCTCGAGCACGTGTTGAGCATGTGACACGGAAGTGTTGTGAGAATTGTTTCACCACCTTCTCAACATTATTTCAAGTTAAATAATAACTTAATAAAGTGATTCCATTCATGAATGTTGCAGCATTAGCTGCTACAAAATTGACAACACTCCAAAATCTAACAGAAATTAAACATTTGCATTACCTTTTACACATAAGGTGTGTGTAGAAAATACAACTGTACTGGATCCCTGATTCATCTGCACAACTCGCAAACACAATAGCTATCCCCATTGCCCAAGCATCCCCGCATACACACACACACACATCGACCTGCTAAAGTTGTAGAAGTAAGTAGACTACGACCAGGGGCGGCTGGCCAATAGAGGGCGCTAGGGCGCCGCCCCCCCACACAGCTCCCAGCAGGAAACATTTTTCACAAGTTTGACAAAATCGTCAAAAATTCATGTTTTCGTATTT
>JBAMHV010000020.1:20840682-20863290 GCA_037177535.1 Pseudomugil gertrudae | reverse complement strand
CTTGAAGCCGTGTACAGACGCATTACAGTCTGGGATGTGTTCATGCAGCCATGTCTCAGTGAAGCACATAAAACTGTCCATCCATCCATTTTCTACCACTTGTTCCCAGAGCGGGGTCGCGGGGGGGAGCTGGAGCCAATCCCAACTGTCAACGGGCGAGAGGCGGGGTACACCCTGGACAGGTCGCCAGTCCATCCAGGGTCAACACAGACAGACAGAAAACCATGCACACACACACACTCACTCCTATGGGCAATTTAAGATTCTCCAATCAGCCTATACCCGAGGTGCATGTCTTTGGAAGCTGGAGTACCCAGAGAGAACCCACACTAACACGGGGAGAACATGCAAACTCCACACAGAAAGGATCCCGGTTGGAGCCCCGCTCACACCGGGGATCGAACCAGAAACCTTCTTGCTGTGAGGCCACAGTGGTAACCAGCTGCTCCACCGTGCAGCTCACATAAAACTGCACTCTCTGTATTCTTTCTGAGACCCGGTTAGCACCTAGAGCTCATCAATTTTGTTAGCTAGCAATCACACGTTAGCATCACAACAGTTGGAAGAAACAGTTTAAATCTCCATCGTTTTTCTCTCTGCTTCACTCCTGCCCTGCGTCTTCATCTCTTTCTTTTCAACCTTGTTAGGATTTTAAGTGTTATTTCACTGATAAACTTGAACTTGGAGCATTATCAGTAAAACCCAGTGGTAAACAAGTCTCATTGCCATGGAGGCTCTAATAACAAGTCTTGAAATAGCAGAAAAAAAGATATACAGAGAGACTCGCGTGTAGCACAACTTCCGCCAGCACGAAAAGTCTTCTTGAACGACCCAAACTGACAGCTGATGTCTTAAAAAAAGACTCATATATTACTAAAATCACAAAACATCCCAACAGTTAACACAGATCTACTACTGTTTGCTGCCACCTAGCGGCACATTCCAGAATAGAGTAAATACATCACGTAAAAACAAAACATATTGCCCTACAAACACATGACCTGAAAGATGTGTCTGATGTGTCAGCTGTGTTGCAGGAGGGAAAAACATTTGCGGGCTCGAGGACCGGATTTGCCCATCCCTGGTTTAGGGATAGTACAGGCTGGCCTAACCGGATAGGGCAAAAAATACATGTAAATTTAGGATATGACCTCTAAAGTCTAAATACGTCAGTCTTTTTATATAAACTGGAGGATTTACCAGCTGTTGATGTGATTTGCATCACAAATGATTCTGCAATAATAATAATAATTACTTCTGTTTCCTTTTTGCTGTATGTTTTTTTAAATGAACTATCTTGCAGCAAACTACTTTCTGGGCACAAAGAACTGTTTATCTTCGTCCCGATTAGAGCGGTGCAACAACAGTATACAGAACAGATTTCAGGCATTTTGACTTGCTGCATTTACCTCCTGACCCCTGTCTGCATTTCATGACCTCAACATTACATTACATAAACCCAGTAGTATTTGCTCATTTTACCCATCAGCACGAATAAAAGATTTCACTTTGAGAATGTTTTTTTTTTGTATTTTTACTTTGAGTATGTGTCACACTGCAAAACAAGATACAATAAAGGCAAATGTAATAAAAAAAACATACTTTTCCTGTGTGGACATGCGCCGCTGTTGTAAAACAAAAGGTATAATCTCATTTTCTTAAACCTTGGTTCTTTAAATATCTTTGCTCCAATAATCTAAGTATCATTATTATTCAGCAGAGTAAAAAGCAGGAAAACAAGGAAAAATGTCTTTTTTTCAGCTTGAGTTTTTCCAGATGTTCCACAGTTGTGTGGAAAACAAACAAAACACATCCAAATCTATTTTATTCATTGTTTGCATTCCGTTGGAGGCATTTCACATTGAATGTAAGTGTGATGTAATATGTAAACAAATGTGCAGGTATTTATTTTTCTTATATGTCGTGATCTTTTAAATCATTTTATTTAGACAGTTTGTTTGGTTACTGCATGTGTACGACTTAGATTAGTCCATGTGTAGTTGTCCTGCAATATGGAGAAACACAGCAAAACTAATGTATTTTATAACAAGAATAAAGTTTTATATACGAGTGCTTGTGTGTGTTTGCTATAAGTGTTGCAATTCAGCAAACTTGGCTGAGGTCACTTGTTTTTTTTAAACAAGGTATGAAACAATGGTCGACTGTAAGAAGAGCCAGATTGTGAAAATGTTTGGACGAGTAAAGAGTGAGGGAAGGGAGTATAAGTAGTCCCGGCCCCATCAGCAACTTTAGCTGTCAAATTATGAACACAGAACATCTGGTTTGCATCTCAGCAACCTGGAAACTCCAGAGCTTTTCCCGTAACTAGAAGCAAAGGGGTTGTGTAAGAAATTGATGTGTTTTGTGCTCTGTTTTTTATTTTAATTTGTCATTTTTTAAGCTGGTTTTGTTTTATTGTGCTTTTGAATGCTGGCAGGTATATATGAGCTCATAAACCGAAACTCCCATGAGAGTCAGTGTGGGGTTAAAACTCTGCAGACAACCCAGGCATCAACCTCACATTCACATCTGCCTGCAGAGCAGAGAGCACCGACACTTTTACTGCTTCATCGTATACAACCAACCACAGCACGTATATACAGTAAGTATTTGTTAATATGATTACCAGAGGACATCAGTGGCCTTCATGTGGTAAGTAAAGCCTTTCTGAGAGCATCTCTGGCAGAATTAATGGAAAGAAAGTAGGTAAGAGACTTCTTGGTGTTTTTGGGATGAAATGGATGAATGAAAAATATTTCATCAATCCAAATAGAAAATTATAATACAGAAATGTATTTGTATCATTTTAAAAGTAATACAAAAAAAAGATTTATAAGAAGATAATGCCCTGCTCATGGTGATCTGAATGTTATTTAGTGCATCTTTACAAGTATCTAAAACACTTTGAGATGATTGAATTTATATAAAGTCTGAGAAAGCTTGAAATGAATAATGAAAGTTCCTCATTGTGATCATGTACAATAATTTTCAGAGGGGGTTAAAACGTTGTGAGCTGCTGGTATGTCTCCTTCCAGCAGCTTAGTTCTGCTGCTGCAGCTCCTCAGCTGTATATCATCTAGTCTGGCTTGTTTTTGTGACAAATATCCTTGGACTCAATGGTCAGCCTGCTCGGCGACCTGCAACCATGGAACTCAGAACAGGCAAAGGTGAGACTGTATGGACACTGAAAACCTACACAAAGTAAGAATATATGCATGCAGTATACAAACACATACTCGTGTACAGATCTGCAGGGATGCATGATACTTTTTACATTCTGCTCAAGACAAATACAAGCATTTACTTTTAGGTACACACATATACAAAGTATTGCTAAGAGTCCTAATAAATTCCATCACAGTTTACTGGTAAAGAGTGTAGACCAGAATGTCAGATGCAATCACTGAGTGGTCACTTGTGTGATGAAATGGGTCAGGCTGCAGCAGTCTTCTAAAAGTAAAGCTTGAAAACTGTAAGAATCTACATAAATAAGGAGGAAATAATATTTTTGGTTATTCACAGCCGTGTCAAGGCATATTCAGAGCACATCAGATACTGCTATCTGTGCATCCCTACATATTTGCAAATTATATTTGATCTGAACTGCAAAGAAATTTTGCAACACTAAACTGAATAATGTATTTCATTTATTGTGGCACAAATCCAAAGCCTAAGAAGTTTCATGTTATTAAAGGAGACACCATATCTTTCAACAGGCGACTCCTAGTTGATGATTATTACTGGAAGAACAGCTGCTACCAAATGTGCACATGGTCTGACACCAGATCTTGTAACGTGCACGCATGTCCAATAAACTGCCTGCTAACAGAGTTTGGTCCATGGTCTGACTGCTCGCCCTGCGCCAAGAAACAGGTAAGGAAGACACACTCATGTTAAAAAATACTCTTTTAGCTTCGACTTTTGTTCAAACTAGTGGATTCCAGTCAGGTTTGTATGATCAGCTGCAATTAAAAGCAGCCATCTTGTTGCTAAAAGTCAACTGTCACTAAATGCAATATGTTTTAATAATAAAGTAGTGAATCACAGAGTTTTCCCATTGAAAACATGCAAATACACAAACATGTCACAGACAACAGTTCAATTAAAAAATAGCAGAAATAAAACTAACTGGAGAGAACAAGATACGTTATCCAACACCAGGAAATTCATTTGTGTTGTGAGGAGAGATATTTAGAACCAAGCCTGAATGCTGCAAAAGTAGCAATATGAGCTAGCAATGGCTAATGATGATACAAAGAGGCTAAATAATGTTATTAATTATTTTAGTTTTACTGTATAACAATAAATGTGAATGTTAGCTTACCAGCACAAATAGACATTCCCAGTGGAAGCATGTATAGATTAAAAAGTATGCAACCTAAAATTGAGCCTTGGGGGACACCACAATTTATTTCATGGATCCTTGAGAAGCAAGTGTCCAAACTTACTGGCTTGCCCAGTGTTGATCCTATATTATTGGATGCTCTGATCACACTGTGTCCTTTTTTTTTTTTAGCTTTTTGGTGATGTAAACACAATAAATTTTCCAACCTTGCAAGGACAGCAAGCCTCTCTTGCTGATCTGCTTTTCTGGAATCTCAAACACTGCGGACGGACTCACAAGGAAACTGCATTGTCATTCATGTTAGTTCTATTTGTCCTGTAGTTTAAAGATAGCAGACTGCTTACCAACCGGCTAAAATGTCATATATACAAAAACATTTCTTGATTACGAAACCGACTATTATCAGAGGTCCACATGCACCAGTGGTAACAGTGATATATAAATCTAGACATACCGGCCAGTAAACAACACAAACTGTTACACAATGTCCCTGTAAAAGAAATACCTCCCAATACCCCCCTTCCCACGCTCCCTACCCCTGCTCCAAGACACTTTTTATTGAAAATAGTAAAATCCAAGTAAAATCTCATATAGTACATGTGCAATGTACTACCCTTAACAAAAATATAAGAAATAAAATATATGAAATGTATGGACCACATTGGAGATTAAATGAACAAATTAACCACACAGCAAAATAAATAAACAAACACAATATGGTAAATATAATTTACTTTGAGAGCAGATTTAAACTATCATAAAGCAAACCAATATAACAAGAAGTATTCCAGTTTAAATTCATGAATGAGCAGATAAGCAAGTGGTCTACTTAAACTGGATCCAAAATGAAAGTGATATGCGAGGAATATGGAATATAACTGAATTCAATTAATTCATTCATCTTTATACAGAAGTTATTTATTAAAAGGGAATTTTGTTTGAACTTGTTTTTGTCATAGTTTCGGACCCGGTCTGTTCTGAGGCCGTCTCAGTTTGGTGGATCGAGCTGTAGCAATGTGCTGGAAGAGAATAGAGACTGTTTTTCATCCAAAGAGTGCAAGTTACCAAACATCAACTGCAAGGACAACTTCAAATGTGGTAACGGTGAGTGTTTTTATACTCCCTATTTTTTCTTTTACACACACTGAAAGACAAATACTATTTTTGCTAACCCTAATTTGGCTTTATGTTGTCACAATATTTCAACTCAAGAGATGATTTCTTTTTCTTCTGCAGGCCGTTGCATCAACTCCACGCTAACATGCAACAAGCAGAATGACTGTGGAGACAACTCTGATGAGAGAGACTGTGCCAGCTTCAAAGATGTATGTCTGGGTAGTAATTCAGTGTCCCCTGGAGCTGAGCTGGTGGGAAATGGGTAAGTCAGTGGTTAGTTGACATGTTGGGAGGGAGAGATGTGGATGTGTGAGAGTGAATCTGAAAGATGTGAGACTGGAGGGGTGATGTTAGGGGTAGGTGGAGTGGTGCAAGGGGAGATATGAGTTAGAGGTTAGGGAGGGAAGGAAAATGAATGGGTGGAGGGAAGGAGGGGTTGGAATGAGGTGGGGGTGTTGTTAGTTTAGATAGATGCTTTTTTTTACCTTGTGTGTCTTTAGTGCTCCTCACAGGGGCCATATTTGTCTTTCTGTGGTGGAAATGTTCTTTGTTGTGTTCCTGTGTGGGTGTAGCATGTTGTCTAGTCTGTGTTTGGGTTTCACTGGTTTCTACATGAGGTTTTTGCCTCCTCTGTTTGCAAGAGGAGCCTGAACCTCCTAGCATAGCAAAACTGCTCAACACAGCAGTGAAACTATCAGTCTGCATCTGTAATGCTGGACAAGAGAAGTAAAAAGCAAACAGGATGGTCCAACAGACACGATTTTAGGGTGGGCGTAACAATAAGCTGTGCTATATTATCTGCCAAGTCAAAGGATGGAATTTTTTTTGTATTGAGATATCACTTTGCTGACACAAAATATGCTGTTTGTTTTATAGTTCTAAAAGTTTTAAGCAATAAGCTTGCAAAGCTCAGCTGTAAAGAAGTATTAATACTGATGTGATGGAAGAATACTGTAAAGTAACAGTGTCGTATCCAGAGAAATTTAATCAAAACCAATGTTTTGACTGGGCAGGAAACACAGAAAAGTTTTGTATCTTTGTTTGATTTGGTTGATTTTTTACACTGCATTTTACTTAAATGGGCCAAACCACAGGATGTTTTGCAGTGACAGCTGTTCACCAGAATCAAAATTCCTCAAATCAACCACTGGATGTAAATTAAACCAGTAGCCATGTAAATAATAGGACACCAATACATTTCTATAGTCTCTGCACATTCGTTTTTATTTGGGTGTTAAATACAGAAAGTTTTTACTGGAATCTGTCCAGTTAGTTTTTTTCAGCAGTGGGAAATCCTGGTCCTCGAGGGTCGGAATCCTTTTCTATGCATCCCTGCTCCAGCACACTGGATTCAAATCAAATGGATCCAATGGCTTTTCACAATAAGCCCAGTGATCCATTCTTTGGAATATGGTGTTGGAACAGGGAAACATTGAAAACTTTTAAGATGACACCTCTGGTTGGAAGTGAGAAGTTGTGGTGAGGTATGGAAACTGCACTGGAACACAAACGGGTAAAAGTCCCTGTTATAAATCAATAATGTCAAATTATTCCAATTAAAACAAGCACACATGACCAAAGCAGCTATAAATGTGGCTTATTCTGCTCTGATATCCAGATTTAAAAAAAATTTCTTGGTTTGTTTTGTTTATAAGAAAGACCTGTGTCTGGAAACTACCTTAATTTTTTTAAAACTAGAGTTTGAATGATGAGGACGCTAAGGGGCTCCTCTTCACACCTTCACGTTGGGAAGCCACTTGCAGTTTAACATCAATTTTAAATGAAAGGGATGGGGGTGGGGGTGGGAGGGTGTGACCACTCTACTTGCAAAAGATTTGACTGCATTCTGATCTGTGTCTGAAGGTTTGATGCTCTCGCAGGGGAGCCGAGGGGAATCGTACTGGACAACACATTCATGGGAGAAATTTGCAATATCAGGAGGCCGAGTGATTTTAACCTCTACTATAGAGTTCCTCACAACTTTGAGAAACTTGATATTCAGGTACTGTTTGTGTCTTTGATTCACTGATAACTTTTTCAGATAATTGAAGAAACTATCAACCGATCAGAGCAATTGTTTCTGACACAAACTTCTTTCTTTTATTATTATTTTACTTGCTGACAGAAAATGTAAGGAAATCATGTAACATTTAGGTCAGGTCCCTTGGGTTTAGTTCCACAGAATATGAGGCCTCATTGATCATACTTCGAGCCCAGATTCTAAGACACACTATTCAGCCCTATAGACACCACATTGCAGACTTGTGTGATTACAAAGAGATGTCTATTATATTATATACATTTGTGGGGGATGGGGGAAGGGGGGTGGCAGAACAAGAGATAAGCTAAGAGCCAAGATGAGACTGTGTTTAACTGGCTGGAGAGAGACCACAGTAAAAGTAGGATTAATGCTAGGCCATTGTAGCCCAATAAATCCTGGCTTTCCAAGATACCACAGTGTTCTGAACAGTGATGGGCACATCGATACGGATCCCATACTCCTTTCAATCATGTAATACGTAATAAGCGAGAAAATAGCGTGAATAGAGTGAAGTCCAGAAACAGTGCAATTTTTCTTTTAGGGTAAACAAATATTGATATTTACATCAATACTTGTTGACTTGTGTACATAAAAAAGGATCATAAACTACTGGTAACATAATGAAAGGTAAGACTTTGTTATCATCCATCCATCCCTATCCTGAACCTTCTCAGATCTCAGATATGCCATCAGAAACTGTGTGTGTGTTACACATCACTACGTCCACATCTCGTGCACGTGGACTGTGGCAGTATTCGTGTTGTGCTGTCTTGTTATTGCAGGAATTGAGTCTTTTTGCGGTGATAGTAGTACGGATATATTTTTGCTTTTTTTTAGGTTGGAAAGCTTGAGGACTTCAGGAATCAACCCCAGGAGGTGCACAGTGAAACCATCAGTGCAAAGTCCACTTCATCAGGTCAAAGCTACGGACCAACCCGAGACGACTTTATCTTCTTCTTTTTCGGCTTGCATCAATCTCAAGGCTCTATGATGGCCTCTAACAAGGCTGCTTATGAAGCTTCCAAGAAAAAGGTAAACGATGCAGTCATCTGTGATACTTCTGCGGTGGTATACATGCAAGTACATGTTTTCACATTGAAGAGAAACATGATCTTAATAAAGGACGAGGAGACAATGGGCCTTATTTGGCATTCTTACATAAGGTTTAATCCAACGAGTCGTCAGTGCTTGTACAGTCTTCAGCTGTTCAGTTCATAATCGGAAAAGTCAACAGTCTGTGGTTGATTTTCCTAACACCATACCTGCAATTGAGAACATACATGTGCATTAAAACACACTCACCAGACGCGTTCCTTCTATTCCAAGCAATATCACTCCATACACGTCTAATTCTAATGATTTATTCCCAAAGATCTTTAATATTATAATATTATAATACTGTACTGCTATCTGACAGTTACATGTGTCCTCATAGCCTGTGAATGAGGAGTCCTCTCTCACCTGCTTGCTCTATCTTTTAGCAAATATGTGCTCAAACTGGTGAGTCTAAGATCTTTCCCTTTGTGAGCTCAGGAAGAGAATTAACCACTCCCCCTGGTAATGGAAACTGCCATTGAAGCTTCCCCCGAAACCCGCTCTGTGATTTCAGAGGGCAGGCTCACCGTCCTCAATCTCAACCCACACAGATGTGTTTAGATGAAGGAGAAGTGTGAGTTTTAAATCATTTGGATATTACAAAGCAGCAGTCCAAGCAAACCCGATGGCAGATAACTCATAACAAGCAAAAGCGACGTGCAGAAAATCTTTTGTGAACATCTCGTCTTTGTGTTGTGTGTCTGAGAGCAAACATAAATTCCACCATGCTTTGTACAAACACGTTCATGAATTACGGTTTCCTTGAGAAGAAATTTGTGAGGATTCGTTAGAGGATATTGGAAAATGTCTCTATTTCACAAAATGTCGTCACATTTCTGGTCTACACAGTGGTCCTCACAAAAATATATACTTGCATACATGTGCATGCACAAAACAAAACCTGCATCACTGGTTGCATTTTATTTTCTTTTCCCTGCTCTGTAGGACTCCAAGTTCTTCCGAGTGCACCAGATTATGCCTGTGTCCACTTTTAAAATTAAGGACAAGGAGGACATTGTCCTTTCACTGGATTTTCTTAAGTACCTACATGCGCTTCCTCTTGACTACAACTACGCACTCTATAGGGAGATTTTCCAGCGCTTTGGGACACACTTCTACAGTATGGGGAAACTGGGAGGTCACTATGACCTAATGTATCAGTTCAGTCGAGAGGAGCTAAAAACTTCAGGTAAAACAGTGCATGCAAGTGGGCAGAGTGTGTAATTACAGCATTATGTAACACCATAAGCAAAATGACAGAACTAGTGAGGGATCAGTATACATTAAACAAACCTTTTATAAAGTTTATTTTTGCCCTGAGTGAGCACATTCAAAGCAAATGTTGTGAGTTAGATATGGCTGCAATGTTTTTAATGCAACTTTTTTAAAATTAGCAATAGTTTTATTTTGCAAGCATTTACTCGAGGCCATTCTTTGTATGAGAGCAGGAAACAAGTCCTGTAATTGTTTAATTGTATGTCATTGTCGTTTTTTTGTGTCTGAATATGCGCATCCACTTCCTCTGCAAGGTGAATCAGAAGAGCATGTCCAGGGTTGTCTCAGCAGAGAGACCACCTGGACCGTCATCCTGTACAGCGAGCACAGCAGCGTGACCCGATGCACCAACAACCAAATGACTGAGAAATATGAAGGTTACATTAAAAATATGGTTTTACAGGTTTCCATTTCAGTGTCCCTTAATGGTTTTTAACTCATTGCTTCTGATTTCTGTTGTCCAGGGTCATACATTCAGTCATCAGAGAAATCTTTCTCCAACGTGAAAGGGGGTCGGACTGGAGAGGCAGCGGCTCTGGCCTGGGAGAGAGAGCGCCCAGCTCCCAATAAGGAATCCTACAAGAACTGGGCCAAGTCTGTAATCGACAACCCGGCTGTAGTTGAATACGAGGTTCGCTTTTAGTTGCAACTGTGGATGGGAACTGTGCCAGTTATAAATTCTGCCTATTGATTCGGTTCTTTATGAGTTCCCTTATTGATTACTGTCTATGGATATCACGGTTGATTCATTCTGCAATTAAGAGGTCTCTTATTACTAGTTTCTACAGAGAATTATGTCTGAACCATAACAGCAAATCTGCACAACATGCAAACAAAAACAGAGATACAGCCATGTGTTGCTGCTTGTGTCGCATTGTTTTGGGTCCATGTGAGTTGTAGAGGAGGCTGTTAGAGTGGGACACTACAGGATAGGAAGAGCTATTCCCTCCAAACAAATTAATTAAATCCTCCCCCATAAGATTAATTTGTTTGTTAATTTATTTAATTAGTTATAGAAGACGAAAAAAATCAAGGTGTTATTGTGGAGGACTGATCACCAGCCATGAAAAAAAAGAAATACATCAACAGGTTTCACCACCTGAAGGATAATCACCAGCTTTTTATGTGTATAGTAAATGGTTTGGATCAAAGATGCTAATGTTTATCAGATATTAAATGTTCCGGCATCATTTGTTATTGTCATTCTGGTACAAATGCAGAGTTATGTGTGAGCTTTATGTATTATTTAAAGAGCAGAGGGGATTTAACTGAAATGAGACTTCAGGGTTACTTTCACTTTTTTATTTTGTGTAGTTTGTTAATCCTAAAATAGTGATTATTTATTTGAGAGTAATCAAACCAAGAAAATGCCTAATGGTAACATGTTTATGATTCCCATCTATAGTTGCATCATCATAAAAAATCTTCATAATTGATCAGTGAAGTTGATATAATGCTATGGCATGTTGGTGTCTGTTCAGCTGCTTCCCATCACAACTCTAGTGCGAGGTATTCCCTGTGCTGTCACAAAGAGAAGGTACCTGAGGAAAGCTCTGCTGCAGTACCTCGACGAGTTTGACACCTGCAAATGTGCCCCTTGTCCCAACAACGCTAAGCCGGTTCTCTCTGGCACAGAGTGCAAGTGTGTTTGTCAGACTGGCACCTTTGGGGACAACTGTGAGAAACGGGCTCCTGACTACACCTCGGGTAGGCAATGGACTCTATGCTTCAAGACAACAGATTTTTGCTTGTTCTGTTTTGTTTTTTGGCAATTCATTGTTGAGTTTGGTACAGCCCTGCTTGCTTTGAAAACATTTAGTTTTCAGTGGATGCTGCTTTTATACTCCTTGCTGACACCCTCATCTGTCCCTGATTAATCTGCTGATTGGGGAACCTTTCAGGATGGTTACTTATTTAACCTAAAAACTTCTCAAGCTTTCTTTTTTTCTTGAGTTTGCTGCTGTTGACAAGTGATGACAAAGCTATGATAAAAATTTAGAAATGAGTCATACTCATTTAGGTTGTATTGAAAGTTAGGAGAAGTTGAGAAGAGACCCAGACAGAATGAATCTTAGGTGGTGAAGAATAAAGTATATTGGATCTATATCAGGGAAGCAACTGGCTCCAATGCACTCTCATGAAACTCTTTAGCATCTTCATTGAGCAGTTTTGGTTTAGGACAGCATAATAAGGGACTGCAGTCATTTTATGTTGAAGTAACAAATGCATAGACTAATTTTCCTGCATCGCTCTAAAACAGAATAATCCAGATTTTGGCAAGATTGAAGGAAAAAATGAAAGAAGGCTGTCTTAGAAGCTTGTTCAGTATGCAGGTCAAAGACAGATCCTGGTCCAAAGTTACTTCAAAAGTTCCTTATAATAGGTTGGAAAGCCAAGATAATGCTAAACATGGACATGTTTTCCTGAGGCACAAACTTCAGTTAGAAGGCACCCACACAAAAAAATCCTACATAAATCTGCATTGGAATGAAAATTTGAGTCACAGTGCCCAATATCACTTTAGTCCAAGCATGGATCTATGACTAGCGCTGGTGTGTGAGGAACACTTGTTTTAGCTGAAGCCAATTCCTAAACCTTTTGTGCACTGACCCACCGTGTGATTCCTACAGAGGCAGTGGATGGTTACTGGAGCTGCTGGGGGTCATGGAGTAGCTGTGGAGTCACCATGAAGAGACATCGGACAAGGCGGTGTGACAACCCGAGCCCCCTCAAAGGCGGAGAAGCCTGCAAAGGCCCAGACAACCAGGAGGAAACATGTCATGTCTCTCTTTTTGAGAAGTAGGATGTTTAGTGATTACTAAAGCCTCTTCATTTGATTAAAATATCTGTCTAACATTGCATTCACCGCTCTGGTTTGTTTGTCTCATGCAGACAAGACTCCTGTGATAATGATGATGATTTCCACGTGGGTTGGAGGGACGAGCTGCCTCCTGGTGTGGAGGGTTGTCTAAGACCAAAGAGGCCTCCCAACAGCTTCCTCAGAGTAAAACTATGATGACAATGAGAAACCCAGATATAATGCTTATTGCTTGCACCATCCATTTTCAACCGCTTCTCCCTGAACGGGGTCGCGGAGGGGCTTGAGCAAATCCCATTTACAACAGGCGAGAGGCAGGGTACACCTTGGACAGGTCGCCAGCCCATCGCAGGGCCAACACACATAGACAAACAACCATGCACACACACACACTCACTCCTATGGGCAATTTAGAATCTCCAATCAGCCTATCCCCAAGGTGCATGTCTTTGGACTAGGAGGAAGCCGGAATTGCTTGCACCATATGAAAGCTTATTAGAGCCAATACAAAAGAAAGTCTTAATGTACCCCACATTTCTTCATGAACTACAAAGAAAAGGTTGTACTTAGGTTTTTTCTCTAATGTATCAAAACAACACTCATCCCTCGAGTTAGGTGCCTATATGCCTCAATCAGGGGTGGGCAACTCTGGTCCTCAAGTGCCACCCTCCTGCTAGTGTTATGAGTTTTCCTTGCTGCATCACACCTGGCTCAAATCAATGGGTAACTAACAGACTTGTGCTGTGTCCGAATGTACACCCTATGTCCTACATAGTGCCCTACATAGTGGACACGCCATTTTGTAGGAATGTCCAAATGTACTTTCAGAAAAATGTAGTGCCCTCAAAATTACCCACAATGCATCTTGAAAAGTAGTGAGCATCAATGGTTACTAGACAAGTTGATATAGACCACAACGCATTGCAGGAGGCAGCTTACAATGGCAGATATAAGATTAACAAAACACTATAGATCATATATTTTAATTCTGTTTTCATTGGGTAGATATAGTACAAAGAAAGAATTAAATATAAAGTGAAGAAATAATATATTTTCTGACGACTTTGAATCGTATTTGCATCGACGTCTTCAAGTGCGCTGTGGTTGCCATAGTTACAGCTGGTCGTCATGCTAATCCTGAGACTGAGCACGCAGTAAACACTTCTGACACCAATTTGTTGAGGCAAAAAAGATCTCTGTCAAGGGTAAGGAGTGAAAGATTACAAAGTTTATTAAGACAAAGGAAGATAGTACAGAGTAAGAATTGCAATTCTGAGTCTGTTCAGAGGTCTGTTGAGCAGAGCTCTGGAGAGAGTCTGCCCTGACAAGATGGCCTTTAGGATGAAACTCAAATATGAAATTGCTTTAACAGTGGACAAGCATCAAATGTCCAAAGAAAAACTGAGAGACCTTCAGAAAGCCTGGAGAAGAATAACAGACCACTTTGAAGGATTATTTGGTTCAACAGAAGCAATACATGGAGAAATGAGGGGCAATCAAATACAAAACCTGCAAAGTTAATATTCATTTCCATATTCATAGTCTTATAAACCTTTCTTGTGTTTAAACATTTCAACCAGAAAGCAAAACGATACTACAGTTTTGGTGAGGATGAGGAGTTCCAGTGCTTCAACGGATATGAAATTGACGGTTTTCAGTTCATAGACTGTTTGCCTGGTGGAACCTGGAAAGAACCACAAGGAAAATGCATCAGTAAGTTTTATTCCACCACACCAGTGTTCAGTTTTTAAGCAGCAACATAAAGTTTTAGGGTTTTTTCACTGTAGGACATGCAACTTAAAAGATTTGCTGATACTACCTCACTTGTGGGACCATTAAAGCTGAGCTTTCTGTCACCTTTAGGGAAGTTCTGCGCTCCTCCAGAGATCCCTAAAGAAATGACCTTGTTTCGGGCTAAAGAGCTTTACAGAGTTGGTGACACAGTGGGTTTGAACTGTAAAGAGCCGGGCCTGATGCCGTTGCCACGAGGCTTCTACGAATGCACCAACAGTCTCACCTGGGACCCTCCGATACCTGCTGACCTGCGCTGCACTAATGGTATGATATGGAACTCTTAATGTTTCACTTTTATAAGTCCACATTGGTCCCCCCCGCGACCCCGTTCAGGGAAAAAGTGGTAGAAAATGGATGGATGAATGGAAGTCCACATTGGTAAGGAGATGGGGCATCAAGAAACACCTTTCACACAACCTTTCCTTACCAAACATTCTTCTCATGTACTACACCAGTCAAAGTTTAGACACATACTCCCGTTAAATCCACTGGGAAAAGTGTATCCAAACATTTGACAAACAGGAACTATTATTATCAGTAATAGAGTCTAAAATTTAGTGTCTAATGAGATTCTCTGTGCACCAAACAACATTACTTCAAATTTGATCTTTGCTTGTGTTCATGCTGGTGCGCTGTCACAGAGCTAAACCAAATCCACCAAAACCCACATTTCCTTCTTAATTTGAAAGTTTCTCAAAGCTTTCATATATTTGGCATTTTTATAACCATGTATCCAGAAAGTTTTTACTGGTATTGACTGATAATTTGTTATCATCCCAACAAGACAAGCTGATTGATCACATCCACCTAAACCATGTTATCCTCCTTATTCATGAAGATTCTGACAGTTTTCAAGCTTCACATCTGTATTTTTTCATCATACTTTTATCGATAAGGTCAAATCCAACGCTGGTATCTACGTTACTGATGTTTGGATCAATCACCATGAAACAAACCTATTAGGAAGAATGGTAAAGCAGTGAAGATAAAAAGATCTGTGCTCGTATTTTTATTTGGGAGTATCAGTGCAAACTGAAACTGTTTGGCTTCTATGTGTTTGCTGTATGTAGAGCAACCCGTTGATCCTGATGGCGGATGTGGTCCAGGTCAGATACTAGAAGGGTCTCGCTGCGTTTGCATTGATCGAGAAAGCTGCCTGTAAGGATTTTCTTTCCTCTTCCTTTAATATATGCTGCGCATTTTCCCAGAAACTGATGAATGTGTGACTGTGTGCACAGGGAGAAACCCAACACTATGTGCGTCCTGAACACGAACATCGGTGAAGCCATGTCAATGTCCTTGTGCTCCTTTCTTGCTGGTCGTTGTCACGGCGACCCACTCTTCTTCGTCAGCGACAGCTTGTGTGACCCAGAGGATACAAGCAAGCTGGAGTGGGCCAAGTTCAGAGCAAAGATGTTCTCCAAGAGCTCCCTTCATGTGCCCTGTGCGCTTGATACTTGCTATGAATGGGAGACCTGCACAGGTGAGCTTTTACTTTCAGCTTGCTGTTGGATTGAGAAGGTGGATTCAGGGTAATCTGCACAGATTTGCTAAAAGATTTTACTGTACTGAAAAATTCTAGTTAGACTTACACTTATTTTATTAGTGTTACGTTGCAAATAACGGGTTGGACCACTTTTTTTCCTTCGGGACTGCCTTAATCTTGTCATAGAATTAACAAGGTGTTGGAACCACATTGAGCATCCCAAAGCTGCTCTGTTGCATTGCAATGAGGTGACTGTGGAGGCCGTTGGGAGTAAAGTGATTCATTGTCATGTTGAAGATGATGTGAGCTTTGTGACATGTCATGTTGGTACTATTGGGTCCAACCAAAGTGGACCAAGAAAATATCCACAGCACCATTACACCACCAGCAGACTAAACCACTGATACAAGGCAGGATACATCCATGCTTTTATGAGCTTTGTGACATATTCTGATGCCACCATGTGAATGTGGAGCTGAAAAGGAGACTCATCAAACCAGTAACGTTTCTTCATGGCTGTGTCTCAATCTGCGCACTAACACTAGTTTGTGCACTATATTTAGGTGCATAGTGTGTTCACACTGACATTTAAGCAAAAAGGTCAGTGCACTGAAAGTACCTGGATGCTGCCCTAAAATTTGCCAATAATCTAGAGTGAAACGATGGACACTTTTTGCACTAAACCAATGCCATATTGCTGATGGAGAGGAAGAGGAAATGCTGGATTGTCCAAATAAAGGCTAATGTGTATAGATATGAGTATCAAGCTATTTCGTTACTGTTCAAATGTATGCTGCTGCTTGATACATATCTAATGTTGTGCTTACTATAACTCATGGATCTGATCATTTGTTTCAGATTGTGCTAACTGATCCAGTACAGTTAGCATACGTAAATGTTAGCCGTTTTTAGTCGTGTAGTGGACACAAAATAATCATTTTGGCTGCAGTAGAATAGTCTAACCAGTACCGCGTCATTACTGGTAAGCATCACTACTGGTAAGAGCTCAATGTCTAGTATTCTATTTGAGACAGGACTTACCCAAGGTAGTGCACACTTCGCCCTACATTCCAGTGCACTATGGTAGTGAGACACAGCCCTTTTTATTCTCCAGCTTGGTGAGTGTGTGTGAATTGTAGCCTCAGTTTCCTGTTCTTAGCTGCAGGAGTGGCACCCGGTGTGGTTCTGCTGCTGCTGCATGGTTGGATGTGTTGTGTGTTCAGAGATAATGTTCTGCATATCTGGAATCAGTTCCTGTTGCCTTTCTACAATGTCCAATCAGTCTGTTTTCCTCTGACATCAAAGGGACAATTCCTGCTCCCTGGATATTTTTTTCTGTTTTGACCAGTTTGTCCTCATTCTGATGCTCAGTTTGAAATTCCGAAAGTTGCCTTGACCATGTCTACACAGCTAATCGTGTGATTTAACTGATAAGCTATTCATGTTAAGAATCATTTAAATATGCAGACTTCATAAAAGGTGTGCAGACACAAACAGCTGATGTTGCACACTTTAACATCCTGAAAATTAACTTAATATGCAGAAATATGGTTGCCATACTTGCAGATGCAAGCACTAACAATAACTAAAATGACTTTTTTTGTGTCCTCAGCATCAAAGTGCCAGTGCAAAAGTTTGCAGGAGTGCGACAGAAACGACCAGACCCAAATGTTCTGTGTGAGGCTGCGTACCCAGCGACTCGTTAGCCTTAACCTCTGCATGGTAGCTGCCTACACACATACCAATAAATTAGAAATCGTCAAGGAGGGACGCTGTGAGGACACATGAACAATGAAAATGGTTGAATTGTTTGATCACACCAATATGACTCAACTTCACAATTACATTGTTTATTGAAGCCACAAGTTTAAAGATTTTGTAGACATGACCACATGTGGCACACTTGCTTTTATTGCTACCTGCCTATCACTTTGAAAGAGCTAAATTATTCTTTAGAATGGTAGCACACATTTTCAGTCTAATAAATCTCCATGCTTTGGCCTGCTAAATGCCTCCCATTAACCATTAAGGTTATAGCTATATTACTGTTTAGTGCTGTCACAATGAAAAGTCAACATCAATCCTATCCTCAGTTAAACAGAAGTTTGTTTCAGGACTCTTCATGTATTCACTCAGGGTTACTCTGGTCATACGAGACCTATGTTCCAACAGATTTTCAGTTTATCCCAGCTTTAACACAATGGATCCAACAGAATATAAGTTCTGCACAATGACCATTTGAGTCCTGCTGGATTGCGGTTCTTGTAGGACCAGAGTAGGTAACCCTTATATTAACTTTTTAATCCTGTGTTTATGATATTTGACACGGTTTCTGAAACCCTTTGCATCACTTTTTGGTAAAAACTTGTGTCAAAACCCAGTTGTACACTAAATGATACTTGTCATTTTCTCCTAGTGGATAAATATACACAAAAAGTATTTTTGTTTATTCCTTTGTTATTTTACATTTTGTTAACGGGACAAATAAAGACTTCAGATTTTAAAAAATGCTATTGTCTCCCCATTTTTTGTGTGTTGGACTTAAAAAGGTAGAGATAATACATTTATGTACCACTAAATCCAATGAAGGGTCACAGGTAGTGAGTCTATCCAAGCAATAATTGGACATGAGGTGCGTACACCCTGAAAAGGTTACCCAGTCCATCACAGAACCTACACGGAGAGACAAACAACCAGTCATGCTTACACTCACTCCTGACCTATCAACCTACAGGCATGTCTTTGAACAGTGGCAGGAAGCCGGAGTACCCAGACAGAACCCACGCTAACACGGGACGAACATGCAAACTCTGCACAGAAAGGCTCAAACCAGCGATGCCTGGAATCTGTAGACCAATGACCGTTCTTTTGGCCCTGCCTATTAGGCTACTACACCCGAATGCGGAGCATGAAACCACCATTTTTGATCAGGAAGAATACCTCCAATACCCTCTATAAATCATTCACCTTCCCTATGGCTTAATCCATTTCATGAGTGAAGGTAGCTGGAGCCTATACCAGTATCCCAGGGATCACTACAACCAATAGAAGTTATTATGAGATATTAGGATTTTTTTCATTATTACTTGGAATCATAGTATTTGTAACACATGGTTAAAATATAGACAAAGGAAATAGTTTATCACCTCTCCTGATTAATTTCTTAAAAAACATTTTTTAATGTATTTTGATTCCATTATTGTGACAACATCTCATGGATGAATATGATAATTGATCTAGTAGAAAAGTAACATCTTGTATGTGTTATGATTTTGAGTAGTGATATAGAGTTGTGTACCCAAATGCAGGGAGACAGACAGGAGACAGCAGGACTGCAGAACAGCTTCTTTAATGTGGACCCTTAAATAACCAAACAAACTCTATGCACCCGTGACCTGAACTGAAACGCAAAGGATTTAAATACAAACAGAACCAAACAAGACACTAGTGAACCAAAATATCTAAATCAACACAGGTAACAAACAGGAAACACAAGGAGAACTACAAAATAAAAACAGGAAACTAAGAAATCAATCACACAAAACCAAAAACTCACAAACCCTAACAGTACGAGTCAAAACTAGGACAAAAATATTCAGATACATTTTTACTATTTTCTATAACAAAATGGTTAATAACAAATCAGCTTATTCCAGACGTCTTCAAGCATCAGTTCACAATGACAAACATTAAAAAATGTAGCTGCAAACACATTTACAGTAAAAACATAATCAATAAATTATTATTGTTCTTCACTCTGAACAAGCCTCTATGCTGATGACACCGATGTGTTCACCAGCACACCGCCGTGCCCCCACCTCACATTCTGTCATGGTAACTTTGGCACCACCATCACCGGGACTGACGCAGAGAGGGGTGGAGTCTTTAGGGCATTCTGACATGTTCTGGCACATGCATTTTCTCGCTGACTCTACAATAAAAATATATATATATATATATATATTTATATAAATATACTTCTACAGTCCAACCTTTTCAGCTTTTAGAATCGGCTATTTTAAATATAATAATGTTTAGAAATTGGAGAAAATAACAGCTAAAGCTGTTAAATGAGAACACATAATGAGAAAAATATACACACCTTGGCAGACTCTCCCTGGCTTGCAGTTCTCACAGGATTTGAATGTGTCCTCTGGCCAGTTACAGTTACTGTCATTGGCCACTGTGATGCTCCGTCCTCCACACTGGAAAGCTCCAATCTTACAAACGTCTAATAAAAGGTGTCTTGTGCCAGTGCTGGCACACAATGGCAGAGAAGTCCTACAAAAAATAAATGGAACATTTGATGTCTTTATTTCAAGTAATGACCTTGTGTAGTAGAAAATAAATAAATATTTAAAATCATACTTACCCGCACTGAAATGGCATCTTGCAAACACACCCCCGCTTTCCCATAGTTTCCCACAACTTACATGTCTGGCCACCAGGAAGAGTGGGAAGTGCGGGAAGTGTGGGTACTTTAGAGAAAATACAGAAAACCGTTAGTCCAATGCCAGAATAACAGCACAAAACCTTACAAAATCAGAGCTGAGAAGCTAAAGCAACTTTAAAGTCATTGTTTTAAGATGGTAAAATGAAACTTATTTTGATCAAAGATGGTAAAAAGCATAAAATTGAACTACACAGCCTAGCCTAGCATCATAGCATGAATAAAGATGCTAACATTGTAGCATTTCCCTAAAAGATTTTTATGTTTATTCTCCAAATGCTTCAGCTAGATGCACAAAGGTAACTGTTAACCACTATAAAGTACACTTAGCTGAAATGTACTCCTGTTTTTAAAATTCAATTCCTCCATCGTCCCATAAGAGCAGATTTGTTTTGCAGTGTGATACATAAAGGTCGACGTAGCTGTTAGCCGTACTGGTACCTGGTTTACATTGGACATCATCAGGAGAAGGAGACCATTGCAAACTGGGATTACACATAATCTCAGACACATCACTGTCCAACACAAACCCCACAGGACAGGACAGGGACACGCTTTCTCCAATTCTATATTCCTCCTTGAATGGCATGGCCTTAACCAAAGTGTTAACGTCAGGAATCTCGCATGTGGACCCTGGAACCAGAGTAGTGTTGTTTTCAACATATTAAAAAGGGGACTTGAAGCTGTTGTGGACAAAATAAAGTAAAACCAATCTTGTTTTGAAATGAAGACTTACTTTTACAAGCCATGGATCGTGTGCTCCACCTCTGGTTGTCATTGCATGTGGCCAGAGAGTCTCCAACGAGGTAATACCCCCATATGCAGGAGTACTGCACTGTGTGTCCAACCGAGTAAAAATCTCTGGGATTCTAAACAAAATAAACCGATAAACAAAGAAAAAAAAAGTTTTCATATATGTTTCCAGTCATTACAAAGATTACAAGCAGACAATAAAAAAGTCATGAATACAATCTCACCTGGATATAGCCGTTAATTAGGTTGGGAGGAAGTCCACAGGTTTTAGGTGGAGTTACAGAAATACTGAAACACTGAGGCTCCATCAATCTGAGGGTAAAATGTCAGAAATAACATCAATAAAGTACTACAGACATCTACTGGCTGTTAAAATATTTTATAAATCTGGAGCTGAAGTATTTGGATTGGTGTTTGCAGAATGATCTTATGTGTAAGTGTGCAGAATGAAACTTAAGGAAATAACAGTCAGCCTTCATTTCCTAATATTAAAATGTGAGCAGTTATATTTATACTTTGGGGGAAATCTTCTAAATGTGTTGTACAAGTCAGCGTCAAGCAAGAGAAAGCATTTAGTTTTGGTATCCTTACTTTAAATACTCAATCTCTTGTTCCTCACAAGGTTTCTGCTCATCCTGTGGGCCTGTGCAGGAGCTGCCCCCTCGTCTCGGTGCAGGATTGTTGCAGCTTCGGGTCCTTGTTTTTATTCCACCAGAGCAGGAGCCCCATGAGGACCAGCAGCTCCAGCTGCCATGGATCACTCCTGCAAGAAAGGAGAGGAGATTCTCATTTTTCTCCTGTCTTCTTGATGAAGACTTTTCTATTGTGTCATACCCAAACCTAGTTATTAGTTTAAACACGTGTTTAAAATCTAATCACTAGCTAGCTTTTAACTAGCCCCCATTAGTCTGCAGTAGATTTTTTTTACCTTGTTGTTCTCCAATCACAGCTCCAATCTCACAAGCCGATCCTGAAGTTCCAGGGCGACAAACGCAGCGACACTCGGTGCCCGTAAGCAGCGGCTGGCCGTTGTTCTGGCAGGGCCGGCAGTGGCAAGGATGCTCCTCTGCCAGATACTCCTCTGTGGCCCTTTTCAGGTATAACTTCTTCAAACCTGCACATGGCACCTCCTTCACAAGTTCATACAGAGGTCGTAGCTGGAGAACAAGCATCATTAATGTCAATGAACAACAGAAAACTATAAAAGATAATGATGCGTTGAAACATTCTCATTATATACTTATGATTGGTCTTTGATTTGCTGGAGCATATAAGGCAAGGCAAGTTTATTTATATAGCACCTTTCATGTACAGGACAGCTCAAAGTGCTTTACATTGATATATATATATATATATATATAGATAGATAGATAGATAGATAGATGGATAGATGGATGGATGGATGGATGGATGGATGGATGGATGGATGGATGGA
>JBAMHV010000020.1:20747024-20760464 GCA_037177535.1 Pseudomugil gertrudae | reverse complement strand
AAATTAAATAAATGATTGAGTTTATATATGTATATATATATATATATATACATATATCAACTCAATCATTTATTTAATTTATATCTAATACTTGCAGGCTAAAAACTGTACTCTACCTCCCTAAATCAGCAGTAGCTCTAGGCTATCTAATAAAAACACCCAGTGTAAATGTGTTGCACATTCAGTTAAGTCAATCTGATGGAGTGAGCATTATCTTAGTCCAAATGTAGCGTAACATACTATCTTATTCTTTATTTTGAGTTAAGTAGGATGTTTACCCCCTTATACTTTTTGGAGAGTAGGCACTGACCATATTAGTGGGATTTGTGGCAATCTTCTCAGAATCAAACGCTTATTGTCTCATCTCATTTATTGTTTTGTTATCAACTATTCATTTAGCTGAATCCCCAACAAAACATATTATAGTCGTAAAAAGCAACCTTTAAACTGCTGTGGCTCTAAACATGTTGCTACCATAAATGCTAACATTTAGCTTTCATAACACAGTGATTAACCTCTTCAGGTGTCAGTGTTTGTGTGATGTTTCATCGGAGCCATGTCTGGAGAAAGAACAACCAGCAACACAGACAGCAGACAGAGAGGTCGTGAAAACAAATAGGGTCGTACACAAGTCTTAAATGAGGAGACAAAGTCTTTAAAATGCAAGTCCAAGTCAAGTCTGAAATCAATAAAAATGCAACTTAAGTGCAACATCAAATAGCAAACATTAATAATAATAATGGTGAACACTCATTTTGGCACCATTTGGTTGCATTAGAATGTACCTGGCTGATCAAATTTAAGGGATAAAGAAAAAATACAAGTAAATTGGTTAATGACTAAATTATTGACAGATATAAATACTTTATAATTAACACTCGTGAAAAAAAGTGTATAGAAAACTGATAGATAAAGAGGCACCCATGATCATTTTGCAATTGCATTTCCATGTAACCCTCCAACACATTTAGTCAGTCAATGTGCAGAATTTTATAGGCTGTTGGATCCATCTAAAGTAAGCCAGGTGTGTTGGAGCAGAGATGCAATGAAAACCTGCAGGACAGCAGCTCAATGCTGAAATGCCAAAGATTGTAGTTCAACCCTAATCCACTCGGGTCTCTGAAGCAGAGCAAATCCCCATACACTCCCATGTTAAAAAGGTCAACTTTACAGTAGAAATAAACAGGGTTACAGCCTGGTACAAACAAAAAAAAACAGCTGTTTACTTGCTGTGAACCGCAGTCAGACGTTTTCCGACAACTAACATTAACTGAAAAGCTAACAGATTTTTCAATTTACGTACTGATACAAACCTCATCTTTACACAGGAGAAGGCCTAAAAGTTTTTTAAAAAGTATTTAATGGCTGGCAGGGTCAGCATAAATATGCTATCTCAAGGACAAGAAGCTTTCTGTAGACCAAACTCTGAGCTGAGTCAAGGAGCCATCTTTGATGAAGTACGTCTTGTTTTGGTAAACAATAAGAAGAAATATCCAAATCTCCTTTCTTGGACGGCATTTCAGACAACCTGAATGAGTTGCTGTAGCAACAAATACCAGTGCAGGTATTCGACATGGCGGCAGCTGCAGTTTGAGGGCGAGAAGCACGTCTGTGGCGTCATCTGCTATGCATCAATACCACACTGATCTGTGGTGTCTCGGCTATGATGATGTTCTTGTGTGACTCTATATTGAAAACTATGTAGGTATAATTACAAACATATGATTGTGTGCAAACTGGTAAAAAACTAGTTTATATGGTCAACCTCTGCATCAGCAAATAGATGGATGATCTGTTTCCTTTTAAGGCTTCAACATGGTAAAGTCTGGAGTTAAAATGTCTTCTTTAAATGTCATGTTTATTTTTACTCTTGTATTTTTCTATAAAAGCAAATTACAGATGGCTTTAACACTGACGATGTGTGTGTAGGTTTCTGCGGTTGTGTATGAATTGATGCATGAGCATGATGCCCCTAATGCCTTTCTGTCCTTCTTAACGACTCCTTATTCTTGTTGTGAGCAGAGCATGGATCACTACCACTCACAGCTCTGCTGCCGCTGTTCGCTGTCTGATAACTCTGTCCAATTAGATCACAGAAGCTGCACACGTTTGTCGCTTCAGCTGCTGCCGAGGGTGACAAATATGACAATTATCCAAAGTACGAGGCACTGCTGTTCATTCCTTATTAGAGAATCAATCAGGACTGGGAGCTCGAGGCCCCAAGGCTCCACTTGCAGAGCCCAGAGGAAGAAAGGTGGAGGTTATTCTGCATGTCTTTGGGTTTTACAGGAATGAAAACAGCAGAGATAAAGTTAGTTGCTCCTGGGTATAAACAAATGAATGTGCTGCTTGTCCTTCACAGACAAGCTCATGGCAAAACCTGAGATTTATTCAGGATATTTATGGTTTTTGCAACAAACAAAGATTACTTTGAAGAAAAATGGCTGCAGAATATTAAGCAAAAACTGTTAATCTGTTAAACGTACACAGGGGATATTTCAGTGTTACTGGGAAGAACTGACCTAATTAAATAGCAGCATTTTCCCCACACAGGTCCCTAAAAAAAGATTTTTCATAACAAAATACCCATAAACATTAAATCTATGGACTTAAAATAGCAGTCTTCTTATTCTTTAATTATATACTCCACCTACTTGCATTATTTTGCTTTTCATATATATATATATATGAAAAGTCCAAATTTCATATACACCTACACACCCCTACAATATATATGTAGGGGTGTGTGTGTGTGGGAGGTTGGCTTGATCAGTGTATGGCTGCCTGTGTGAGGAGCCCCATGTTTCTGAGTGCAAGTAGAAGTAAGAAATGGATACTTTGGGTTGTGGAGAGATGTGCTGAGGAAGTGAAAGTACTTAATGGCTTTTCATGTATTATTTTTAATATTTGCGCTAAATCCGACTTATATACTGTATTCCAGCATAAACAGTCATCTGACAGGTATAGACTTGAACCTTTTTAGCTTTGCAGAAACTGACACTTAAAACTTTTAGTTTCAGTATCCCCTCATGTTTTACTGATCTTTATTCATCAAACTGATGTTCATTGAGTGTAATGCATTAATGCAACACTGCAGAAGAGTCAGAAAACATGAACAAACGTACTATGGGTCCTTTAAGAAAATATTAAAGGATGCATGCTGCATTTAAAGGTATTATTTAAACATGTATTTATTTTTTTGATTAGAGGACAAGCTGCATAAAACTTTTAGTGCACATTTCACCTCTTTGGTGTGACATCTTTAATGTTGTGCTTTATCACACCACTGTGTGTGTGCTTCAACAAGTCACACTACCATCTGTGTGTAAGGTAATAATATTAAAATCTGTGTAAAACATGCTTCATGTTTTTATTTTAAAGGCCCTTTGAGGTACTTGCTTTGAACTTTAGCACCTATAAATGTGATAAGTTTCAGTAAATTATTGCTGTGCATTCCTCTACGTACAGGACATTGCATTTGTGACCGTAAAATGGACATGAAATTAAATAATGGAAAGTACGTAAATCATTTTGATACTGTTGCATATTTTTAAATAAGGAAATGCAGATCACACAGTTCCTTTAACAACCTTGTAAGTTTGTGGATTTCCAGAAAAGACATTGTTTAACTTTTGTAAGAAAAATCTGTGTCCTTTATCGTGACAAGATTTCAGCTGCTTAACAGTGCAAGTTTTTGTTTCTGCTGTTTCACATGATGCTTTATATATTTTCACTGGAAGATAGTCTAAGCACAAACTCTCTTTGAAGCCAGATGTTATAAAACCTGAAGGCAGGTAACTCAGCTGTGTTTATAAGAAGAGTTGACAGCATGGTGGAGCAGTGGTTAGCACCGTGGCCTCACAGTAAGAAGGTCGCTGGTTCGAGCCGAGGCTGGGGAGGTTTGTCCAGTATGGAGTTTGTATGTTCTCCCCATGTATGCATGGGTTCGCTCCGGGTACTCCGGCTTCCTCCCACCCAACACATGCATGTTAGGATAATAGCTATGGTTAAAATGACTGCTTATCATATGTAAGTCGCTTTGGATAAAGGTGTCTGCCACATGACTGTGGAATATAGTTTCCTGTTTATATAAGAACATTTCAGGTAAAGCCTCAGAAAACATATAAGTGTATTGATTATGGAGAGTGGTTTTTCATTCATTCCTGCCCACAGATGTTGGAAAGATGGATGGAGCCTCCCAGTAGGTTTCTGAAAATCAAAAGTAAAGTTTGTTGGAGTGTTCCTACTGTTGTCACATGTGCCGTTGGTCAAAGATGTAAAGTTGAAAGAGGAGCTGTGAACGTAGAGATGGATGATTGATGTCAAACTCCAAGCTACCTGTAGCTAAGAATGAATTGAGCTAAGGCAGATGTAATGGGAGCAAACCTGCTAATAAATGTAGGTGGGCCAAAGCTAAGGTGCTCTGGTAGCTGGCTAAAAACCATATTTGTGCCACCCTCTGCCTTCTGGCTGCAGATATTGGATACCTGTCAATCGACAGAACAGTCATTATTATGCCAGATTTCAAGTTAACAAACATCTAAATGATGAGTAAAAATAATTCCCCCTCCTTACAGTTGTTATGAAGGTAAACATGACCTATCCATCCACACCGCTTCATTCAACTCAGGGTCGCGGGAAGCTGGAGACTTTCCCAGAGAGGTGGGGTACTCGTGACTATTAAACCTAAAACATTTTTGTACCAGGCTGTAAACATGTTTATTTCTGCTGTGAAAGCGCTCTTTTTAACACATGAGTCTTTGGGAATTTGCTCCATTTTGGAGCCCTTAGTGAATGAGAGGAGAACTGCAACTTCTGGCACTTCCACTTTCTTCCAACGGAGGTTGGTGCTTGGTCCTGGCCAGAGAAGATTCGTTTCATAAGTATTATTTTCTTTCTTAATAGGTAGCTGAGAATCTATATGTTTACATCTGTATTGACGTGAAACCACCAGAGAGCTTTGAAGATTCAAACAAGTACGAGCAGAAAATCCACACTGCAAAGGTCAAAAGCACAAAGCTCAGATAGCAGAAAGGATTTCAGCAGGAAGTAAGAATAAGGCAGTCAGTTTATTTTTTTAAAGTCAGGCAGCAGCAACGTAGCTGAAAGGAAAAGTCATTCATCGGAGATTTAAGCATTTCTGGAGGAGATAACATTTCCTCATATCAGCACCTTACACAGAATCTTATTGGATACCATTTAAGACAGACTAAATACACAAACTAAAACATAAAGCTCCATTAGCAGTAAAGAATTTGACCTGTGCTGTTTTCTCAGTGAGCTGAGAATTGGATAAACAACGTCACATGTCCATCAGTCCGGAGTCCTAAAACAAAGCATAAACAATGTAACTCTGGTTTTACCTCTGGAATGTCTGTGTCACAAAGCAGTGTGTCATATATTCTGGGTAGGATTGCCAACTTCAATTCCTGAGCGATGTCTGTAGCGAGCAGTCCTAAGTGCTACTGGCTTTACCTGGACCCAGAACAACCCCAAACAATATCCATCATTTACACTTACCAGTTACCTTATAGATTATAACTATTAGGCAGCCAATCACATAGCAGAAACTCAGTGCAGTTGTGTAGACATAAGAACTTGCTGAAGCTAAAGCTTGGCTTCATAATGAGGAGGAAAGGGGATTCAAGTGACATTGAACATGAAATTTTAGTTTGTACAAGACATGCTGATGAAAAACAAAATATCCAGTGAGCATCAGTTGTCTGGAGCAAATTTCAGCAGAAGACCATACCGGGTGCCACCCCTGCAGCTAAGAACAGGAAACAGATGCTACAATTCACACAGATTAAACAAAACTGGACAATAGAAAATGGAAGAAACAATTCTGGTCTGATAAGTTTAAGTAAGTGATGTTTTTACTTCTTACTAAGCCAGAGGTAGAATTATTTTAGTTAAAATAATGTGTTATTAAGAGGAAATAAGTAGAAATTCTTAATTTCTGCATTCAAGGAAGGAATAATTGCTATGTGAAGAAGAAAAGGTATAATTTAATCCCTATGGAAAGCTCTCGCAAACAGGCAGTGGCACTGCATATGTTCATAGTGAACTAGTGTAAACAAGATGACCAGGATCCAGCATTACCGCTAAAGAAACTACTATAGTTGGATAAAGGGACAGAACCAGACTAACACTGATTCCAAAGTGGAAAGCGTTGTGAGAGCTAAACAGTTTGAGACACAGCGAGGTCTTTTTCTCCTCTAAGTACATCAAGTCATTTCCACATGTTCCAAAAAGTGGTGCTGTTGTTGCTCAGTACACCTCTGCAGTCTGCTAGTTCATATGCAGACAAGGCGAGTAGGGGTATAAGGTACTGGGAGGTGTGGCTCATGCCAACCTTGTTGTGTCCTACAGGTAGTGCACAACAGCAAACATTGCATTTAAACACTTCCACTTTTTGTCCCTTTAACTAAAGAGTGAAAAAACCTGTAGTTGAATGTAAACATACATTAACACATGGTTAAAAATTCCCCCTATGCCATGTTAGTGAAGATATAGTACTTTTTATAAGAAACAAGTGAAAAATTACATACATTTTGATGTCATGCCTCCAATGAGTTGCATTTCCCTCAAGTGTTAGTATGTGTAGTATTTCTGTACATGTAGTATTAAAAAATGCAAATAAATGACCTATATGACTGGTTCAGTTGGAGGTCTGGTTGGTGGGTTGGTTTTGCAATCCAAAACAAAGCAGCTGTCTTCTAGATATTTATTTATTGAAACAAATGATGCCTGTTAAAAGACTTCTCCGGTGTACGTTATGATGGCAGAACATGTACTTCCAAAGCAATGCTGCATGGCATATGCTGCGATCAGATTCATGCAGGCTTTACGAGTCATTGCTTACTAGCAGAAATATTATTAGATGTGCTGAGGTTCTGACCTCTGTGCAAAACTGGAATAAGCAACACTTAACATAGCTCATTTAGAAAGAAATCAAGTACATCTGAAGGTCTTTGGTACATATTGTGCTCATTTTTCTGTCAGACCTCACTACAGAACCAGACAAAAAGCCAGCATGTTAAAGTATGTCCTCAACATATACAATGCCAGATTTATAGCACATTTAATCAAAATAACCCTGAAAAGTGTTAGCGGTCAATTTACTACCAACCCCTGCACTGGTGGTGGAAATGTACTGGAACAGGAATGCACCAGGAAAATAACTAAAATTAGGATACAGATGGCTTTACAACTTGTAAGGTCTCCATCAGGAAAAGAATTTAGGGGAAACATTCTTCCTAAAGGGCTTTTGGGTGAGATTGGTTTTGCAGAACTTGTCATTCATGACAAACCAGCTGACTTAAAGACTACTAAGATCTCAATTTGCGTGTATTAATTAGCGTGTGGAATCTAGAATTTAGCGTGTGGGGCGGGACCGTGGTTAGTACGTGATCTACTAAGATTGCTCACGCAAATGACAGCGGGTGCAAAGTGTCGGAGACACGCCTATTTAAATGAGGATTTAGCGTGTGTTCTAGTCCATGTTGCTTGGTAATGTTATGCAGCAGGTAACAATCTGAGCTACTTTTTCCGGCCTGTACAGCAGTGTTCCTCCCGTCCGATCCAAACAACAGAACCTGCTCTTCAGGATTCCGACGGTGCGCTCAAAAATATTCCGTGTGTGGATACCAAGGCCCAACTCAGACCTGAGCAGACTAACTTAAACAGAACATAACCGTAAAAAGGAAAAAGACAGCAGGTGCGGACTTATTCTGCAGGTTAAAAAGAAATAAAACAATTACCATTTACACAAAAAAATTTAATCAAATCTCTGTAAACAAACATTTTAAAACCATACCTGCAGATAAGAACTCCCCCACCCAGTTCTCCTTCCCATGCAGTCCATCAGAGCCCAGTCCTGTCATGCAAACCGCATTTTAATATGTATTTAATATGACTGTGGTGGTTAATCATGTCATCTAAGGAACCCAAAATGTGTCAAGAAAATATCCTCCACACCATTACACACCAACAAAAACTTTTTTCCATGTTTTTTCCACCAAATTCTGATCTACCGTCTGAATGTGGAACTGAAATGGAGACTCATCAAACCAGCAACATTTCTCCATCTTCTATTGTCCAGTGTTGGTGTCCAGATCAGCACATCTGCCCATGTAGTGCAAACAACCTCACCACATTCAATTCACCATGTTCAGTTTGAAGAGTAAATAAATCAAAGTTGAATGGATCCACATCATGCTTATTGTGACAGAAAATCTGAATAATATAATCAGGATTTGTATAATTTGAGGTGGATTTTTCTTTCCATTTTAATGAGAATCCTCCCATTCGTGCATATCTACAGTCGTCTAGACTTCTGGGATGATCCTGGGACAATATGGATGCAGTAATGCAGTAATGTTAATGCCAAAGGGGTGAATTCTTCATTTCCATTGGCTCATACATAAGACTGATGTGTTTAATGCTTATGCTACAGCGTCTGTGAGCAGCAGCTCCGTGGTGATGTAGTTAATGTCAGAGAGACAACAGAACAAGTAATGTTTCATTTAAAAATAAATTACATTTTATAGCGTAAGTCAATACAAAGTACCTTCATATTTCCTCGTTCCAATGCCACCCACCTCCATCTCTCAGAATTGCTATAATTTTTTTTCAGAGTTTTGTTTTCCTCATCATTGCAGCAGCAGTGATGATTGCTGAGTGATTACTGCCACTGTCGTCATCATCATCAACATTTACATCTGATTCAATTCTAAACTCATTATCTATCATCTTTAGGTGGGAGCAATAGGGAACCATTGTTCACTAAAATTAATCTCTTCTGGATGCAGATTCATTTTCGTTCGCTGGCCTCTTCTGCTATTTGATTAGCACGGCACATCATTAGGAACCGGGACTGATAGTATTACCTCGGCCTAGACCTGAGGTTTAGATGGTGTCTCTGCTGAAAAGAACACTCTATAAAATGTATTATGGGATATAAGGACACACTTTTTCTTAATTAAATATGGTTGTATTTTTATTTTGTTGTGTACATAAACCATTTTGGGGTTATGTACCACAGTTTGTTGTATTGTTAATTGGCTTGTACTGGAGCACTTGAACTTGTCAAAATGTAACTTTTGTTAAAGATTTTTGGTCTTTTTATGCACAGAACTGTTTAAAGAACATGCATGGTTAAATAAATGGAAATGCTGAATTTACAACCTCCGTTTAGACCCTTATCTAGAACATCTAGATAGGAGTCTAAAGAGCCTTACAGCTGCCAACCCCCCACATGTTGGTTAAAATTAAACATTTTTACTGAAGTTCAGAGGGATTCTAAATAAACCATTTGGTCAAACACTGTAATGAATGAAGGAAATTATTTTCTAATAACATTATTTCATGAACTAAGTTCAGCTGAATGAGGGATACATTTAATAAAGAACTTCAAGTGGAAAAGACAAAAATGTGGTTGTGGTTAGCTGGTGTGAACCACAAGGTTATCCAGATAATATCCAGAGAATAATGTTGGTTAGCATTTTAAAAATCATATTGATTTAAAGAAACATGCCTGAATAAATCTATTTAGTGGTTTTCATAATCTGGATTATTATACCTGGATAAGCATTTTCATGGTAGTAGTTCTGACTGGTTCAACTCACCACATTGGGTAAGTGTTATTCTAAAGACCAGTGAGGTTTCTACACTGGTTTGTCTGCAGTTTTCACATGGCTTCACCTGTTCATGTGGGTTTCAAGTTGGTTCTGACTGGCTTTCAGATGAGGCTCAACCTACGGACAGCCCACATCGGCTTCCCTTCCAACCTACATCCCTTATGTGGCTTCTCAAACCTGTGCTCACTCAGTACCCACATGACCCAAATTTAATCCTTATGGTCCCACATGAGATATGGAGGATATAAGTGAAACTCCTGTCCTGTGAAACTCACCAGCTGAAACCAGTCAGAACAAACTTAAAAAACATTTGGTGAAATCCAGGTGAGACCACTGTGGACAAACCAAGTCCCTTATCTGCAGCCCAATCTGAACCCTTATTGTCCCCTGATGGACATGCTGGCCAGATTGTGATTATAAAAGAGAAAAAGTTATTTCATTGTTATGGTTTGGAGACAAATTTCTGATGTAGCATTGTTAGCTCATTAAGGGCACATTCACATCAGTCTTTTTGATTTAAACCCGAGTCCGTTTGCTCAGAAAGTCCGTTTTGTTTGGAGTTACTGTGAATGTGCAAACCGATTCTGATTCAGATTAAAGAAGCCAACTCAGTCTGCCTGCAAACGCAGGTCATGGTCCATTTCAGGATACAGAATACAGGAAGTACACTACAAAACAGAGTGCATTGTGGGTTCAGCACACGGCACGAGTAAAAGACAACCAAAACATACACGTGTGGCATCATATGCAGCTGTGGCAGATAGACGTAGCCCACAGAGAAGATGAGGAAGAATTTGGACACATTTCTGATAGAAATCTGATCAACTGGACCAGTACTATCTGATGCAGCTCCACATTTTCTTTCCTTTGGTGGAGATTGAATCATGTCTTTTAAAGGGTTTTTTGGAAGTGCAGTGAATATAATCTCTGTCCAGAATAATGTTGCTCCCCCACAACTGAACCGAGTCTAAGGAACCATCCTGATACAAATGCACTTTGAAATTCACTATTCAGGTACAGTGACTGCAGCATTTATATATGTAGAGGGAAATAAAGAAGGGGATGTGGATGATCCAACACTAAGGTGGTGCTGTTATACACATTAAAATGCAGACCTGACCAGCTCATTGGAAGACGTTTTCTGACTTAGACAGGCCTGTGCTACAAAAGAAAGAGTTTACTCAAACTAAATAGAGACTGATAAGCACAGAAAGAATGATGTTTTCATGTTACCTCTAATGGAAATTCTAGCTAGTTTCTGTCAGGAACTATTAAAGTCATGCTTACTTTGAATTCCTCACCTCCTTCTTGCATAAAAACAAACATATGAATATCCAGGGTGGGAAGGTCAGACAGCAAGCATCCCCAAAGGGGCTTTCACTTATGCAGTTAGCAAAATGGCCGTCCCAAGAGACTAATTTATTTGTTTACTTTCAGTCAGACTTAAAAACCAACATTTAAAACGATTCATGTAGGATGTTCCAATTCTCACTTCACTAAATGTATTTTCTTTTCATCGTGGTCCAGCAGGGTCAGATTCTCACACATAAATAGAGCACATGTGAACATATGTAGGTTACCTCACTTTCTTCACATACCTCATGGTAAGTCTATTAAATGTGTAATATTCACATTCGTCTTATGGCCAGTTCATCATTTCTGTTTTGTCTACGCCTAACCAAAAGCATGCGTTCTCATCAGCTGACACAATTGACTGGCACTGACATGGACATGTTATTTTCTTCTCAGGAATTCTCCCCTCCTGATGACCCGAAGAAGCTCCAACACAGTCATTGGATAACAGATACCCGATCTCACTTTGGGAGCCTCTGAGATCTTCCCCACAGCCAAAACGATGGCACTGTTTAATGAACAAATAACAGTTCGTCCGGGGCTGCCGGATCACAGGCAAACGTGTTTTGAGTTAGTTCCCAGCAGGAAGAGGAGACGCGCATACTGTTGGGGAAATACGATGAGAGCGGGAATAACATTTATGGGGAAGAGAACATCAGAGCAGCTTTGGTCGAGCCCTCGTTAACATCAAAACAAAAGCAAAGGGTGTGTTTGATGTGGATTCCAACTGAGAAGACCAGATTGAGCTCGAATGGGCCATAACTTGTGCAGGAGGTGGTCACCGCAGGGAGGAAGATGCAACGACATTCCCGCTGCACTGTGCTGCTTTACAATGGGAAATACTTTGGATATGACCAAGCATCACCCAGTTTAATGAAGGTTCAACTGTTTATTGCCTCTGTGGGTTGAATCTGAGAAAGATGAGAGCAACATCATCTGTCCCTCTGCTTTAGTCACAATCTGATCATGATGAGCTGATTGCTAATTACCACTAAGACAGACAGGTTACATGAAGCAGCAGGCTTTGATGTTGAGCCAGTGTTTTTCCTCACTGACTGATCTGTTGATTTTCTAATGAAAAAAACTGGGATTTTCATGTTTTTGTCATGTTCAGACACTGAGCCGTGGCATAATATTTTGAAAACAACTCTTAGCAATAGCAACCTCCCACCCTTTTCCTAGCTGATATCTGCAGCTTTTGTTTACACTGACAGTAATGGAGGTGGCAGAGGAAGCTGTTTGTTGTATAAAATAACACATAAAACACATTCTCCCAAATTCACACTGCATTATTTAAAGCAAGAGTTAACTGTCAGATCAAATCAAGTATGTTGACATATGCAGGACAGCGATAATGTCCAGGGATTTCCCAGTTACACCAGACTTTAGCTTTAGTAGGACACCAAAACTAAACCACAAGTCAGTTACTGACATTTCCATGCCAGCTATTGGTGTCACATTTTCTGCACCAGATATGTCTTTGAAAGCATACTGCTTTGAATGAGACTTACGCAGAATTTAAGGTGTAATTGTGTTGCCTACGTCAAAGTCTATTCTTTAGCTTGTAGCTTTATGTGCTCCTCTGCCAAATTGCACATAACACAGCAATAGGTCGGATTAGTGTGTGGGTCGGAAGCATTAGCAACAGAACTACCTGTAAAAAGGTTGGTGCACAATCCTAACACAAAGGCTAACATTACAGGATGTTTCAAGTTTAGAATTATTATTGGGAATAGAATAATTACCTCCGCCAACCGCGGTGGTTATGTTTTCGGGAGAGTTTGTCTGTCTGTTTGTGATACCTCTAACCGATTTTCATGAAATTTTCAGGAATTTTTCGAAATGGGATAAAAAACAAATGGTTAAATTTTGGAGGAAATCTGGATCACTATCTAGATCCAGGAATATTTCAAATGATTCCTTATCATTGCAAGATAGGGCCATTTTTAGCTAATTTAACATGAGAAAAATAATAAGCTTGACGGGGGTCTGCGCTCTTCGAATGCTTTTCTATTTCCAATGTATTCTCCTTCACATTTACATGCAAAGAATAATGCCAAATTTAAGTTTACATGGAAACCACATTTATTCACCTTAACCTAATTCTGTTTTAGATCAGGAGGAGGGGTTTGCAAAGGGTTGATTGGACAGGAAGTGGACAGGAAGTGAACATGATGTACGTACATTTTCAAGAAAAAAAACTCAACTTCTTGCTTCCTGTTTTTATTTTGTTTTTTTAAATTTTTTTTTATTATTTTACCTACAACATGGTAGAACGCATAAGAACTGTGCAAACTGACATCCCGAGCCAAGGTCAAATAGACTAAAACCCATATCTTATAAAAACTAAACTATGATTAAAATGACTTATGAGCTGACTTTCTGTCACAGTTAAGATTAAAACTGATCATTTCCAGTTGTGTTCAAGGGATAACTTCTTTAGATG
>JBAMHV010000020.1:20735158-20745636 GCA_037177535.1 Pseudomugil gertrudae | reverse complement strand
TGCATTTCAGTAAAGAGGCGATCAGATAGTTTTGTTTACTTGAGGAGGGTCATGGCTGAGCAGAAGCCTTCGGGGTCTTCTTGCTCACGCTGCCCTGTTCCTCATGTCATGACCCCACTGTGACCTCCATCCCTTCTCACTTCCCGCTCCACATTTTCCCACAGACATAATGATCCACTACTGATGGCCTCTGAGTCCATTCTGATACAGCAGCTGCCATCTTATTTAATCAAAACTCAGCAGAGGGCTATAGGTCAAAGTCTTTTCAAAGATGTTTTTCTCCTTGGTGCCTTTAAAAAATAAACTTCAGCCTGCTGTTTCAGGGAAACAATGAAAAGACTAAAAGGAAAGCTTGTTCTCAGATGAAAATTAAGTGTTAAAACTCAGACGTTGTTTAAACTGCAGGTGAAGTATGTTTATAGCTCAGTCCAGGGGTTCTTTTTGGAGTGACAGCTTTGTCAAATAAACATCAGGCTAAGTGTTGGTGCTTATTCCCTCATTTCCCTGTAAAAGTCAAACACATTACAGTCATATTTAATGCTACCAACAGGCACTTCTGGAAGGAGTTAGTCTTTCTCATTCAAGTTCATTTCAATTGTTGCAGTTTTAAAAAAGGGTGAATGAGCCTCCTTGTTATACTGAAGCCATTTATAATTTAGACAATCAAAGGTTTTCCATGTATGTTTATCCATAAAGCATTGCTAAGTGAATATAAATCTTTATGGTGCCTGTTTTTCCTTGTATCCTGAAAGTCATGTTCCACCATTCGTAACAGTAGTCTCATGTTACATGATGTATTATATGCATAAATCCAAGTGAAAGCTTACTCCTGTCTTAATTTTGACATAACTGTTAGAATGTAGATGTCAGGCTGTTGTTTTAGGTCCAGGCTGAAATGCAACCAAAACTGATGACTGCTAAAGCCTTTTAACAGTTAAAAGGCAAGTCTGCTTTCTTTTAGCAGAAAAAGTTCATTTAAAAAAAAAGTTGCAAAAAATGTGGAATTCTACATTATTCCAGTTAGGGATTGGGGGGTGTGGGGTCTTATTAGTTTTATTTTCCCTAGAAATTACTTGCAGGAGCTCAGTTTAATTCTACCTTTAATGTCAGAATTGTGACTGTGCATTTGCATTTGCTCCATGAGGTATGAATCTGTACAGGTATACAACTTTATTTCATTTTTTTTTTAATTCTGACATAATTTCAGAATTCTGACTTTATTCCCAGATTTCTGACTTTTTTCTACAAACCTTTCTTCAGTGTTTTGATTTAATTTCAGAATTTTTACAGTTTACTCAGAGCTCTGACTCTAATGTCAGATTAAAGTCATAATTATGAAACAGAAATCTGGCTTTTACTCAATAATTATGATTTTTTAAGTAATGATAAGTCGGAAATAAGTCTGACTTTAATGTCAGAATTAAAAAATTTTTTAATTTCTGACTAAAATCTCACAATTCCGACTTTAATCCCAGAATTCCACTTTTTCCCAGAATCTTGACTTTAATCTCCGAATTCTGATTTTAATCTTAAAATTCTGACTTTTATCAGAATTCTGACTTTTTTCTCAACATTCTGATTTTTTTCTTGAGAATTCTGACTTTTTTTTCAGATTTTCTTTAATCTAAGAATTCTGAGGTAGAAGTATAACTGTTTTCACAGAAATCTTATTTTTTTCTCAAATTTCAGACCTTAATGTCAGAATCCTGCCCTTATCTAAGAACTTTGTACTTAACTTTAGTCAAGTAAAATTGTATATAGAGAGGGAGAGAAAGGAGAGAGATATCTAATGTCACAATACAGACTTTAATATTAGATTTCTGAATTTTTTTTCTCAACATTCTGATTTTAATCTCAGAATACTGACTTTTTCTAAGAATTTTTCTTTCTCCTGCCCTGGCCTACCTTCAGAGTGTTTCACCTGCACTGGGATCTGCCACGGACACGCCCACTCTCCTCTGCAGCCAGTCTCCTGATTACTAATCCCTTATACCTTTTATCAATTCATCCTTCAGCTACAGCAGTTCCCCACTCACCCCTGTCGGACCTTGTAACTGCTTCACCACAGCTTTCTCCTTTTCCCTTTCCAGGTACCAACTCACCTACCTGCCCTTTGGGTTGTGCTTTGATCTCTGCCCGTCTCTGGATCCTCCTCGGCTTGACTTCCTGGTTCTGATCCCTGCCTGATTCCTGAATATCTAATTGCTCATTTTGGTATCATCATATATCATCTTGTGTATAAATAAATTCCTAACTTGACCTGTCTTTGAGGAATCATTTGTTACCCAGGGTGGAACTTTAATGTCCTAATTCTATTCTATTCTATTCTATTCTATTCTATTCTATTCTATTCTATTCTATTCTATTCTATTCTATTCTACAGGCTTTTATCCAAAGCAACGTACATCAGAGAATAAAACAACACAAGCGTGAAATCAAACAACAGGGAACAGCATAGATAAGTGCCAGACTGCTGCAAGTCCAGTTGGACACAGCTATTGTCCTGAAGTGCTAGACTTTTTTTATTTTAAAATTGAATTATTTTTTTAAAATTATAGAAAAATGTAGGCTACATATTATTTAAAAAAACATTTAATTGAAGAACACAGACATTTTTTTAGTGCACAATTTTTTGGTACACCGATTGAGCTGATGCACACAATAGAGCTGAGCTAATAACATTTAATATAATAAAACTTAATTAGCTTGAGTTTTGAAAAATGCCAGTCTGTCATTTTAAACTGTCTAGACAGACAAACTGTCTAGACAGACAGTTTAAAAATGACAGACTGTTGTCCCCTAAAATACATTAAATCAAAAAATGTGTTTTTGAGGACAGTTATTGTAATGCAATTAAAATGTGATGAATGATGAATCAAAGCTAAGTAATTACAAAGCTTATAATTAATTAGATATAATTTAATCGATCCACACATATGTAAAATTTTACCATTTAAGTTGTATGTAAGGATAATGACTGACGAGGTGTCCATTATCAGAAAAGAACCGTCCATTATAATGATGATTTCCATTATCATTTTATAATGGAGACCTTGCAGCCAATATAAGTCAAGTTTTCATCTGTACATTGGTATAAACAACTTTAATAGCATGAATAACTTGTTTACAGTTTACCAGTTTATGTACAGTTCATTAAATAGACAAACTTTGGCTGGTTGGGCTACTTTTATAGTCCACTCCTGTGACTCACACACAAATGCAGGGTTGACTACTTCCATACACTTTTCCTGCAAGGTCCAAACAATGTTAAATAACAAATAGGAGATTTAGGAATGCAAATGTAAGGGACAAGGGGTGAACAGTAAACAATCTTACCCCTAAGATCACACAGCAATTCACTTCTCTTCCTAATGGCAGTAAGGCAGACTGTAGTGAGAACCAGAGAGAGCTAAATGCCCCATTTCTGAGGCATTATTGTGGAATTGCTGCTTTTTAGAGATGACCTGGTGTAAACTAGATCAGCCTTAAGATTACATTCTTAAAGTAAAGAAAATGATGGTAACCATCAAAGCTGTTTCCTGATATGATTTTTAGGACAATAAAAACCACTAAAGTACATTAATAAGTGAGATAAGTCAGACATGATATTGGTTATTTAATCCTTTTTATCAAACACAAAAAGAAACAGGATCAGGTTCTGCAGTGTGAACTTTTTCAAATGATTCCTCTTTCTTCCCACATCGAGAGATTATTAAACAATCAACTTGTTTTTTAGCATAATGCTTTAAATAGTTTCAAAAGCCAGTGCAGGTTGGTTGCAAACATGCGAACAAAGCTAAACTTGCGAACTGTAATCAAGTGGCGGCTGATTGCGATGTTGGTCTTGGCACCACAGCCTTTCTATCTCCACTTCTGGACCTGGATCTATTTATAGGGAACAAGACTGTGGTAATGGGATGATAAATGGATGCAGTGAGGCCTAATTTTACGGGGCAGGAAATCACTGAAGAAAAGCTAAACTGTAGAGGCTGTAATTATCCTCAGGGAGAGATCGGTCACAAGCTACAGTACGCCGCAGGAAATGGATGTATCATGATTCATGGTTGAGTAACATGTCGTAAATACGGTCTTTTGCAGCATTCATGCACTCATGTTCATTTATGTGCTTTCTCAGTGGGAATTTTTCTTTCTTAGTGATATACTATTCAAATGACCTCATCTCATTGCTCCAATCAGCAATATTTCCTCTGCTACAGCTGCAGCTACACTATTTGATTTACATTGATTTATTCTCTAGTCTTTGTTATTTTAATAGTGCAGAATGATAGACTGATAACTCTGAGAGCTTGTTTAGTCCTGATTGTTTGAATGCAAAGTAAAATATTTTCATTACGCATTTGCATCCAGGGAAAGTATAAAACTCAGTGGGAGAGTTCCTGTGTTAGCTGATGACAGGTCTACAAGGTTACAGAGGTTTTATTCAGCTGTATATGTCAGATATGTAGCTACTGTAGAGCCTGATGGGAAGTGTTAGGATCTCCTGTATAACTGTGACATTTACTGTGACTTTACTGGTTCGAGCCTTGATGCCGGGGGGTTGCACGTTTGCTTTGTGTATGGGTGGGTTATTTTAGAGTACACCAGAAAAAAACTGCATATTTGGAGGAGTGACATATAGAAATGCCCAAAACCTTAACTGCATCCAAGTTGCTCAGTCAATGTTTATTCAGCATAAATAATCCAGGTGTGTTGAAACTGGGAAACATCTCACATCTGGAAATTAGGGGTGGCTTGAGGGCCAGAACTGGACATTCCTGATATACCTATGAACATCAGGCAAGATTTACATTATATTAAGAAAATATAACAAAAAATTTAAATAATGGAGGAATTAACTCAACCACCCTGTTTAGGTGCTGCCTTCTGGTCTGCGATGATCTGCGGTGGGGCTGGTATGAAGAGTCCAAAGAGGAGGAAAGACTTTCTGCAGCAGCTGCAGAGGAACATCTAGCTGAGCTTATGAAGAATAACCTGCTGATTAGGTGGGACAATGTGGACTGAAGCACAATCTAAATCAGGACCAGGCTTTTAAAAACGATGAGCTGCAGGTACAGGGAAGCTGGAGGAAAAAGAAACTCTAACCCTGTCATTCGTGCTGCAAAGCTGCAGAAGTAGACATAATCTGTGATGGCAGGGACTTCTGAATTCTTTACCTCATAGTAGGCTAAATACTATAAGTGGTAAAGCAATGCAATTACTGCACGATGCTTTATTGTTGCATTGAGCTACTGTTCCTTACAGGCTTTGTCATCATGCTGCTTTCATGATTTCATTTGCATGAGTGCAGCTGTGAGGGACATCTTCTCTATTCTATTCTATTCTATTCTGTTCTACAGGCATTTATCAGACGCTTTTATCCAAAGCGACGTACATCAGAGAATAAAACAACACAAGCATGAAATCAAACAAAGAACAGCATAGCTAAGAGCCAGACTGCTGCAAGTCTGGTTGGACACAGTTATTCTCCTGTAGGACAAATGTTGTCCTGAAGAGACTTTTTTTTTTGTATATATATTTCCTATTTATTTACCTATATGATCAGTGCTGATGTGTGGCAAAGAGTTAGACAGATCTAAATGAAATAGGAGAGTTAAGCTAAGTGCCGAAATGCACATTGAACAGCTGAGTCTTTAGCTTGTTTTTAAAAGTAGACAAGGACTCTGCAGACCGGACAGAGTTTGGCAGTTTGTTCCACCACTGAGGAACAACAGCGAAGAAGAGTCTGGCTAGTTTAGCCCCACGTATCGGTGGTAGTGTAAGGCGTCTTTCACTGGTTGAGCATTTTCATATCACTTGTTGATTCCTGAATCAATGAAACAGAAGAGATGTTGGCAAACACTAAATGGTTATTAGGAAAACTGATATAATATTGAAAAAGAAGCAGATTGAAATCCATAAACGAGTGGCATAAAAATCCTTAAATGTTTGAACTAAAATATTCTTTCAGTCTCATTTTGTGAATAATAGAGTCAAAACTATCCCAGGTCTCCAGAGCAACAGCTAAAAATAAATATGTTATTATATAGTTGGTGATTGACTGTAACTGTTTTAGTCCTTATAAAGGCCATCAGAGTTTAACGTCTGGTTTTTATTTAAGGCTTTGTTTTGACTGTAGGAAGATGAGTCTAATGGAAATGTTTTTGGGGGGGTTAATTGTTTAGGTACAGGTGATTATATTGTGGTTATGGTTTATCAGGAATGTGAATTCCAATTAATTTGCACTTAAATGATTAATCATAAAAAATACTTTAAATGACATTAATAGTACATGTTTCCCACAGGGGAATTTAAATATACTGTACATGCATAAGGTAAGATAAAATGTCACCGTTTTTTGTAATATAAATCGTTGTAAATTCAGTTTTGTGTGTACAATTCTGTGCTAATAAATTCTGACTGAATCAGTGACATAAGTTCAGCACAGTGGAGTGGTTACCACTGCAGCCTCATGGCCAGGTCATGGCCAGGTTTGAGCCTCATCTCATACCGCAGCTTTGCATGTTCTTCCCGTGTTAGCGTGGGTTCTCTGTGGATACTCCCGCTTCCTCCCCCCGTCCAATAACATGCATGTTGGGTTGACTAGTCATTTAAAACTGTCCTTAGGAGTGGATGTGTGTGAGACGGTTGTTTGTCTCTCTGTGATGACAAGTGTACCCTGCCTCTCACCCAGTGTTTGCTGAGATAAGCTTCAGCCCATAACCCTTCATTGGAACAGGCATTCTTGTTGTTGAGATAGAGGCGCTTCAGTGAAACAAAAACTTCTTTCTGTTAGTTTCCAACTAAAGGGCCATCATTGCTTCTGGATTCCTCCATACTGTTTGGGGGGGGGGGACACAGTCAGCCTTCCTTGATGGTGGGCACATGACGGATCAGTGAAATACCACTACTGGTATGGAGGCTGTGGATTTTTTTAAAATGGTCTTCATACAAATGCAACATAAAGATGATAAAGTGATACGGCCCCTTGATGCCCAATCAGCCTCTTTTACCCACATAATGCTAAATACATGTTTTATTGTGACACGAGGAATAACTGTTGTGTCTGCAATGATTTATTAAAAATGAATGTGTTAATTTCACAGATTCATGGCTTTGAACTGACAGATTAATCGTGACATGCATGATAAAACGTCACACTTATGTGATAAATGTAGGCCTATATATTTTTTACACTTTACAGCAGCCCCCTGAAAGGATTTTGGGATTCCCACAGGGGTCCCAGTCCCCCCAGTTTGAGCAAAGCTGATGTAGCGAATGTGAACTTGATTTTATTGTTTAAATTCATTTGTTGACACAAATCGCTTCCAATGTAAATCCTATATTTCAGTTCATGTTTAGATGTGATAATGTTTTTCTAATCTGCAACTCTCCGTTAAACATCACGGCTCATTCATCAACGTGACCATCTTTAAATAAATAGAACTATTTCCAAATGCAAAGTTGTTTAAAACTTGGGTGAATAAAAAATGGGCCAATCACCCTCTTGTCTAAACAGCAGTCTTAACAGGACTCATGTTCATTTCTCCACCCTCCTCTCTCACCACCACCACCACCAACCCCAAACCAGACATCTGCTCACTTAGTCCACCAGCAGAGGGAGTCATTTACAGCAGGATGATCGTCCATCTCTTAGTTTTTAATCACAAATAGCAACCCTATCTTTTCTAGCTTTTGTCCCTCCTTGAATGTTTGTGTTTTTTCACACTACGTATAATCCACGCTGGTCTGGTCAGAGTCCTGTTTGGCCATAAAAATGAAAATAAAGCATCATGCAGGAAAGTCCTGATTAATATGTCACTCCAAACTAACAGTTCCAACCCCTCCTCACCTCCCCACCCCCCCTTTTCCCATCCCTGCTCTCGAATCCCATCCTCCTCCCACCGCTTCACTCTTCAGTATCTGCAACCCGCTGTCAGAGCTGGTCATGAGTGTCAGATTTAATCTGGTGCAGGGTCGCGAGAGCCCTGGGGTGCTGGGAGAAACCCATCATTTTGACTTTGTTTGTGTGTGTGTATGTGTGTGTGATGGATATAACAGATAGAGGAAAGGATTGGGCAGCTGAGGAGGAAACAGCCTGACAAATTCAATAAAGCACTTCTGAAGAGCGCCCACTGCACATTCTGCTTCACGTCGCTCGCGGAATAAATATGACTTGGTCTAAATCTGCAGCGCGACGCATTACCGTTGTGTATAATTGTCTCATTTTTTCTCTGGGCCAGTCCTCTTCTCTTCTGTTGTTTCACAGAGTGAATCCAATTCCAGGTGTCACCATAACTCACAGGGCTGGATGAAGAGGATGATGCGCGAATCTGGACGATTGATTGGCTGTTTGGAGGTTGATCACATTGATTATCCATGAAATGTGCCAAGCAGCAGCTTCTATCGCTCACTCCCAAATGAGACTCCAAAAGGTTTACTCAGGCTGTGGAGGAGAGGGGGCAGAAGGGGGGGACTTTGTCTGACCTGAACATATTGACAGTGATGACTGAAGCAGATCTAAGATATCAGGCTTTCCATGTGGGGATTTGAGGAAAGGGATTATTTATGTGGAGATGAAAAATGCAAACTAATAAAAGGATGTGGAATCATTTTGATTAGTAGAGGAAGTCATGTTGATCAGAGCCAAAGAAATGACTAGTCAGCATTTATGGCAGTGTCAAATATCTATGTGTATTGATATAGTTTCATGTTTAATTCCTTTTTTTTTCTCTTAACGTGTCTTGTCCAGCATCAAAGCAGCAGAATGATGGTCTGGCTGCTGTATTGTGCTGAGCAAATTTGCTTTGCCAAGAGGATCTTCATGTATATGTATACACAGAGATCCTCTTGGTAATCAGAATTCTTTATTTATTGTTTATTTTGGACTAATATGTGTTCCACATGATTTATGTATTTTTGCTGGACCCGACCGGAAAAGAAGAGAGGACAGAGACAAAAAAAGAGAGACACCACAAAGGAAACACTGCAACCCAACCAAACGCTACTCCATCCTCCACACCTGTACAGAAAACAAAATAAATCTCTCCCAGGGCCCCACAGGGGGTCAAAGATCTATAAGTGCTACCTACGCCATAAATGAACAAGCAAAACATATTGAACCTGGATAAACCTAAAGAACATCTCAGTGACTGTGATCATGCCGAGTGTGAGGGGGGAATAGTGCTCACAGAGAGGTGATCATGCCAAGACGACCCCCTCCACCCACAAGTCAGAGGCAGGCCAGGACCACTCGAGACCAGGGCAACCAGCAGCCATGCCCAAACAGGGACCCCGGCCACCCCACCCCGGGGCAAACCCAGCATCCACCCAGGAGGAGGCAGAGGGAAAGTCCCAGGCAGAACCCCCCACATTAAGGGGAAACGTGCCCCAGCGGGCTCAGGCCGGGAGTCGCCAACTCTGCCAGGCACCGGCCACCCAGGGCAGGCAGAGCGCCGGCCCAGGGCCCTCAGTGCCCGAAAGTGAACCCCCCCCCCCCATGGGTAGAGGAGCCGACCATAGACCCCGAACCTGGCACCCCCGCGGCACAACCTTACACACACAAGCCCCACACACCTTTTCATCCACACAAACACCACTCCTTCCCCGCACACACACACACCATACTATCCACCTGCACCCCACCACCCTTTACCCCACACACTCACACACATATCCAAACATCGCAACGCACCTTCCCATCCCCCCAAACACACATGTATACACACACACACACCTAATTATCCCCACACACCCGAACGCACCACTCCCCACACACAACCCATCATACTCAATTTCCCCACCCCATATCCACACACACCCTAACCCTGCTCATCATCCCTCCACACTCCTACCCACACACATACACACACATACACACACACCCTCATCCTCATCTCCCCCCCCCCCATATATGTTTGTGCAATGTGTGTTGTTTGCAATTAGGATTGAGGGACAGTAAACACATCATGCTGGAGACACCTAAACAGCTCCGCTCACCAAGCACTATCACCCCCTAAAAGTTTCATTCCAATAATGTAAAGGGAAATCTGAGGGGTTACCTGCAAACATGTGGCAGATTAAAAGAAGTAGTTGTACAGTCCCTTGTTCATGCTGCTTCTTTCTTCCAGCTCTTTACAAACTAACTAAGCTTCAGAATCAATAACAATGCAGTTTTAATGGAAGTTTGTAACAATATCATGAAATGTAACCAGCAACTTTGTGTCCTAGGCACAAAAAAAGCATGAAAACATACCTATAAAGGAACATAGTCTTATAGCTCAGAAAAAATGTCACAAAGGTATTATTTAGCAGCTTTTATAGGCAACACACATCAAATTTGGAGTCTATATGGGTCTTTAGGTGGAGTTTTGATCAGGTTAAAAGGAAATACTTTCCACACTTAGGGCCAGATTTACTAAGATCTCAATTTGCGCGTACTAATTTGCGCATGGAGCCTAGAATTTAGCGTGTGGGGCGGG
>JBAMHV010000020.1:20689288-20700751 GCA_037177535.1 Pseudomugil gertrudae | reverse complement strand
AGAATGTCATGGACAGGTTCATGAATTTGAGTCAGGTGTTGGATAAGAACATGCGTAAGACATGCAGGGCAGGGGGCATGAGGACCGGAACTAAGGGAAGGATATAGAGGATGAAGAGTAGAGAACCAAAGAAGATCAAGACATCAAACTTAAGGGGGCCCCTTGGAAAAAGCCTCTCAAATATAACTTACAAGTCTGGAAGTAAATGGTAGAGAGGTTATGTTGCTTTTTTTCACAATGGACCACAACACATTTACCATGGAAGTGGAAAATCACTGGATTTTGTTTGATACAAAAGATCCTTTTTATAAGGACAACAGCAGAAAGGAGAAGGTTTGGACCAGGATAGCATCAGTGCTGGGAGTGGATGGTGAGGTTAATAAGCTTAGAAAGATAAAAATGCTATTTGTTTAATGCATACTACGCATTCAGTCAGGTCAGCGGTCTGTAAAGACATGAATACATACTAAATATATAACTATGAAATATATAGCTATCAAAAGAATGTGTGATTTTGTGATCGCAAGGATGCAATTGTAGAGACTGCACGTGCTCGGACATGCTCCTGGTGTTTATTCATGTGCCATGAAGGTCGTACCGAAACCACAGCACAGCTGGAAACGTGCACATAGTTCATAGCTTATCTGCAAAATGCCTTTCAATCTTAATACCGTAAGGGAGAAACCAACATGGTCTTTAAGTTTGTAATATAAGCTGTTATTACACAAGACATAGTTTACATACATGGAAAGGGGGTTGAGGTCATCTGACTGAATACAAAGGGCAGTATGTGCACAGTGCAAGAACACTGCGTACACAATCAAGGATAAACCAAATTTCTGCAACATCAAAGCTTGGGATTCAACCCTGATTTGACTGCTTTGCAATAAAAATCAAGCCATTTTGGGAACATTTCTTTTTCCTTTACAATCACCTGGAATTGATGAGCTTTTCGCTCACAAACAGGCCTTGTGCTGAGCGAACTGTGACGCTCTATAAGAACTGGGGTTTGCATGCATTTCATGCCGTTTCAGCAGCTGTAAAACGGCCCGTACAGCCCAGAGGAAATGTGCCATTCAACCAGAAAAACACTGCAAACTGGAGTCAAGACTTTTTCACACTGAGCACCACTCCCTCTCTCCATGTTGACTTTTTCCTAATGATCTTCCAGCTCAGGAAGAGCGATGGGGTTGTTTAACATGTACGAAGTGTTTTTTCTTTTTATTACTGGGAAAATAAATGAAGAAAAATTCAAACAATCATTAGTCCTAATGAGGCTTAAAACAGTTAGGAGACAGAATAAACATGAGCGGTAATAATGGGTTGTAGTGACGTAATGGCTGGTTTAACAGAAACAGCAGGATGGGAGCCGAGCTTTGCCGCGGATCAGCTGATCATAGCTTTGCTCTTCCTGCTGTAAATGCTTGACTCATAAAGGTATTCAATAAAAGACACAATCATACAAACTGTGTCAAATCTTGAGTATTTATTTGATGTGTGAAATGTATTGGTTTTGATTAAATCCCAAAATGAGCTTCACAGTAGTTTAATATCTTTTAAGTACAGAACTTTCCTCCTGTTCTTCAGTATTCAAGACATTTCAAGGCTCCCGAACCATTAGCCACTAAATATTTAAATAGTCTGCAACAGTTTATGTCTGGTGTTCATTTAGAAAAGGTCGATGCGTCAGATAACCAGGAAACAACACTGTCACTGTTTCCATTTCACAGTTTCATCAGCTGTGATTTAATATACATGTCAACGCAGTGTGTCTGGAAATCTTAACAGAGGAGTGTGTAGATTTAGTCTTGGAAGACTGAGCTCTGATCCTAAGCATAAACAATTAAAGGTCCATTTAGGCTCCCATACATACGTAAATGAGCATAAAATGACCTTTACCTGGGAAAACCTCAGATGCCCAGCTGCAGGTGAATGCAGCATGTTGTTTTACATCAACACTACCATGTTGTTTATCATCTAGCAGCATCTTACTAAAGTGATCATATTTACCCATCCAAATGGTTTACATTTCATGAAGAGGACGTAAAAGTCATAAAACCACCAGATGAGGCATCAGTGAAAAGTTAAAACACAGATAAAACGTGACTTAGCTCAAAGCAAGTTGTATCATTATCACTTAGATTGGGGGGGGGTAACGTTTAAATGATATGTTTAATTAATGACCACTTTGGTATTAATACCTACTTCATTACTCACTCTAATCAAAACCTTTTTCATGGAAGGTCTCACTTAAACGTGCCACCAGTTTCCTGGTATGTGCCCCTGTCTGCCCCACAATTAAAAAACGTCCATGTGTCAACTTTATTGTCTACATGTGTGATACGCAGTAGTTTCACCATCCTGGTGACCTTGTTTTTGTATTTTGTACGGTTACATCATGTGGCAGGAGCTGTAACCACTGAGTGGTACTCTGGATAGTTCTGTAAAGTTTTCTTACACATTGTACTTTTAACGGCTAACCGTTAGCCTACATTTAGCTAGTGCAGACCAGGAAGTAAAAACCACTCAAGGAAGAAAGAAGGGGAAAGGATTGTGGGAATGATACTGGAGTTCAGGATCTGCGTCTGTCATTTTACATTTAAACGTTTAACACCACAAGAGAGACAACTGTCACCACAACATCATGACAAAAGGGATTAGAGGTGTCCACGATAACATGATGGGAGCTGCTGAGGAAGAACAAAGTGGACCATCGTGTTTTACAATCTGTCACAAGAGCTTGTTGGTCTATCAAACCAACAACACATCTACCAATTGGATCAATGACATAGAATATTGAACAATGCAGTCAACAGGACCTGGTGTTGAATATTGGGACCTGTACCGGGAACTCATTGATCTGGACCAACAGGAGAACGTGCAATCTAGCAAACTTGGCAAAATAGTTTCTTAGGGACATAATTTTGTGAGTCTTGTGAGAAAGCTGCTTCCCAAGCTAATGAAAGTCTCTTAACTTGCCATAAATAATAGACAAGGCTCCATTTTGCATTGAGGTGTTTGTCGTCCACATTATTTGCGAACACAATGCAACGTGTTCGTAAATAAAATAAATTATGAAGCATGTTGTTTATTTTTATGTAATAATTTATTTATTTTTATGAGCACCAAACAATAGGAACAGTAAATGAAGTGTGTTTGTAGCTGCTTGATGGAAAACTAAAGTTTTATTTGACCTCTGAACTCAGATATGTAAAAAAAAATGATAATACACCTAAATCACTACTATTGACAACTTTGACTTGCACAACTTGACTGTTCCAGTTACTCTGTACCATTTAGCAAGATGCAAACTTTCATCTGTTTAATGGCTTATTGTGTGTGTGTGTGTGGGAGGGAGGGGGGATGTCTGTGTGTGTGTGTGTGTTGAAGCACTGCCCTGTCTGTGAGCTGGCTCCTGGGATCCCCATGCAGTTACATTGTTGTGAAATGTGTGCCTACATGGAGTCTGTAATTGAGCTTGTGTGTGTGTGTGTGTGTGTGTGTGTGTGTGTGTGTGTGTGTGTGTTTGTGAGTGCCAGGTGGCCTCTTGAGGCCTCAGGCTGGGAGAACACCTGCCTGTGCAGCGCCTGCAGCCTCTGCTGTCCCATGTGTTTCAGCTTGTTGTTGTGTAACAGTTACTGTAACATGCTGCTGAGGGCTGCATGGAGGCACCAGTTATACCACAATATTTACTGTAACATTCATTAACACAGTTTAGTTACAACTATGCTTACTAGTATTTATCCTGATACCTTGGTCACCTTTCTTCTGTCCCACATTACATTTCTCACAACTTTTAGCCGATGCTTTCATTGTGTTAATGGCACTAAATGAAGATGCCATATATTTGAGTTTTCATCTATAAATATTCATCAAGTTGAATAAAATAATGGGAACAAAGGTTAGCCTGTGATAATGAATATCAACATCAAGCATATTCTAATTAGTTTATAACTTTTGTCTTGTCTAATTTTAGTGTTTTTTATTTATTGTATTAATTTTTTCATCATGTAATTGTGTTTTTTTCTCTCCTTAACTGCCAGATTAAATCGTAAATAGAAAAGCACTCACAGAAAGCAGATATCTGCCTAGCAGCTCATTTCCTCATAGTGTAATTTCCAGCCTATGTGTAATCCTACATTCATTTTATAAAAACTATTAGACTGACAATGCATTCAAAGTGTCTTTGCCATGTTTGTTCATTTGATTTTTTATGGTGATGAAAATTCCAAAGATCATCCATTTTTCCTGGATCCAGATCTTTGATATCTTGTGAAACCTAATGAGAACTTCTTCTGGATTTTCTCACCCTTTCATGTGACGTTATATACTGAAAATGGGCCTTATTTTGCAATTATAAAAAATCTTTTAAACACATGGTGATCCTGATCACTCCTCACATGTAATGGAGACTAAGTTAGATTCAGACCCAATCTCAGAAAAAATACATCCAGCAGTTTCTGCATAACGTTTCTAACAGACAGATAAATGTGCAGAAACACCGGCACAAACCTAGCCTCCACCACAAACCTAGCCTCCACCACAAACCTAGCCTCCACCACTCCCATGGTGGACTTAACCAGTTGGGATTTTTCCATTACAAACAGCAGGTACATCCAGCATGCTGCTGCTCACTGTTTTGGTTGGTATTGTAGGGAGTAGCATGGAACTGGCAGCATTTGATGCTTTGTACTTGTGCCTAGCTGATACCAGCAGAATGTTAACTGGTCAGAAAATCCCCACTTCTGCCTTTTTGGCTCAGCTTTGAACTGTTTTTTTTTATATCTGTGTTTATTTTATGTGTATAATTGTGTGTGAAGGGAGGTAATAATGTAAATCTCACTTTTTATAATGTACAGTACAGTTTCATGTAATGGTAAAGCAACAAAAGCACTTAGAGATAACATTTAAAATGGGTTCCTGCCCACAGGCAGAGAAAATCCTTTTACTCAGACTTGACTTTATTGATCCCTTTGGGATCACTTCCTCGGGGAAATTAGAGTTTCAGCAGCCTATACAGAAAGAAAGACCCCTCAATACAAAAGAAGCAAAAATAAAATAAATACAATAAAATATAAATACAATAAAATATAAAAAAAACATATAAATAACTTCCTATGAAAATAGTGGTGGTTGCAGAGAAAAGTCCAGATAACTGTTGCTTAAGGCCACTTCAGAAGTTTTACATTAGTTTGTGGCTTCTCTGAGGCAAAACAGAAAGGATGAGCCAATATTTTCTTCCTGTGGTAAATCTTTTTTTTCTCATGCTGCAGGTTCATGAACAAACTGTTGCAGCTAAAAGCATCATCAGTCTCACCTGTCATGTTCAAAGACATGACAGGGCAGCATTATTTTGGTGCGCTAATGTAGAGAAGAGGTAATAAGCTGTTCCAAACTGTTCTGGGCCTCCTTGAAAATATTGATTTCTTTTTTCGGAGGCTCTACCCTTCAGTCCTGAATGTGTCTGAATAATAGATTCAGCGGCCTTGAGTCAATCACGGCGCTGCACTCTGTTTTCTGTAGCTCGGCTCTCTCCTTTTCAGAGATCCCATTCACCTCGGAGCCATCTACAGCGAGAGCGGAGCGCGATGAATATGTTTCATTCCACTCACTCTTTATTTTTAGGTTTGAGTAGTCTTACAGATGGCCTACATAAAACTGAATAGGGCTTCATTATAACAGTGAGCAGAGAATTGGCCGGCGTACTATTGTGTGGTCTCTATTATAGTCAGACGGGGGAGTTCAGTAATACAGCCCGTCCCTCGCTGTCCATGCTCATGGCCAACATGATTTTCCATGATGATTTCTGAAATGAGTTTGTCCTCGGGGTTTGAGGCTGGGCTGCCATGGGGGTTGAAGGTCGCCGATTTTAAAGAGGGGGTTCAAGTGTTTGGCGGCTGATATGAATGACTCACTCCTCCAAAAGGATTCATTACCTCCGGCCTGTTGGCCCGTTCCATCTAACAGAACCCTAAGCTGAAATGAGGAGGGCAGGAATAAAAGCCGTTAGGCTATTACAGAGGGCTTTACCCATGAGGCCAAATTAACACAAACCCCATGAGAAGTTCTTAAGGCCAAGATGGCAGGAAAATGAATCAGGAAAATGAAGTGTTATGGATCAGAGGGTGTCACACTTGTAACCTACTCTGTTAAATATGCCAATTATATGAAGATTTTGCTATGGTTTTGTACCTTTTTTAAACATGCCTTCTTGCTGCTACTTCTTTTACACCCTTGTTATTATTAAACCCTGATTTAGTTTCTAATATTTTAAAGCATGTACAGTAGCTGTATCATAAAAAGCCATGTTTACTACAGGCCCATTTAACACCCCCCAGAGTGCTCGTCTCTAGTGCTACGATCATGTTTTGGTTTGCATTACGTTTCCCTTGGAGGTGGATAGTGTTACAGTAAGACAAGCACAGATTAAACACCGATACAGCTCAAACCACAAGGGACTATCTGGAAGGGACAAAGTCTCGTAGTTTCACCTCAAGAAAAAGTTAAAGGTCAATGACAGAAAAAGCCATGTAGCATTAAAAATGATGGGATCTAATCACTGTTATGTTTTTATTTATTTATATTTACTTGCTGTGGCTCCACATAGGTGGCAAGATCCATATTTGTGCTGTCATGTAACTACGGTGTCTCTGATTGGACAAACAGCTCTGCATGTACTTTGAGTTTAAAATAACTGCAGTACTGTTTTTGTTTCTTAAGTGCTAGATCCCCGACAGGTATAAGCAGATAAAAATGGACAAGAGGCCCCTGAGCAAGGCAGTTATCCAGCCGTAGCTGAAAACATGTTTATATCTGGATAAATTCTGAGCAACCATTTACATATGCTTGTCTGTCTTTACCGCTGAACGTGAGTAATTCTTACACACTGAACCTTTAAACTTAACAGGATGAAGGTGCAGAAAATGCATAAAAACAAACTGCTGTTTTACTAAATTTTGTAAAAACGTGGGTCAAAGAGGCGGTTCAGAAAACATCTTATGTTGCACCAGTTTAAAATAAAATGAATTTAAAATTTTATTTCCTAAACTTAGATAGCAAACTCTTGCTTCTTGGATAAAAATGGATGACAGATAATGAACGCCTCTGATATGATTTAATCATTTTCATCTGAAAAAAGTCACATGACCCAGTGACCCACATGTGAATGCTGTATGTTTCCATGTAATCATCCAGTACTGTAACCTCGCTGTAACATCTTTACCATGAGTTCAATTTACTATTTATTTCCCCAAAAAGAAGTCAAAACCCTTTTTTTTGTATTTTTGCTTCATTTAAAGAGAAAATATAAACTAAGTTAATGCATGAACAGTGATTTATCCAGTAAAGGAAACCATTCATCACCTTTGAATATTCTTCAAAGGAAAAAAAATAAAGATTTGTAAGTTTATTTCCCCAAAAGGGACTGTGCAGGATGGAGTTATGTAACTTACTGGGTATGTTTAGGTTTTTTATTTCAGGTTAATTTATTGAAAACAATTTGTGATTTAAAAAATGTATATAATTCATATATTAACTTCTACTCCTATATGTGTAGACTAAAAAAACACATTTTTTTTTTGGATTTTCAACAATAAATTAACAGATGACTTTTTTCTGCGTTTTTACAGTTTACAGCATGTAATACATTAAGAAAGAACCATGCCTGACTCATTTCTGCTGACCTGTGTTTATTAGGCACTTTTATTTGACTCAGTTCCTTATTTATCATTCTGAAGAACCTCTGGGACAGATGCTCAATCCCACAATGGAAATTGGAGCTTATCCCAGTTGCCATGGTAGAGGAGATACCCTTTGGGTACAAAATCTCACACACTTATGTACCAACCTCACATCCATGTTTCTGGAGTGAAACTAAAGAATTTGCTTTGTCATTTTTTCCTGCATTTACACACAATAACGGTTGTTCTGATTGGATATCGTTACTATTGAGGTTTTTAGTTTCATTTTAATTAACAGAATTCTCAGTATATTTTGTTATAAATGTCACCAATGTGCATTAGTTTTCATATTTGTTGAGAAAAAATTTGTGTCGACAAAAATTATGAAGATAATATTTAGTCAGTATAAATAACACTGCTCAGGTGATAGTCAAACCAGCCCTCTCACTCAGGTGAAGGTGCTCACCAACATACCACCATTACTCATTCACAATTTGGATATGTCCAACACAACAGCAACACAAGTTGCTGTTCACAGCGTATCATTGTTCATGGGAAAAACTCGTGTGTCCTGCATCGATAGTGATTTTGTTGCAGCTTTTTACATTTGAATGGTTCTGGGATGCAGGAAGCATACACAGCAACATCACTGGTTTTGTTGCTCCAGCTGCTTTTCAGACAAACTGTCATCAAACTTAAAATTTATCATTTTTGTCTGATTTTAGCATTTAATTAGTTTTATACATCCATCCATTATCTACCGCTTATTCCCTGAACAAGGTCGCAGGGGATCTGGAGCTAATCCCTGCTGACATGGGGTGAGAGGCGGGGTACACCCTGGACAGGTCGCCAGTCCATCACAGTTTTACACATTATATTCAAAATGACTTATTAATTCATTATCATTTAAAACTGAACAGCATAATAATGCTAGAATAAGAACTGCATTGGTTTTATTGACATTTTACGCAACTTGCCACCATTTTAAACACTTTATTTGAAATTAAGTATATTCTGTGGGCTGGTGAGGAACTTCACATACATATTCTGAGACTGTCAAAAGGTCAGATTCCTGGAAAGGTGTCCAAAAGAAGATAGAGGCTTTCATTTATATGTACACTTCGATTAGGCTTTGTTCATGCAAGAGATACTACCTAGTGTTCTTAAAGTCAGAAACATCACATATTTATAAAGAATTGTGGGTTTAATAGCTAAGAAAATGTTTACAGTTTCCTGGATACATCCTCATGTATCACACAGCAACAACGTAAAACAGACTGTAACGATGGAACAAAGCACGGCAAGGCAACAACACATGATTATTTTTAATCTTATATTTTTTTAAAACATTTTTATCTTGCATTTCCAGGCCTTCTCCATCTTTGACCATCTTGTAGTGCTACAAGTACTATGGACTCAGTACAAGGATTGCATGTATTAATATAAATGCATTTATTTGTTAAATACTGTAGGTTTACAAACCTTTATGCCTGTAGTTTGGTGTATGTATGCACGTCGTGCAAATGCAATTTATATCAGACTGGACTGAGCTGATAAAAGGGTAAGGAGGGAATTAATGAGCATCTTAAAGAAACTTTGTATATTTGATATATATTCACATGTCACACTGTTCCAACTGGGTCATATTGACGTTATCACAAGATAATCGCTGCATTTTTTTAGTCTTACATTGATCTGTCAAACACCAGAGCAGATGCAATGAGTCTGTCTGTTCATAATCCTGCCACCGCCAATATATTCCCAGATTTATCCTCATTAATATTAGAAGAAGCGTTGAAACAGGAATAGATCCCTTTAAGACTGATTTTAAAGATCAGATACAGGTGTCCTGAACATGCAGAGCAGAGAGAACAGGAAGCAAACTCAGACTCGAAACATAGATAGAGAAGTCTGGTTATCAGTGGGAAGTCCACTTTGAGACATTCCCACAGTCCAACTCCTGTCAACATGTAAAACAGATGCTACAGGAGTGAAAATAATGGAAGTGTCAAGATTAAACTCACTCTGTTTGTTAAGCTGTGGGATATTTTATTGTGTATACTGAAGAAGTGTAACAATCTCATTTAGGTCAAAAGTAAAAGATTCCTGCACAAACTAGAACTTAGTGAAGAAGATTTAAAAGCCTTTGTTTTTACTGATTTCCATTTGGTAGCTTCAGTTCTTGCCTCGTATGAAAGGAAAATAAATAATGTCACATAACTCTGTATGGACACAAAATTAACTTCTTTTAAGTCAATTTTGTGTCCAATTATTTTCTAATTAATTGTGATTCATATTAATAATGACAATAAGAGCATGTGTGTAAGAGACCCTCTGTGATGTCACAACAACATAATTTTGTGGCTATATCTCCCTTTTGTTGTGTTAAATTGGCAACTTGATGTGGTAAGAACAATTTCAACTGGGTGTTTTATTAAAGTTCACATAAAACAAACAAAAACAAAGCATCTAGTGTTACTTTAGTGGTGAAACCTTTGTCTTTCATGCATTATCTGCGGTTGGTTTTTCTTTAATTACATTGTGGATATCTTCCATCATGGTTGGGTATTAATTACTTGAATTATTTCAGAACTTTGTGTTTATTTTGGATCAGCTGCATAATGCTCTGATTAGATTATTGATACAATACGTTTTACCTCGCATCACTTTGTTTGCGTGAACTTTTACAAGGTTGAGTTCTGTTTGGATCTTGATTCAACTCAACACTTTGGATCATTTCAAACTTTGCAGCTTTCAAGTAGAAGCCCAATCTCAGAAGAGAGTGGAAACATTAGATAAAATCAGCTTACACACATATACGTGAATATATCCAGTATTAGTGGTGAGATAATTCACTATTTAATCGATTCATCCTGATACAATGTGTGCTGATTTAAATGACCCTTTGATAAGCCCCGTCTTCACTGGCCAATGTCTTGCAAGCCATCTACCATGCGACACCCCCCCCCCCCCACACTCAAAAAACATGGATTTCTGAGCTATTTCTTTTAAACATAGTTTAAAATAACTTGTTTAAAATTGGTTGAGTAATGGTTGGGAAATCAGAGAGAAGTAAGCAAATGGGTTTTTGTGAAATAAAGTCAGAACCGTTTTTTTTTTTTTTTTTGGAGTCTATGGTCAGAACATAATCTGTTAGTGAAACAATGTTAATGAAGATTATATTAAATATGATGCAAAGGTTCATAGTTCATATTGCGAGACTCAGCCACCCAACATCTTGAACATTCTGTACAGAGAAAATGATAAAGGAACAACAAAGTTTTTTTTTTTTTATTGAAGCATTGTTTTATTATAAGCTAACTTAGGTGTATGACACCTTATAGATGTCAGTATCTGTTATCTGTCCAGGTGTGTTTTGGGTTTTAGGAAGGCAACAAATAAATTGCATTGCCGTGCTTTGAGTGATGTGCACGTGAAACTTATTGGTTTAGCATTTTGTGCAGGAAGAGATAACTTGCCAGATCCTTCTAAACGCGCTTTTCAATTAGTACCCATGCAATACTTCTCTACTGGCCCGGGCAGTACTATATTCTACTCGACTTCTTTTCCATTACAAGTTGTAATCCTCTAATGTGAGAGGGGTCCCCTGACACTTTGCGCTGAGTCTACAGAATACCACAGAAGAAGACGAAGATATAAGACTTTCCGGTAACTTTTTACCTGGGGCTCGGATTATGGTTATTAGAGGGAAATAGACTCATGGAACAGATCAAGAGAAGTTGTCGGAGGGCAAGACGAAACACCCTGGATCATATCAGACCAA
>JBAMHV010000020.1:20665284-20687394 GCA_037177535.1 Pseudomugil gertrudae | reverse complement strand
CGCACGGCACGACACATCCTGATGGAAACGCTCTGTTTCTGGGTATAATCGTGTGAGGCCGGGCGGAGTGGGTACTAGTGGAAAAATGCCTTAAGAGTGGGGGTATAGGGTCCTGCCCCAAGTGGTGGAGTTTAAGTATGTTCACTAGTTTAGTGGGGGGGGTGAGATCAATACAGGTGGATCGGTGCTGCGTCTGCAGTAATGCGAACATTGCACTGGTCAGTTGTAGTTAAGAGAGGGTGCTGAGCCACAAGGCTAAGCTCTAAATTTACCGGCCGCTCCATGTTCCTCTTTATGTAGCTTTTTATACAGTTTAGAGTTAATGGAGTGATTACACAGCGGGCTTAAAGTAACCAAATATTGGAGTAATTTAGTGTATTTTCAATTATTAAAGTGAACTGATCTGACATTCAATGTACATTTTTTTGTTTCCTTAAATTTAATTAGTCATTCATGCATTTTGTACAAAACATTAACATTTAGAATGTCATAGTGAATTATAATTCACCCAATGCACCACAGTGCAGTTTTATGTGCTTCACAGAGACATGGCTGCATGAACACACCCCAGACTGTAATGTGTCTGTACACGGTTTCAAGGTGGTCCGTCCGATTTCATTTATGCTAATATTAAAATGGACGCAGCTCCTCTGCCCTGCCACCTTTAGGAAGATCTGACCATCATCTGGTTCTTCTCACCTCCTCCTATAAGCCCATCATTCAGCAACATCCTGTCATTAGTAAGACTATTAAAACCTGGTCTGATGATGAAGATGCTCTGAGAGAATGCTTTGAGGCTACAGACTGGAATGTTCTCTGTGAACCTCATGGAGATGACATCAACAGCTTAACTGAGTGTGTGACAGATTATATAAACTTCTGTGTGGACAGCATCATTCCAACAGGAACAGTGAGGTGCTTCCCCAATAACAAACCCTGGATCACCAGTGGCCTGAAAAAGCTTTTCAAAATTTAAATGTTAAATTTAATAATCCCAGAGGGAAATTCAAAGTATTTTTCTTATTTTCATTTCATTTCACTGCAGCTTGTAAAGAATTACAGTACATTAAATATGGTGCACATATAGCTCAGCTCACCATGTGATTGACTGAATGCTCATCACTTCCTATCCAAAAACATGAGACCATGTCAGAAAAGACACGTCATAAAGTTAATATAAAACAAGGTTAAAACTAAGATTAAGAGTATTTCAGAATAAAGGATATGTATACATTTTTGTTTGATAGTGTCCATCATTTTTGGTCCTAAAAAATTAAACTTATGCTCTTTGCAGTGTCAACAAGGTAATGTGTGACTGGAGAATTTAACAAGAGCTAATCATACATAGTGGAAATTGTTGGATCATTAGAAAAGTCATCATAGTTATTTTTCTGTATGGAAGAATTCACAAATTTATTGTAATGCAAGAGAGCTGAAATTGGAATTATGGCCAGCATCCATTTTGATATATGGATGCTTTGGCTATGCTTCTGGTGCTGATAAAAATCTAGCATGTTCAAAAGGTTTTCCCAAAAATTTTTCATCATTGCAACAACAATGTCTGAACGTCACTTTTAAAAGTGAAGCGGGTTGGTGAAAGATGGCCAATTCAGTGGGGAAAGTAGGAAAGACCTGAGACAAAGAAAGTGAGAAATGAAAGCAGACAGCAGGGGAGGAAGACCAGAGCGAAGAGCAAAAGAGCGTGCAAGACGGTTTTCCTGGCAGAGCTCCTAAAATGCTACACATATCCGCAAGATTAATTGAGTCAGTTTCTGTTTTTGTTATTTCGGTGTGTGAATTGCCTCCAGATTGTAGAGAAAAAGCTGTTCACCCACTTCCTCTGGACTCAGACCGTGTGATTATACACCGGCTTTCGCACTTTTTCACTGCCCTTTCCATTTCACAAACTATCACTCACTTACACCACTCATGAAATAAATCAGACAGGATAAGTACAACGACAAAGAAATATTTATTAAATCTTTTTTTTTTTGTTTGTTTCTTTTAATTAGTCATAGCTGCTCCAACACGTGTATTTACAAAGACATGGCCTATTTTGTAGAAAAGTCTAGTGAGGAGGTTGGACAGGAAAAACACATTAGAATAGCTTGGATGAGTACAGAAGTGGATGGGATTCATATTAGGCACAAAAACAGTCACTACAAAGTTAAAGGAAATGTGCAGTTTGTGGCACATCCATGTCTAGATTGAGAAAAAAAATGTAAAGGGTTGTGGTTCATCTTTTCCACTGTTAGATGCACTGACAAAAACACACATCCGTTTTCTCTAAAGATACACAACATGAGGAACAAATGCAGCAAACCAAGGACAGACAATTTGGTGTTAGCCTCTAGCTACAATTTACCAAAAATCAGGTGATGAAGAAGTCCTTCAAACACATTCTCTACTTGTTCCAAAAACACGTGAAACATCAAAATTTGATGTAAAAAAAACTATTTTCTTCTTTTCTGTTGCCACGAACACGTTGAGCTTTTACAGCAACAAAAGTCAGTTGTGTGAGTCGCAGTATGAGCAATCGTACATAAAGAAGATGAACAAACAAAAGTAGCAAAGATTTTTCCAGCTCTTCACGATCCATCGGTTCTTTGTTTGGGCCCTTTTGGTTCATGATTGTAACACAAGCATACTGCATGTTCGATATGTGCCTCAGCTCAAAAAACACAATGATTGGTTTTTTTCTATTTCCTATAAAAGACATATAAAATGAAAGTCAGGTTCTTATTTGTATCAAATGTTTCTTTCATGCCAAGAATATTAATGTGTCAGCTACACGCTTCAAAAAGAGTAGTGAAGTAAAAGAGTATTGAACACCGTATGTTACATCAGACTGACTATTGGATACACGGTATCCACAAAAAGAATGGGTCAGTTTTACTCGGGTTTCCCACTCTGGCTGGAGGTGATCTCTTTAGAGGGACAGGAGAAAAACAGTGATGACTAATCCTAATGCATATTCTTAAAACACCCTTTTTGGGTGAAAAAAAAAAAGAAAAGGAAAAATCAATTATGAATTTTCAGGCCAAAAATAGTTAATTCCCAGAAACTATTTGCATTAAATAAAATCACGTTTAATTAATTTATGCTGCCTGTACGTAAAAGTATGTCCATCTCAGTAACTCATATGTTGCTGCCCGCTGTGGCATTGTTAAGTGATTCCACTAGAGGGCAGTGCAGAGTTCACTTCCAGGTTCTTGGACAGTTTCAGACAATAACAAACACAAAGATCATCACAGAAACCTTCCCAAAAAGAGGTAGATGGTGGTCGTCAATGCGACCATCAAATACAACAAATACAACTTTCTCTTTGTTCCCTTCCATGGTTTAACATGATCAATTCTGAACAACACTGCCCCCTACCAGTTCAGGTGGTACTACTCTGTTTCACTATGATTTTGGAAAGAAAGATGGAAATAAAGCTCCATCTGTGTTTGTATTTAAAAAAAAAGAGCATTAATAATGTTTTACACAACACAACCTGCCAACAGTGGATATTTATTATGATTTTTTTTAGCATTATTAAGAAATGAATAGTTTGAAAGTACAAAATAATCATTCTAACAAAAACCTTCAGTAAAATCAGTGCCAAATGTTTTAATTTAGGTTTGATGTGATTCACATTGGTCAGGCCCTGTGTGGTTCACTTAGGATTCACATGAAAAGGTGCCACATTCATGTACATGTGGAGCACATGTTATTCACATGTGAAACACATGAAGATGTTCCAAAAACACATTTGCACATGTGAATGCACATGTGGAGAATGTGGTTTGTTTTTTAAGGGAAAATTCCAAATCCAGTATTTGTAATCCAAAGACAGTTTGACGTATTCCCCAGCCTCCCGATCCACCGTTGGCAGTAGGTCTACTAGGTTTACTTTCCAAAAATAAGCAGCACAGGAGTACCCCTGGTGTTTTCTGATCAGCACAAACCATTAACCACACACACCCAAACAACCTGCTTTGTGTTTGTTCGCTGAGTCACATCTTTCTGCTACTTTGTGTCTTAATCTAAAGAAGAAAATAAACAAATCATTTCCAAAAAGAAAGAAAAGGCTTTAATTTTACCTCATATTAAACGTGGACACATCCCTGAACTTGGTAAGAAATTGGCTTCTATTTACAATAGCTGTGTAAATAGTGACTAAAAGCAAATCGTGGGACAGTCAAACTACATCTGTGACATAATCTGAACACAAATATTCTACCTCTACACCCTGATGCACATCAGACGCTTCTTTATCTCTTCCTGGACTTTGTTAAAAACAATCAGTTTCAGTTTTTCAAAAACAGACACAAAACTTTTTTCTCATTAGTGTATAAAATGAGTTGTGTAATATGGATTAACATAAAGGGTAAATATCTGTTTTTATTGCCTTTCTACTGTACTTACAGACCAGAAGAGGAAAAAAGCACAAGGACCTCACAATAAATAGGAAAATACATTTTGCCTGGCAAAATAACCATATCCACTATGCTCCATTCAAATAGTTTACTGTACACCCGTGTTGGCTGCTACAATTGAATGTGATTTATTAACACCCCCCCCCCAAAAAAAAACAAAAAAAAACAAAAAAGACAAAACAAATACATTAATTAAGCATTAAATTCCCCCTATTCAAACACTAAAAGAAGAGTGCTTCTTAAATTTTTTCCATCTTACAAAGGGTCCTTCAGGGTCTCCTACGTTGCATCCTTTCTCAAAGCACCGTGCTCCTACTAGCAGTCTCCATCTACCTTCCTGGTTTTCTTCTCTTCCGGCTTTTTGTGACGTGTCGCTCCCAGATCTTCCCCAAAATTCCCAAACGCAAAGTAAAATTTCAGTCTGTAAACTTTTGAAGGATCCTGCTTTGCTTCTTTACCGTTCGGGTGAGGGAGTGTACTGATTGTGTCGATCGTGTTCAGTGTTGAGTGAATTTGTTTGTGTGCTCGTTTCCAACACAAATGATAGATGATGTAGTGTCCGCACACTGTGAACGGTGGCGAGGCAAACAGGTGAGTGACGCCTCCGTCTCGACCTTTGGCGCCTGCTAGAAAGTCAAGAATCCCGCGAGTTGGCGTTTTTAAAAAGTCAATAAACAACGAAGGCTTCTCTGCTGAAGTCTCTTCCCTCTTTTCCCCCCAAGAGAGATCATTCATGTTTTAGTCCTTTTTTTTTTCTTTTTCTTCTTCTTTTTTTTTCCTTTTTCTACAAAAAGTGCTCCTGGAGGGGAGGTGTTGCAGGGTAAAGCGGCCTGGGGTCCAACCAGGACAGTTCATTGCTGTGGGGGTTTCTGAGACTGGGCGCTATAAAGACAAGATGGCAGCCAGCAGCATGAGGGCGCAGCTGAGCAGCAGGACTGAAAACTGGTGCTGACTGACAGAGTTCACGTCCCTTCTCGCTGGTTCTGGTGACTCGTGACTGATGCCATCTAAGACGAAAGGGAAGGAGATAATAGTTATTAAAACCAAAAACAGCTGTTTACTTTTATGTCCTGCATGGAAACAGTCTCATCTCACGGCGAGGCTCACATCCAGGCTAACTGGATCCTGATCAGACATCAAACTTAAAACTAAAACTCCTGCAAACAACCTTTATATTAGTCCTAATTTTAACATTTGAATACATTTATTGTTTTGCAAAATAACAGAAATCCACATTAATACTAGAATAACTTTAAAAACACAAAAAATAAGCAAAGAATCAACTTATCACTGAAACTAAAGAATCTATGAAAACAAAACTTAGTGGAGTTGTTTTATTTTGGTCAGCCCATTTATAAAGTTGTTATCAAATGGCCATTGAATGCCAGAACTTTCTAAACTTTGGATCTTCATCTCCTTGAATGTTGCATCTGGAAAAGATGTGCGCCCAACTCGGCCCGGTAATCAATGCAAACATGTTTCTGTAATTGCAAACACTTAATGTTAAAGATGACTCATCTGCTTCCTTTTACCCTTAAAAAAGACTCAAACCCTACATTGATGAACATTAAAGGATTCCTTTTGTTAGATCAAACTTCAGTCAAGCACATGTTCTGCCTGTTTAGCATTAATATGATTGGTACTGCAAGAGCGAGTATAGAGCCTTGTTTAAGGCATGGAGGGGGGAGTTTGATGATAGGGGCATGCCTGATGGCAAAAAGGCTTATTTTTTACAAACTGGTGTTCCCTAATTAGGGAACTTTAAGAATAGATGGTGCCAAAGTGGTAAACATTAAGACCTCGCTCGCATGGTCTGTGCTAAAACCTCCATCAGAGTTTGGTTTCCCAATGATAATGTTCACATATTGATTTAACAGCCATTTAGAGCTTCATCTGCTTCATTCCAAACAAATATTCATAGTCATGCAGAAAACGTTTGGCTTTTCTTTTCTAGGGCAAGCCAAACACTGGTGCACCTTCATTTATTCTTTACCAGTAACGCATATCACACAAATCTCACATGCTGGCTCTTTACTTTGACGTCAAAAGTGTTCAAATAGACCTGCAGAGATATACTAATGTCATTACGGAGACGTAGCCTCATATATACCAAACACTGGCTGAGGGAAAATTCCTGAATGATAGTGACACCAAAACTGAACACCATGACCGAGCAAAGAATGTCAACATTATAAAGTCAACACGAGCACCTCTGGTGTGAGAGACGAAGCCACACAAGCATGGTTAACTGACCTGCTGAACAAATAAAAGGCTAAGTCAAATTCTCAGGAGAATATCTGTATGATATAAAGATGATTAAGAAAAAGAATTATTTCTAAAACCAGACTTAAAATGAAAACATGTACAAGTAAATACAGACTAAATCCAGGGTTAGGTGCAGATTGCACACATTTAGCAGGTCTCAAAGTGGTGCAAACGCTTCATAGTGTGCAGTTTGTTTTAAATGTACCAAACTGTTTAATGTTTATTCACCATGTAGTAACACTTTGCTTTGCTCCCAGCTATAATGAGTCATCAAAAAAAACTTATTTCAAGCAAATGAGCTCTTGACCACCTGGCATGCAGTTCCAGTCAAATGTTTGTTTTTTATACATTATATGGTTTGGACATACTCCTCCATAACAACTATGTTTTTTAACAAACAAACTAAATGTGTAACTTTGTTCAAAATGCTGACAGAGCACTAAACATATATAGGTATACGTTCTCCTTAACAAAAGCCTTAATAGAGAAGCTTTAACTGAGAGCTGTTACAAGTTTCAGCCATTTTGCACTTAAGTAATGATCTACGGGGATGTGCTTGTGTCTGCGGGACACCGTATGTCGCTGTAGGTTGTACAAATCATGCTGTTTACTGACAACTTTACTAAAGAAAAGAATAATGTTACTTAATCACATGTTGATAAGCCATAAACTGGGTCTGAACAGAAAATGTGGTTTATTTCTAATAAGTTTCAAAACTCAAGCTGTAAATGTAAAGAAGAATAATCCAATTATGAACTGAAGTGGTGTTGATGTTTGTGTTGGTGAGTTTGAGAAAAATATATCAGTTATGAACAGCATATTCAACACAAACCTCTGGGTTCAAGCGAGTTGTGACTGTTGTCATCAAAATCAACTCCTTCCTGCACACTCCCGGAGTTTTTCGCACAATTGTCTTTGGAAAACAAAGAGGACAGAAGAGATTGGAAGATTAGAAAAGCCTGATCACAAGAATGGAAAACCAGACAAGGAGAACAACAATCTGTGACTCACTTGGGGGCCTGACGAAGACTTTGAGTCGAAGGCAGCTCCTCCTTCCCTTGACGTCCGTGATGGAGGCTGTGGACACATGACACGGTTAAACAAGAAGCACTTGAGACGCAGCACCTTCCATTTTACACATGAAAAATACCTGCAGCTCAGTAACAATGTGAAATGTCATTGCAAATGAAAATGTCAGTTTAAATGTCAGTATTATTACTGCACTTGAACTTTTTAACGTGGCAACAGACATAATTAAAAGATCAAATGGCATTATGAGATTAAGATGTCATGCATGCAGGTATATGCGCTGCAGCCAATCAGACTCCGTTCTTACTTACTGTAATCTTATTTCATGATACCTAATATTAGCACCTACCACGTTCTCCAACCGAACACAATAATGGTTCCAACAACAGAACTACCTGTATGTTCCAACATGAGCTGAGAATTAGGGTTTTATTTAATATGTAAAAAGTAGAAATTTTTACATCTTATACTGACACCTAATGCCTCCCACCCCACTGACAGAAAAAATGGATCTCACAAGAATATAAAGTGTGATGTTTATTCTTCTGAAAAGCTAAAAACTTTATAAAATGGTGTTTTATAAATAACATCCTACAAAAATCCAGTTGTTTCACAAAGTAATGGTAGAGTGGTTGTGATGGACGATTCCTCAACACAGCACAGTTCACAGGGGAAGGGGGGGTGGGGGGGTGTTGGGAGAGAGGCTTCTTCATCACTACCGTCTGAGACAATGCGACTGAATTTACAAAAAAACAAACTATTAATGGTTGAACTTAACTCCCATTCAGGGGCTTATTAAAGCATTTTTATTTTCATCTCAACACGGTGGCGTAGCTGTTAGCGCCGCTCCCTCACAGGTTGCTGGTTCGAGCCCCGGCTGGGGAGGTCCGAACAAAGTGGCTTTTCTGTGTTCTCCCTGTGTGTTCTCCCTGTGTAGCCTGGCTTACTCCCACCCACAGGACGTGCAAATGAGATAAATAGCTTATGGTTAAAAGATCACTTATCACATGTCAGTCGCTTTGGATCAAACGTCTGCCGAACGACCACAAAAAAGCAAAGAACAGAACCAGTTAAAACATTTCCCAGATTCTGGTCAGCATAGAGAAACGGTACTCTAACTCCGTCAACATTTAGACTTTTACTCGCTCTATAACTACAGCAGAAACCTTTTTCAGGTAGTAAATCTGCCTTCACTGAAAAGCGGGCAAAACAAGAGAACAATCTGACAAGGTCGATTGTTTCTTCATCACAGTTATTCCACACTTATCTCCCTTTGAACACAGACTAAAGAGCTTTATCTCGCAGCCCGAGCTTCCCTCTCATCCTGATGTAAAAGGGTTTTATTTTCCATATTTCATGTCAATGTCACCCTCCTATTTCCAAGTCTAATTTGGCCGTGGGCAGTCGTTTCTGTCGAAGTGTGACACACCGTAATGCTCACCTATAAAATCTCATTTCCCCTGTTTCCTGATTGTGAAAGCCAGAGATTAAAAACTTTTTTTTCTCTTTTTTGTCAATTTTCGAGTAATACTGAAGGTATCCAGCTGAAACTAATGACTTGAACTTTTATCAGGTTGGGTTTTTTATGTTTTGTCTGGCCTTATCTTCCCCCGACAGAAGAGTTTGTCTTTGAATCTCATGTCTCAATAGCATGACCTCTGTCATTTCCCACAGTCTGTCTACTGTCTCCAACTGTGCTCGATCTGAATGCAAACACACACACGTTTAGATATCTGTAACGGTCCATTGAGCACGTATGCTGTGGTTTCCGGTGTATGTGCATCTGTGCACAGACGTGGGTACGCCGTAGCAGAGCCCTCTGCTGCCCCGTCACCCAGACGAGGTGCGTGATGGATTCTGGCCCAGCGGTAAATTCCTGATAAAAGTAAAGCGTGTCAGTATTTCCACTGTCGCAGATGACTCCAGCTCTCATTTCAAAAGGCGCTTTATCAGATGCCGTGTGGCTGTGAGAGCAGATAAAAATCATCTCTAAACTCTTGCATGAGGGGCATATTGGAAGTGAAGCAGCCGTGGGAGGAAATAAACTAAAGAAACATTGTCAATCACGCTGCTTCTGTCTGTGTCAGCGGGTATCGAGTAACTTACCTCACACCCCGACAGTGGCTGAAACAGGACTCAGCTGAGATGAGCTAGACAGTTTCTTTCTCTCTTATGTCTCATGCACTTGTTTTTAAGAGCTTTTTTTTCATTTCGTCAGTCCCACCCAAATAAAAAGGACATTTCTGGACATTACCTCTGCGGGAAAAAAGAATTTTTCTTGAATTTCCTTTAAAAAAAGCCGACAAATCTTATAAACCATTTGGATTTTAGGGGCTCGGGCGAAACTTATGCTTTTTTTTTTTATATAACTCTTAGTTAAAAATGATGTTTTTTAGACAGGAAATATGTCCTGACATCTTCAAGCTGCTGTTTTTATTGGAGCAGCAGCCAAATTCCTTCATATGCAATGATATGCAAGACAGTAGAGCAGCAAATCTTCCTATCAAAGAAGATGGAGGCCAAATCTTCACTTGATGGACGACTGTTGATTTTCTGCGTATTAGTCACCAGATGACCCCAGAAGCTAAATGAACTGCAGCGTATCTGTCTTTTCAAGGACTATTTACATGTTTTTTCAAAGAGGCAGGAGATATATAAAGTTGCATGTAACTATAGCAACACTACATACAGCACACTTCCCTCCTACTGCCAATTAATTCAGCGCAGACAGCGAGGCCATGTGCAACATATGTAGCAGATTCAAATGATAACACGCTGACATCTCTGCGACAAACAAGCTGTTCTCATTATCTTTATGAATAACTTATTGACAGAATGAACTGATGACACAAAAATGAGAGTTCAGATCATGTCTTCCAATTCTGTGTATTTATTTTCAACTTTGCTTCAGGTTTCAGGAGAAATCTTCATTTCTAATGTTTCTCTGCTTCATCTCTCGCTGACATTTTATCACACTTGCTTACTCTCATCTCACTTCCTCACCCTTCCCTCTCCTTCTCCTGAGCCACCATCCCTTCCCGGATTCCAACACACAACCACCCACCTGCCTCACCTCCTTTCTCTCATGTCTGCCACTGAGGTCAGAGTCTGGCTTTTCTGTCCTCGAGCAACGCGGCCGCGCCGTTGCCAGCACTGTAACTCCAGCTCTGCCTGCAACTCTAGACCGCAGAGTTAGTCAGGTCATCGGGATGCTGCCTCGCCATGACGACAGCAAACATTTCCGTCACACATTACACGTTTGGTCGAGCGCTGTGGCATTCATGAACACACGCTACAGCACATATTGCACATGCCATGTGGGGCCAGACGCTGGTGCAACTGTGAGGTGAATTAGGCGGATTCTGATATTGATACGGCTGAAGCCGATGTTTTTCTTGCGACGATCAGGTCATCTCAGGGAACAAAGCCTTTTGTCTTGGCCTCAGCTGTGGGATGCTACAAGGGAACTGAAGGGCCACTGTGCTGCCGGGGTTCATGTCATTATCGATGCAGATCTGCACTGAGTGGGACCCGGGCGTTTGAAGCAGGAGGGCTTTGCAGGGAGGCAGTCGTCTTTCTCACACAGGGAGAGCCAGACTCTCAACTGTCTCCTCTGAAAATTGGATTTCTATCCCCCGAGATTAGGATCAGGCTTTTCCTGCTTTACTGCGGCTCTATTAGAAAAACATGAGGCCAGGAGGAGCTCACAGCGCCGACCCTGTCGTCATCGAGGTGACCTTTGACCTTTTGGGACCGGGTGAAATCTTGATCCCACACCAGGGCAGTTTGTCCTTAGGTGTTTGTCTGTGTGCCACACAGGCAGGCTCACATCCACCCGCAGGTGTCATCCATTTGACGTGAGCCCGGCTCCTTTACCCCATGCCCGGGGCAAATGATGCTCACCACAGAGGAGGACAAAAGACCGTCTGTCTTCATCGAGACACGCAGACATGAGCCCCCTTCACTATGTCATTTACATGTCCGCTTCGCAGGTTCGAGCCATATTATATGTAGTGAATGGTATTCACCGTGGTGTGTTTGGTGGAGCTACACGCTCAGCATGTAATCAGACACTGAAATCAGAAGTTCACACAGCATATTTTACTCTACAACAAGAGCAAAGATATATCTGAAAATTATTATTTTATGTAAACATTTTATCTGTTTACTTTTTATTTTACCTTTAAGATTTTATTCTTTTTACTTCTTATGTATCCATTTTATTTGGAAATCCATTTCCAGCTATAGAAGAGTTTTTCTTTCAAATTTGGATGAAAGTATTAACACAAAACCCATGTATAAATATAGTTTAGTATTTTTCTTTAAAAATAGTTAGACACCTGGCAGCATCGAGCTTATGGCGCTAACGTGACACACTGCATGAACAACTAGTTTTAATCACCTCAAAGTCTATTTGTATATTTTCCATTTAAAATGTGTGAATTAACTCTAGTATAGGAAATGTTGCTCATAGTTATAAACTTCCAGGGACAGATACAATCTGTGTTGTAAGATTTTATAGCCATTTAAAATTTTTTGTTTGTTTTTTGGCAAAACCAGCATTTTAGTAATTTCCTTAATCTTCCTTTAAGTTACACAACTTTACTAGTGAAACAGCTCTAAACAAACGTATTATACTTCACTGTTTACTTCACTTCAAATGGCAAAAACTTCAGCAACAAATAACTTTAGTATGATTACTAGGATACTAGACACCAAAATCAGGGCTAAAATGAGGGTTTATATACCAGATGTTATACCAAACTCCAAATGACTCCAAATAAAAGCTAATATGGCTAATAATACCCTTTATGGCCTGGTGTTGCATATTTCATACATACTGTTTGAGACATTTATCATCACTTTATGGCAGAAATTTTACTCCAAACCCAATTGTTCACCATAAAATACTGCTCTCCTGCATCCTGGTGAATAGCAGGAAGCAAAAGATTACACTATAATCATTTTGATTTATTACATGATAATAAACAGTAAATATACACAATTTTTTTTTTAAATTCAGATTTTGTTAAAGTGTCAAAGTTTTTTAGATTTCAAAAGTTGGATGTTTTTGCCCAATTCTCCTTAATTCAGGCATTAAGGGGTTAAACGTGAGATTGAACTGTTGCTTCTTGCTGGGAAAAATCTGTATATTACTGTTAATCTTCCTGACATTACTTTTGGGCCACTTTAAGCTTCAAACTGTGGAAGATGAGAGCGACCATGATGAAAAGTATTTATTTTTTAAAATATTTATCTCAAAATCACTACTTATTTATTACATAATATCAAGACCACAAAGCTCATTTTCATCTAATAACTAATGCACTTTTCTAATTATCCTGAGAAATCTGCCTGTATTTTACCTCAAGATAACCACCTGCTTTACCTGTTATCACAAGATAATCAGATTCCTTTGTTTAGATGCAGAAAATTAGGTGATAGAACTGAACTGAATTGGAAATATCATAATTGACCAGTTTATAACAGCAAGTCAAGACAATCATGTATCATTCTGGTCATCCTGAACTCTAAACACAGACAAACCTCTTTATTTCACTTTAAGTGTTAAAAATAATAAAACAGCTTCACTGGCCATAAATCAGCTAAATCTGAAGAAATACATTGAGATAAGAGTTATTTCATTATAATGATGATCTTTATATATAAAATATAACAGAAAAGAAAACTTTAGTGTGTCGTAGCAGCCATCTTCCCTGACTACACAACAAATGTTCTGACTGCAAAGCCTTTGTAATTTCCTAGAGGGGTCTTTGTCATTTGTTTTTTCAACCCATGCCAAGCTTTGTTCCAGAAAAAAGGAGACAAAACACGAATCTCACATAATGAGGCATGTGTCTGAGTCAGCAAGAGACAGCTCATATGGCCTGAAACTGCTCGAAGCCATATGGACTGCCCCTCTGCATCTCTTCCTGCTCAACAAAGTCTGCAAGAACCTCGTTTTTACCCACAACTCAGAGCCAAAAGAACAAATGAAGCAGAATTAACAATGCAGTGACTTTTCTTATCAACTTCCAGAGAGTTGCTCTAACATCAACCATTTTCTGGCACAGCTGTTAGTAGATGTTAGCAATGTCTTAAACAATGCAAACAGACTTCATGCTTAGGAGGCGAGCAGAGCCAAGGAACAGAGATCCAACAGAAACAGAAACGGATGAGTTGTAGTTTAAAATAAAAAAAACTTAGAAAAAGCTGGATGAGAGTTAGCTTAAGCTTGACCATATCTTGGCTATCATCAGATGTATTTCAATGATATCTTACTGACTTTATCTGTTGTTTAGAGAGAAAATCATAAAGCGGCACTGAAACCAAAGACTGATCAGATTATCCAGAAAACACTTCTCTGGGTCTGGAAGCAATGCTGGTAAGATCCACCAGCTCAGAAGGGGGTGTACTGAGAAAAACTCACTCATTCTCCATCGAGTTTGTTATCTTTATTCTGGTCTTTGTTGTGGTGCCAAAACACTACTGGCTTTCCACAGACTCTTCCACTCCTTGTACTGGTTCCTGTTAAAACCCTTGAAGTTCTTGCCTGACCTCAAGTGTCAGCTAAATACCTCAAATCTACCACTGTGTCTTATTTAGTCCATCTCTTCTGCCCCTGCAGGGCACTGACTTCACTTATGAAAACATGACTTTTCAAGCTGCTTGTTTTGCACAGTCTTCTCACGAGGAGGAGAAAGCTGAGCTCAGCCAGTCAGCAACAAAAGACACTTCAGGCGAGACCTCGCCAGTTGATATGTTTTGCTCCCTCTGGCTCGTGTTTTGGTTTTGGTCATTATTCCAAGGTCTTGCAAGACAAGATTTCAATGTTGCTGCGGCGTTATTTCAAGTTATTTAGATCAATCATCTGGTGTAGCGTTGAATTAGAGCTTAATGTTGTTCCAAACACTCAAAACTTTAAGCTTGTGCTGACAGCACGCCCAAGTTTCTGCCTTATTGGAATTCAACTTAAATGTGACCACAATAGAGAGGAAGTCAGCGCATACTCACAGATATAATAATACTCTCTGCCAGGGCGGAATTCGAAGCCTAAAGAGAAGGGAGTGAAGAGCTGGAACTTCTCGGAGAATTTCAGCGGTCCGTTCGGTGACAGAGGCCTGTTGCACTCCCAGCGTTTAAAGCCCTTGGCGGTGTGGTCGCAGGAGCTGTAGCCGTCATAGTTGACCATGTAGAGGACGTATCGTTCAGCCCTTTCATCTGAGACCGGGCTGGAGTAGTGCGGACAATAGACGTCCAGGTAGTCGTTGATGCAGACATCAATGTGGTAATCACCCCGGTAAAATCTAAAGGGCAGACAGGAGAGTAGAAATATTAATAAAGTCAATTTACACACCATTTTTAAATAATTCAAAACATCCTAACAGGAAACAATAATCTTGCAAGAACACTTATGATAAAAAGAAAATGTATCCTTGAAAAGTGAGGTCAAACTGCAAGACATGCATCCAACTGCTTTGGTTGTGTTTACAGGCTCTCATCATGTCAACCACAATCATCCAGAGCCCTTCATGAGACTTAACCGAGTCCCCCTTGCGACTACTTGCCCACCCCAGCAGAAACCTCTCATAACGCACACCAGTAGGTCCTAAGCCATATATCAATGTTGGTGCTCAGCAGCAATGACTTATGGTGGTGCTGAAATTAAAGTCCCCCTGCGTTACAGGGCTAATCCCCTGGTTAGCATGTGCCTTTAGCAGCTTTAAGAGGATCCTGTTGTAGAATGAGATTTTCATTAGCCACATCTGACAGCTTGATGTAAGAGCCCCTTGTGGAATCTGCGAGTCTGGGAAAATGAGGCCTGTTCTCAAGCCTCGCCTTAATACAGCACTGAGTTTCTTTGCTGTAAATCGAGTGGACAGGAGACAGGGGAAGAAGTGAAACTACAAAAGATGTTGGACATTCGTTCCAAAGAAACGATTGGAAAGACATATTCCCATAGGCAGTGTATAAGGTTGCATTTCTAAAGCTTTAAACAGAGACAGATTAAGCTTGGACAGCCGGCTGGTTGTGTCTCTATACCTACTAATGGCCTGTGGTCCAGTATCACTGACATGCTGCGGATGTTTTCAATACCCCATCTCAGTTCATTGACTGGGAAAGAGACTGTGAGAGCAGACCAATGATCTGATACCAGTGAAGTCTTGAACACTACTCTAACTTTTCTCTTTGCTTCACTGGCCACAAATCAGCTAACATGCTAACGGCTGCTCCACAAGACAAAGGGAGTAACAATCAGCTGATCTCAAGCCAAGTTGAGTCAGGGATGCAGCTGTTGCTGCAAACACGTACATGTTCAGAAGGCATGAATAGCATATGGGAGTATGTGTGATAGTCGTGCCCTGCTGGGGGTATCGGGTTGTCGTTACACAGATTGTAAATGTGCTGCAGGATTAGTAAGTATCCTACCGGGTTTGCGAGAACCACAAATGAGCGGATGTGTGTGACTGCATGAAAGCAGGGTGTGTGAGAGTGTCTTGTGGCATTCAGTTATATTTCAATCTTTTTCATTCTCTAATTATAGCCTGGTAAAATGTGAAACCAAAGCACTTGCTTTCTCCCAGTTTGTTCCCCCTCCAGCACCAGCTGAGCACTTTGGCTCCAGGCAGGCACAGCATGACTTCCTTTCGCCTCAGTTTCAGGATAGCTTACTGATATTATGACTACCGGTGGTCAGCCGGCTCCATGGTATCATGTCCTCAGTCAGAAGCACCGTGGGGTAGCCTGCTTTGTCTTCCTGTGTCTTTAAAAAGCAGTGAATGCCAGCTCCGGCTTTTAAGTGTCAATTGCTGTCAATCAAACCTGCCCCAGGAGTAACAGCTAAGATTAGTTAGGATTAAGAACAGCCTGTAACTAATGCTTTTGTGGCAGAAAGGCGGGAAATGGTTCAAGGAGGATATTTGTTCTGAGTAATATCCTTTTTGTGTTTGGAGTGGGAGCAGTGTAAACAAGTACTAACAAGTATCTCAAAATTAGTCTCCAGTGACTGCTTCAATTTCACTTCTGCACCTAAATTGGAAATAAACACATGCAGTCATGTTTGACAATGTTTCAGTGTAAGAAAATCAATATAATCAAACCTCAGTTGTTTACTCTGTGTTTACGTGTTAGAGCCCCTTCTCAGCTTCTTGTATAAACTTATTGACACAATACAAGAAAAAGGGATTTGGTACTTTTAATGGGTAATGGTTCTTTCTACTTACAGAGACATGAACATTTTAGAAGCAGTGCATAAACCCACCTGTGTCCCCTGCATCAGGTTTTTTATATCTAACATAATTTCTTTTCACTTTTACTTCCAGGAGGACAGATTCACTTGTAATGATTTAAAGTGGTCTTAAAATAGATCCTTTAGGTTTTCTGGAATCTGAAAGTTTATCTTTGAATGTAGGCAGATTTTTTTCCCCCACTCCGCTTTTTTCTGACCAATTTCAGAGAAATGTGTTTATTTGAATTTGAACCAATGATGACCTGTGAATCACTCAAGCTGAGAAAAGGCTTGCAGAATAGCTTCATTCAAACAGAAGAAATCATTTATCTTATTGGTATCTTTGGGGTCTTTGTTAGTAGCAAAAACAACATCTGTCACCATTTCATGGTGAATATGCACAGCTAGTCCATCCTTCAAATAAATAAGGGAAACAGAATGAATGAAGCAAAAAAAGAGTGACGCTGAGACTTCTGCATGAACAAAGTGGGCAACAGGAAACCATTTATAAGGAAGGAAAACAGGCAGCCAGGCTTTGGGAAGTCAGCGGAAACAGAAGTGAACAACAGGTCTTATGGAGTAAAGAATTATCCTCAGAGCTCATTATTACTGAAGCCAATAAGATCACCTCAAAAAAATGTGACAAAAGGGCGCTAAACATCCAGCACAGAGCTTTCAAAAATCCTTCATGAGGTTTTGTGAACATATTCCTGATAAAAAATTATAAGAAAGCTCGTCATTGCCCATCATCTGCATCCTTTTCTGGCCTTCTATTCTATTCTACAGTCAGGTGGTAAACACCTTTATACAAAGCAACTTACATGTGAAAAGCAGTCATTTTAACCATAGTTATTACCCCAACATGCATGTCTTGTGAGTGGGAGGAAGACGGAGTACCCGGAAAGGCCACTGGACAAACCACAGGCTCGAACCAGTGACCTTGCTGTTCCACCATGCTGTATTAGTTTGTCCAAATTTTAATAAATTGCTGATTATGTTTCTTTTTTCTAGATAATATTTGAAGAACAAGACTTGGCTCAACACATTTGCATAGTATTGTACAAGATAAAGGAAAAAAAAAAACAAAACAGGACAAATAATGCTCTTACAGCTTTCTAAGTGCAGCTGAGGCTTCATTTGAACTTCAGCTCATTTTGTCTCGCCAACCTCAGCAGCCACAACAGATCAATACAATTTAGTATTGGATGCTGCAGACAATATCATAGGAGTTCATATGAAATGCTCAGCGAAGACGGAGATGTTTCAAGGGAACACTGTAACAAGAAAAGTCGAGGTGTGATGTAACCTAGACTTTTCCCAGACACCTTTATGTGGGGTTGTTGTAAAAAACACCATCCCTTTGTACAGGTAGAACTGGAGGTATTGATCTGAATCAAAGGGTAAGAATAGCCCAAACATTCACTCCAAAGGCTTAACGGATTGTAGGTGTTTATGGAAAAAAAAAAGACAATATAGTGCATAGTGAGAGTAAAATAAGCACCGACAGATGATCCAGATGTTTGCCAGATGGAGGCTATAAGGAGATTTTTGAGTGGCACAAGTGAAATAGTGAAAAGAAACAGAGCTATAAACACACAGCCTGAGTCAAGATGGAAAGAAACACATGACATTACGATACTCTCCTTTCTGGTTTAATCTTTGAAGCAAAAACTTTCTCCTGCTGTTTTTCTTCTGAGGTGATCTCCACTCTGTATCTCACCATGAAAGTATCCATCACCGCTTCACTGTGAGCATGAAACGTGGATTTATTTGTCCAGATTTAAGCCTCCAACAAACTATTAGCAATTTTCAGCACTGCGCCTTCTTCACTTTCATTACCAGGGAAGATTTATTCATCTGTTTTTCCAAATGGCTTCGTTGTTATAGGCGATTTAGAGAACCATTAAGCCTTCGCAGGGCTGATCGAAGCCATTTCAATATTTGTGTTTTCCTTTTTCTGTTCCTCTGAGCAGCAGGCGGTGGGGAAAGCTGATCGAGGGTTTAGGGTTTGGATTGCAGGAGGCAAAGAAAACGATCACGGCAAAAAGAAGCACGGTTCAACGGTTCAGTATCAGTTATGAATGTGTCATAATGAGCCGTTAACTAAATAAAAGAACTTAAATCCTAAATCCATTTGTTCTGGGGATTAATGATCCCCTGATTGGATGAATTACTCACAGCCAGTTAGAGGAGCTAATCAATGAATCAGTAACCAGAGCTCTTAACAAAGCACACATCGAGGGATAATCCCTCTTTCTAGCCACCACCCCCCCACACACACACAATTTGTTTGCTTTCTTTAGCCCCATCTGTTGTATTTGTGTCACTCAGTGGTCTGGCACAGGTAAGGAATGGCGTAGCCAGGAAAGAGTGGGAAAGGAGATCCAAGAGCACAGCTGAAAAATATTTGTCTGGATTTTTATGTTCTACTTATTTGTTAAGCCATTAACAAGTCTATTCATGATACACTCACTAATAACTAAAATATATTTATGTGCTGTCTCTTTCGTGCCAAATGATAAAAGTTCTTTCCAGGAAACGTTGAAGGAAACTCTTGAAAAGCTGTTGAACCATAAATAAAGTGTTTTTTCTCCCAACGTGAGGGTATGGATAATATTTCCAAACCTCTCGGTGATGCCAGGAATTATATTCTTGGGGAAAAACTGAATTCTTTCAGTTTTTACTTTCCAATTTATTATAAGGAATAAAACTGGAAAATGTCTGCACACGCATGCTATCGGCATGCAGATACCACATGCTGTCACATATGAATATTTCAAACTTAATACTCAGTGAGTCCGCTTAAATCTGTGTGAGCACTTTCAAATGAACTAAAGAAAACATTCAGATGATTTTGATTTAAAGTTAAATCTCTAGAATGTAAAAAAAAATGGTGAAAATGAGCTTTTCCCATAAGTAGCTTTTAGCTTAGCTAGGAAGTTAGCTTCCTTCCTGTTAGCTGCTCTTTAAAACACTGCTACTCAGAAGTATTTTACACAATCAGATCAGAATAAAAAGAAACACACGAGAAAGCTTTTCTTTAGTCTTTTAAAGAAAATAAGAACAAATACAGCTCTAACAGCTTTAACAAAATTAGCTTATCTTCCTTAGGATTGCATGCATTGACTAAAATGTCAACAAGAAATTACTGCATAAATTTATATAACCTAAAAGTTCTTCAAGTGTGTAATTTGAAAGAGATAACCATTCTGAAATTAACATAAAAAACCTTTATTAGCACAGCATATAAAGCAAGTAGAATAAGGTACACATAAATAGAAGAGATCAGACCGGGAGGAAGAAAAGGCTGAAACAACCAGAAAGCAGCATAAAAAAGGACTTGATGTCACAGTACAGGCTAAAATATGAAAAGTGGAAGGGAGAAGTGAAAAGAAGAGCCACAATATACGCAAGAAGAAGAATGCAGACAAAACAAGAGGGCAGAAGTATGTACAAGGGTGTCAGAGAAGTGAGTAAAGCCCTCCTGTTGTTTTCTTCATGAACACAGCCAGGTCAGATGGGGGACAGCTTCCCAGGGTTATTTCACCATAAGAACGGAGACGCTTCTGAGCCACAATAACACATAAAGCTTCTGTCCTCACACACAAACCACAAACCTCATGCTGCTTCTATATCAAGTCCTTTAATTTAGCTCAAGAAAATTCTTAAAAGCGTCCAATCAGATTGCACAGTCCCTACCTCCAGGGGGAGCTGCTTTAGGGACCATAAAAGTGTGATCAGACACCGATCACGAGATGATGTCACCAGATGGAGGTCTGTCCACCCTGCTGCCCTTAAGGTTGGGAGGTCTCCATTGCCTTCCCTCCACCTGTCCCATCATTCATAGCTCTCTGCTGCTGGGAAGTTAAAGCCATTGCTACTTAGCTCACTAATTATATACACACATCTGTCTGCAGACTCGCAATCATACACACAGAATGTATTTAAACACATAATATGTCTGCCAGAGGGCTCGGTCCGGCTGGGTGCTGACAGCAGAGAAGGAGGAAAGTAGAGCCTCTAAACTTTAGGCAGTTGCTTCTGATTTTTTTCCTCTTTCTTGCTGGGAAGAAAACCAAGGGAAGTGAATAATTGGCCTCAGATTAAAAACACGTTACTGCTTGTGAGAAGGTACCTTAGACAGTTTAAACACAACAGAGTGGGCAAGAGGAAGGAAAGAGGCAGGGAGATGGATCCTGGTGGTCCTGATTGCCAATCACTAGCTTTACCCTTTAATGCAGCTGTAGGGGCTGACACAGATGGTGGTAAGTAAACCTCTGACAGAGTCCTGTTGTAGCTTGTGTGAATACATCAGACCTACACCTACTATAATGCATCTAATGTGGTCTTTGTGGCATTTTGTTTTTAAACTTGACCCCTTCCAGTTTGCAAATGAGGCATCCTGCAGGGTCTAAGGGCACGTGACAAACACTTTCCATTAATCTGGTGGCAACTGAACTTGTCATACTATGTTCGAATGAGCCCCCCCGCTTTGATGTGGTATTGTTTCCCTGACAAACAGCAGTGAGGGTAGAGAAAGCTTTCTGTGCACTGAAAAAAGGAAAAGTTCATGTGAAGTAGCATCAGATGTGGTGAGTTTGGAGTGATAATGTGTTGTTCCAGGCTTTACGAGGCTAATACAAGTTATTAAGTACATCTGTTCCACTTTTTGTTCATACAGATGGTCAGTCACATAACATCAACTCAATGCATTTAGGCATGTAGAAATGAGCACAAAGTTCAAATAGATCATGAGTATGAGGACGAAAGGAGATTTAAGTGTCTTTGAATGTGGCATTGTTGTTGGTCTGAGTATTTCTGAAACAGCTGAGCTATTAGGATTTCCACACACAACCAGCTTCAGTATAGCTGCTGACCATGTCAATGTCTTTATGAGCACAGTGCAGCCTCTTCCAGCAGGATGATGCACATGTCACATGCTCACACCATCTCCAGCTGCTTTTTTCAACATGATAATGATTCACTGTAAAATCGAATAGCTTCCACAGTGACCAGATCTCCAACAGAGCAGCTTTGGGATGCGGTAGAATGGGAGATTCTCATCATGGATGATGGTAGAATGGGAGAATCTCATCATGGATGATGGTGGAACAGGAGATTCTCATCATGGATGATGGTGGAACGGGAGATTCTCATCATGGATGA
>JBAMHV010000020.1:20637424-20650624 GCA_037177535.1 Pseudomugil gertrudae | reverse complement strand
TGATTGAAGTAAAGGTTTTTTGTTTGAAGCAACTTTTTTTTTGATTGAATAATAAAAACACATAATTCACTCCATATTAGGAAGGCCAGAGTTTAAAATCACCCCGGCCAGCATCAGTCAGCACACAAACAAAAGGCTCGCACACACTGCACTCAGCACTCACCCCGTGAACACACACACACACACAAACACTTCACGTGCTCAACACTTCTCAGATAGTGTTTACCCTCTGAACAGCCAATTACTCGGACAGCAAGGCTTTCAGCAGTCAAACTGGAGACGCAAACATTTGGACGTTTCTCGTGTTATTCTCTCACAATTGTGTTTAGGTTCAATTAAATCGAATCAAAGCGAGGAACATTATTTACTGTGGAGATAAATACACCATTAACAGCGTTTCTCAACAGGGACTTAACTGTTAAACACCCCGAGTTCTGTCAGTGCGATCATTGCTCAAATCTACATTTTCCTCATCTTGCCACAGTATTTGTTAAGCACTTTGGTGAAAACTGTCATGCAAACATAATTAGAAGCATGGCCACATTAACCCTCTGAGGGGCCCAGGGTAAAGCACAAGCTGTGGGTAGTTACTTACCCACACCTCTACCAACACCCCCGGCCTGCTTCCCCCTCGCTGTATGGAATATTTATCACGTGTGTCAAGAATGTGGTGTACACTCCTAAACAAATACTCTGTAAATTTGTCTGTCCTTGGAGTTACTGTGCTCTATTTTCTCAGCTTTTGCTTTAATAGGCACTGAACTCCATCATTCTTCCTCAAAGCCATCTGTTACCTGGTATTCTAAAAGTAGATCAAACTTCAAAAACATCCTTTTTTTTCCTTTAACAGGCCTTTTCTCATAAAACAAGACCATAAAGTTAACGATTGGCAAAAGATTTCTTGGCTGACTGACAAACCTAATGGCCAATTAGCAGAGTAATTGACTGAGTGTTAGCAGCCTCTCATATTAATGTTAACCAGTGTACAAACCATGATCACTCACAAAGGAGTTCAGTCTTCCCCACATTGGGTTCACATTCAGTGTTGCCAACGCTCGCCAAAGTCATCTTAAAGTGGGTATGTCATCTCGCACATTCGACCTGTCCGATTGCAGAGCCAGGTCATCATAGATGAGAAGAGGTCTCAGTTTAACACCTATAGGTCACATAGTGCACCTCCCCCATTGTCATTACGTGCTAGCTGAGCCCAACCTTGGAGGTAACCCGAGCCCTGCCCAGCAGTCGGTTAATCCACCTAAACAAAGCCTTTTTACTGCTCTGACAACCTGAGCGATCATCATTCAGGTAACGCAAACGTCTCCAGCCAGAACACTGTTCACACAGCTGGTGTTTGAGTAGGTGCATTTTGTGGTCCAAGGATGTCCTGATAAACGGCATCACCCCGGGGAGCCTTTATGGTTGTGTGCATGACTCTGGATCCAGTGGCAGGACAGCAGCCGTAATCGCTGACTGATTACAGCAACTCTAAAAGCTGGAATCCACATAATCCCTCAAACAACTGTGCTCAGGTGAAGAGTGACGGCCCACACAAAAGGCTGACAATCCAGAAAAATACCAGCTTATTACCGATACTTGACTTGTGCAATGAGTCACAAGTTCCATCAATGTTAGTCATGTACATGTAGATAAATGACATCAATGTTTTCTGTTGCGATAGATACCACACCTTGAGCAGTTTTACTTTCATACATAAGCCTGAATTAAAATCCAGCAGTGGAACGCTCTGCTTTCAGGCTGTACATGGGTCATCATCACTGGGATTAAAGGGATAAACATAAGAAAACATTCACAGGATCTCATGTTGGAACTCGGTCACCAAAACAGGAAGTTACCATTTAACGCATACTGTAACCTAAATACGAGCATCATGTAAAGTTTCCTATACATGTACATCAGTTATCACCTTTGACCAGATGGAGTAAGCAAAGATAAACTTTATTTTCATAAGTTAAATCACAGACACTTAATCTTGAAAGTTGTTAAAATAAGTTTTCTACCATCTTTCAGTGATCGTGCATCTGTTGAGCTCAAAACAAGCAATTCCAGCATTTTAAGCTGGGAAAAAAAGGTTTAAATAATTTGAATTGGTTGATATTCAATTAATTAAAAATCACTTTATAAAGCTGGGAGATAAATAATGTTTTAAATGATTCCTTTTCTGACCCAAGTCTCGTGAAATTTACCGATGCTTGGTGAGATCCTGTTACACATACAGCTGAATAGTTTCTGTCCAAAATATTCCCTCCTCGTTGAGACGATGCCAAATTAGGTTTTTTCATTCAGATGGATTAAATTAACCTGTAACTACTTATAAGCTCATTACCTCTCACATTAGCAGCTAACGCTAAGCCTGCGGGCTCTGCCATTTTGTGAAAACGACAGACTGTGACATCACCAGGCGCATATATCCTCCATAATAAATCTGCTGATGGACTAGTAAAACGTACACAACAATCTTTCAAAAGTAATTTGTTTAAAAATGCATGTAAACGTGAGAATTGTCTGATTACTTCCAGTTATCTGATATGGATATGCATGTAAACAGGCTCAGTCCTTCATTAGTTCTTCATCATCTTAAATAAAATTGATATTAGCACATTGTTTCAGTTCATCATTCAGACTCTGGAATAGACTGATGATCTGAAACAATGTGCTAATATCAATATAATTAGGAAAAAATATAAACAATGTTATAATTATGGACGTGAGCTAGTGTAAATATGTATGTAGGTGTGTGTGTGTGTTTATGAGAAGGCTTACATGACATGCAAATTGTGGCAAACAAAACATAACCAGACTAATATGGTATTTGTGTTTATTGTTTTATTTTTTCTTGTTTTATAAGTTGTTTGTTGTTTTTGGAAGACACACTTGAGCTGTAAATTAAACTGTTCGAAAAAAAATTAGCGTATCATATTCAAGCAGCATTGCTGTTGCTATAACCATCACGATCATATTGAACGAAACTTAATCGATTCAGGAAGTAAGCAGTGATACTCAGCTCCACATGTTGATGGTATTTGTGATGGAGGATAGAGATAAAAACAATGCTTTCACGTGGTAAAACTCCAGGATGAGTCATGCAGGAACCTGCCGTAGGTTTCATCTGAGGTGCCACTGCAAGTCTGCTGCTACAGTTTTATCTCCATTTCCTTCATTTGTTTTTGCATTTTTTTCTCTTGACTTTCAGTAGAGAAAACAACATGCATTATCAGGCTGTATTAAAAAGCTACAAGTTTGAGGTTTGGTCATATTACCACCATGCACATGCACAGATCCATCTTTCACATGAAATTTACAATTATACATAAAACATTCTGTATAACTAACTAAATACTTCCTTAAGTAAGCAGTAATAGCAGTTATAGTTGTACTTAGTAGCTGTAATGATTCCTCAGATACTTCTGCCATGATGTGCTTTTATTATTTAACTTTCCGTCTGCAGGCAGGGCTGCTTTGTCCAAAGTAAACCCTTTTATATGCACTTTATTGCATGACTACGAGGGAGATGCATGGAAGTTCAGATATCCCAGCTTTAATAAATAATAATGAGCTCATTTAATGGCAAACTGGCAACAGAGCAACTGACACGGCATAAAAAAGGAAGCAACCGAGCTGGTTGAGATTCTCTCCAGATGCAAATAAAGAAAATAAGGAGAATTTCCTCCAACAAGCTGAAGAGAGCAGGTTCCTCCATTCTCAGCTCATATGTGGGAACAGAAACACACACACACACTCTTTCTCACACATACACAGTGTATGCTGCATTCCTATGCGTCTCCTGGCCCTCGTCCCACCACACTTGTCACCGGACAGCGCAGAGCCCTGTAGTGTGTGCTGGTTGGACTGAAGAGGCTTTCACAGCCCTCTTAGCATGCAGATGGTGTCAGGTGACAAGACCCGGAGTTGCAGGACGCAGATGGAGGCCGGTGGCTCAGGACCCGGGAGCTTGTTTCCAAAATGAGACGGCCAGCTTGGGGGAAACTGCTTCACTCAGCTCAGAGCTTAGAAACAAAGTCTGATTCAGTGTCTAACAGACGAAACCAAAGCTAGAGATGCGGCGTACATACAGGACGCAGAAGCAGGGGATGCGTTTGTTGGAGGGCTCCTAATTGGAAGGAAGAGTAACTGCTCTTTTCAGCCCAGCAGCAGATGTGAAGCAGGTTTCAGACGGACTGCACATGAGGAGAATGTAAATGGCCTTTTTGACCTTTCTCATCTATCTGCCCAGATTCTGCGTCTTCCCTCAGTCTCTCGTCTCAATTTTAGGACACTTGCTTAATATTTTATTCTTGTTTTGAAATTAAATAAAAAATAATTTATTAATCCCAGAGGGAAATCCATGTTTACAGCAGTATTTTTAGATCACTGGTGAGCCAGGGTTTGTTACTGGGGAAGTTTTAAAAGGTAAAAAGAGATGCGGTTCATGCTCATCGGCTAGGAGTTATCAGGTCTAACAGAACAATCATCAATGAGATGGAACAAAGAGTTCATCATCATCATCATCATAGTTTGAATTCATTGAGACTTGGAAGACCAGAGAATCTGTTTTGCATTTTATTTTAGTCCAAGAACAAAACGTTATACCCGTTATCCTACTATACTGGGAACTATGGTTAGAACTTAGCATGTACAGGTTTAAAATAATTTATTTTTCTCATGAATTTGTCTTAAAAAACAAAGAGCAGCTTAAATAAACCAAAAGACATCGGGAACATTGCACAGTGAGAAACAGTTTAAGGGGGAGCTTTTTCACTGCTGCACCACTAAACCTGCATTCAGCAGAGCAGCTGTGTTATCGCCGAGCGGTGACACTGGAAGGAGAACGTTCAGAAAGTGAAGCTGTAGCAGACACGGACGTTAAACATGACGATACAGAGAAAAGATGGCGGTGGCGGGTTGGTTAGAAGGAGTGTGGAGTTCTCCAGCTTCCTCCCACCATACCCTAGAAATTGTGTCTCAATGTGACAACCCATGTAGAAGAAGGTTTAAAAACTCTGGTTTTAAAATGTCGGATATGGACCAAACAATCTGGACAAAGTCTCCCATTAGATGACCTGTTTACCCGTTTGCAAGAGATGTCGTCTGAAACAAGGGTGGATGAAAATAACCAATGGCATCACAGTATTTCTGGCTACTGCAGACAAAGCTGAATTCAGGGATGTGACTGAAACGTTGTGCAAATGAACAAGTTTTAGTGAGCAATGCATATAAAGCCCTGCACTGTGACCCCGCAGTACCCAGCGAGCAGGAGGTTGGGCAGTAATAGTCAGAATTTCGGCAGGCGTGGGATTGGAAAAATATTAGTCTCTAATGTATAATTCTTATGACAATGCCAGTTTTAGCTCATCAACGGCCATAATTCTTCCTTCGTGTATTATTTTGCTCATGCCACAACAGTTAATAGTAGCTTTGCTGTTTTTAATGCAGATTCAATTGGTTCATGTGACTGGTCCAAGTTTGCTTTCGCCTCGCTTTATTGTACAACCTGTCCTTTTGAAAAGAGTCTTTACTGGAGAGTTTCTAAGGACTTCCAGATGGTTCTGGGGAAAGGGGTGATCATTGTCCATTTTTAGTGTTTAAACAACATAATCTATGAGGAGCGTTCCAGCCAATCACAACTATGCTCGCAAGATTATGACTGGGAATAAAAAAAAATCTCTGCATATGCAGATGTTTCATGAGGAAAAACAATATCTCAGCATGCTATTCAGCACAGAAACACCTGCTTAACTGGACTTTAATAATTATTAGTTCAAGTGAAAATCCGCAAGTGAAATATTAAAAGATAACTTGTGAATAAATATCAGCCTTTTCCCCTTTGTTTGTCACAGTCACACCACGTGTTTAAATATAAATCTGCTCTTGAAAGCAAACTCTAAAACCTGGCACCTGCCTTTGAGTGTTTCGTCTTCGTGTCTAAGTGCCGAACTCACCCCGAGATGGTTTCCCTAGCCGTGCCGGTGTACAAACAAAGCAGGAAAACAGGAGTTGTGGGGATTTCAGGAGGAGACTGAGAGCCCACCACAAGCAGTTGAAAGCAGCTGTGCTCACTTGGCTTCAAATCAATCAGAAGAACATTACTGAAGATAAGGAGCAAGAGGGGGACACATAATTGACTTTCTGGTGCTTAATGTGCTCAAACACCTGTCATCTCCTGTCAACATTTCTACAACCTGAAAAAAAATGCATAATTTTGAATAGTAGCTGCTAATAATAGTAATTCATAGTCTGTTTGCATGTTTCAGGTCTTTGTATATTGTACGTTGAAAAATGTTTAAACTACGTGACGTGTTTCAGTGTAAACTGTTGTCATGGAGCCCCTCAGGCGGCATCATTAGGACCAATTCTTTCCCATCTAGTGTTTCCTACTGATTAATTTATTCATGCTGATGGTAAAACGTCGTCCTCTCAGACGGTCTGTATACATTTCATTGTTCTAAAATGTGACTCAATTAGAAGATCACTGCGTTGATGATTAGAACAGGAAAACTAGTTCATCTTCATTAGATGCTAATGAATTTCTGACAGGTCTTTAATCCTGAAACCCTGTTCCTGGTTCTGTAATCATACCCCCACACCTTTTTTTTAAATGAATAAATATAAATGCCAACCTGACACTGGAGGTGAGAGCTCACACACACACCTGTGTGGTTCTCTTACCACGTGCACTTCATAGATGTTCCATGCGGTCATGCGCTATCATCCTAACACATTTGCACACACACACACATTAAAAGGCCTGCAAGCTGCAAACGAGGATTCATTCAGCGGAATCAGTCGACATGTGCTCAGGCCAAAATCTGCCACATTTCTTTGCCCCTGACACACACATCACAGGCGGCTGCACTCGATCACTCAGTAGGCAACACTCACAAACACTCGTGGGCTCTGTCAGCTTTGCCCCTGGGCCCCTTGTCATGACTGAAACACTCACTGCTTCACCGTGCATGGTTGGGAGCAGCGGGGGTGGCCCGGCGGTCAGCATCACCGCTCCACAAATGGCACGTCGCAGATTCTGTGCCAACGGTGGGCGATGTGCACGTTTGTGGCCGAGTTAAGTGGACGGTGTTGACAGTGAACATGGCACAATAGGATGATATTACAGTAGATGAGTTTTTAAATGACCCCAAGTGGATTTCTCAGGACAGAGTTCTCAGCGTTTGTCTGAAGGGTGCTGCGACTCGTGGTGAAGCACATGTGCTACGGAGAAAACTGACAAACACTTACAGCACTACTTGTATCAGGAAGTATCAAGAACCAGCAGGTGTCAGTTATAAGGAAGAAGAAATGTCCAGGTTGAAGTTACAGTTCAAACCAGATGGTTTTACCCAACAATGACTCAGCATGTTTACAGCCACAGAATGGTTCTAACTGAACATCGCCATTTCATTTGCTCTCAACCCGGGATGGGAATCAACATATTAATAAAAAATGGTCTGACTTTGCTACAACATGAGAGACACACCGATGCTCCTATTCTGTGATGCTACCAGCTGCTTCTGGCAGCTCAGGTTCTACGGCAAAACTTTGAGGTTGAAACATGAAACGAGATCAATTCAACAATCATGCAGCCAATTGCATTGATCCAAAATGAATATATCAAAACATCAATACAGTAATAATTTGAAAGACGCACAAAAGAAAAATGATGGAATTCTTTACATGTATTTGGTCTAAACCACCAAACTGTTTTAATTTGATCAATAACATATTTCCTTTGGATCTAATATCTGTAAACACTTTGGACACCTTTAACTGGTAAATGCCTTTTAATTAATTTATTTTTTACAATTATGAAAAAACAATAATATAGAAAAAAATATTAAAAACAAAAAAAGACAGAAATCAATTAAAATATTAAACAAATCAATAGGCATAACTTAATTGTTTTTATTTGTATGTGTTTTATGCAACATGGACCAGAGCAACTATTTAAGTACTGATTTAATGTTTTGTGGGGATTTTATCTCAATGCCACAGTTTCTGAATCATATAGAAAAAGTAAAGTGATTTAGTCTGTTAAGGTCTAAAAGCGAAATCTAAAATTCAGGAATTGATCTTTGTGGCCGTTCTGGCCGTCTCAGGTCACCTTATGGGGTCCTTAGTGGACATTGTATTGGCCTCATTTCATTTGCTGGATTTTCTATCCACTGTACGTCAAGTAGTGCCGAATGTGGCTTCCATTCAGAAGAAAATCACCAGAATACCAGGGAGTTTTTCTCTTCGTCCTGCTCCGGCCCCAAATTTAAAGAATGGGAGCTGATTTGAGTCAGAGGTGGTGTAGGGCAGAGGGTGGAGGTTTGCTGGTGAAGAATGTTGGGTGTTAGGTCGGGATCCAAATCAGGAGAAGGTGTCGGAGTAGAGAGAGTACCTGTCACTACCCACAGATACCATCCTTTCCCCCTTTATCCTTCATCCCTCTCTCATTCTCTCAATCCCTCACCTCTCAGCATTCCCAAATTCCTTAGATAAAATGGCAGGTAGGGAGGAAGAGGAGGATGAAAAGCTGAAGGGGTAACCATGGCTTAAGCAATGTGTTGAGCAAAGCCCACCACAGAAGCCCTGATAAGCGTATCTCACTCCCTCATGTGTGGCAGATAAAACCCATTAGTTTCTTATCTGTTGCTCTGATTTTGGTCTGACAACTGGAGGTGAGCTGCGGAGGACCAGCGATATAGTGATGAAGGAGTAGTATGAAGCATATTTACTCTCCTTTTGATGTCAGTAACTGTTCATGTGGTGATATGAGGGCAGCAGAAATAAGCTATGAACATTAAGAAAGTGCCATTCACACAGAAGCGTCATGCTAACATCGTTAGCTTTGTCAGGCTCATGCTAGTAGGCTACTTTCCCTCCTGCTTGGTGCCCTGTTTGCCACGACTTTCTGGAGATAAAGGAAATTACTTTTAGGACTCTTGGAACTTTTCCACCAACCTTGTAGAGGATTGTGAGAACGATTCATAGTTTCATGTGTACCAGCATTTTTAGGGAATGACATCATTTTCCTCAGAGTTTGAGCTGAAGTTATGTGTTTGGAAACAACTGCACTTCATCTTATGCACGATTCCTGCTTCTCACAGAGGACAACGATACGTGATTAGGCATGATTACTAGATGTGTTATAGTCTCTTTTATGAGAACAAACTGAGTGTTACATGGCTATTATATTTTAATAAATCTCATTTGTCAATAAGTCTGTTTTGCCTGACAGGCACGCATATTTATTTCCATGGCTAAAATTTCAAATGACCGAGATATTCATAACATCTAGATTTGGTAAATATTTAACTTTCAATATCAATATCTTATTAAAGATTTCCCTTTTTATAAAAAGCGACTCCACAGATGTGGAGTTCTTTGAGCCAGGGTCCTCTTAGCAGACATGTGGTGCAGGGCTTCGCTCTAATAAGTTGCAGAAGCGAGTGCAGAGAACGAGAACTAACAAGGCGGAAAAAGAAGTGTGTGGTCCTGCTTAGCTTAACTGGCAGAGCATGGCACCGCTGCCTCCACCGGGGTGGTGGTGAGGCAAGCACCACTGCTAAAACCGTATGAGGCACTGTGGATAAAAACGCTGTACGGTGCTGCAGAACAAAAGGAGAAAACACAGGCGGGGAACATGTCTGGTGTTTGTAAATGGACTCTCTCTTCCTCGTTTACTCCCTTCTTCCCTGTTTTGTGTGAATGTAGGTCTCTTATCCCTCATAATCCCTTCCCCAAACAGTGATGAGTAAGTCCTGACACACAGCTACATTGCCAGGCTCAGCTTTGCCTGTCAGAGATTTACTACCCAAATAAACACTCAGCACACACACATGGGAGCACACACATAAAAAAAACTAAATTGAAGCAGTAAATTTGCAGGGTCGTCCGTTACTGGAGCTGGATAATGTTCGTTGTTTCAGGTTTGACACCTGAGAATCTGCTAATTACAACTTTCATGTTTTACGATTTCTTCACTCAGAGACGTAAAAAGGATTTTCTGTTAATCTTTTTTCAAGATCAGCACGTTGTCTGAGGTGCAAAGGTCTCGTGGGTACCTCAATTTATTAGCTCTTATTTTAACTCATCGTTTATGTATAAACATATGAAGGTTGTGAAGCTTCTATAAGTGAAAACTCAAAACGCTACTTTGCGCTTTAATTATAAATGCATTAATTACACCTGGTATAAGGGGAAAGGTGTGGACACTGTTTGGATTTGACATGAAGGAAAACAAAAGGCTTTTGCCCCGTTTCTACCAGCAGGTACTGGACAGTTTAGTGCAGTAAACCTGATTTATGATGTGTTTTCATAGCCAGCCGTACTTCTACCTGGTAGGTAGCGCGTCAGCTGGATAGCAATAGACATGTCTGCTAATAGCGGGACTTCATAGCAGAGTGACACCTTCCTTAAACTAAATCAAAAGACACACAAAAAAATGCAACAAAACAAAGGAGGAGAATAATGGACATCCAGCAGTTTGTTCTTTTTCTTTAATCTTTAGACCAGGGGTGCCCAAAGTGGGGCCCACGGGCCAAAATTGTCCCGCCAGCACTTGCTTTTGGCCCACTAGTAAATGTTATATTGATGAAAAGACATTTCAGAGCTTAATGACGGATGATGATTATATCTCTTACTTATGGTCATTAAGTCTCTAGCAGTTTCTATAGGGTTGTATGGGTACAAACACCTCACTCGTGTTTCTATTCATGTAAACTTTAATAATTAAAAGTTTAATCCTTGGTGTATTTCACATTTGTAGAAAAGTCAACATTTTCCTCACTTTTATATAGTTTTATTAACTTGGAAAGATCCCCCATGAGCCTTTGCACATGCAGCCTCGAGCTCTCGGACTCAACACATCCGCATGGAGAGCCACAGGCGGTGGCGTACAGAGACGCTTTAAAGCTGCAATGTTTGACCCGTGGCTCACTGGCTCATTTTCAGTTTGGCCCTCGGAGGTAAAAAGTTTGGGCACCCCTGCTTTAGACTAACTGTACAGTGAGACTTACTGGTTAAACACAAATAAAACGCAATATTTCATGCCTGCCATTTTACTTTCAAAGCGTAGCATGCTAAAGCTAATGCTACATATTAGCCATGTTGCTTTTGCAAGGCTGCAACTTGACGATGCCACAGCGGTTTTGCTAAATTTCTTATTAGAAACATAAATGAGCCAGTTTTCTGAAACTGACTAAAGCAGGTCAATAAAAGGTCGGCAGTCCTTTAACCTCGATTTAAATTTAAAAAGTATTTGTTTCAGGTCAGCACGTAAAAAACTCTGATTTCTGTTCAAACTTTGAAAGTCTTCACTGCATATTCACATAAAAAAAAACTTCTACAAACTCGGATTCACTTTGTGATTAAATATGTTTTAGAGGACGTGGATGTACTGTCTCTGAACTGGATTCAGACTGCAGGCTGTAAGCCTTTTTAGGATCATCACGCTGCTTTCCAATCACAGAAACCAGAAAACCCACCACCAGGATGACGTTATTGATAGTTTAAGAATCTTCGATTTGATAAAAGCAAACTTTATTAGACGTAATGAAGAACTAAATTTGGAAGGTGATACTCAGCTATACAAAGAATATGTAATAAAAGGTCACAAATCAAACCACAAATTCAATTTTAGCCGTTTGATCATGACGGGTTTGGATAATCAGTGCCTTGTAGCCACATATTCCAATTCCCAAAACATTTCAAGGCTCAATTAGGTCCATTATTCTTACTGGTGAGTTTTCTATTGGCAGTTAAAAGATAATCGCCCTGGCTTCCCTTCAGAGTTCAGCAGGTTTCAGCAGAGACGTTGCAGCGCCTGACAGAGTGTAATGAGCGCTGGCCTCCGTGGTCGATCTTCAGTGGTACATCAGCTGAATGCTTGTCCAGAGGCCAACATTAATTCTGGGGCGAGGCTCAGTCTAAAACAAAGTTAAAATCTCATCTAAGACAATATAAAGTTTTATGTTCCTCCTAATGTGATACACGGAGCCGGAGAGACGAATGGCGCCCAGGGGGTTTAGGTTTCCCTCAGAATCTTACTTCCATCTTTCTGCTCGCCCTCTTCCCTCTAATGACCATGCTGCTTGCTGGCACATGGCCCGTGCAGATCTATAACCGCCCATCTGGCCTGTGTGTGCTGCCTGTGTGGGTTTGAGATGAGCCCATGATGAATCTGAATGTCCGTGCATACGTGTGCGCGCGTTTAATGCTGTTCCAACACACCTGCTCCTCACGCAACCAGAACACGGCTCCGCTCTGTGCTTTGTATTGTGCTGTAAGTCGACATGGCGTTGCTAATTGGTAACATCCGGGGTAAGCTGAAGGTTACAGCACTGCTGCCTCTCTAAATGTGTGTGTTAACCTGTGTCACCATATCAAATAGCATTGACATTTTTACACTATGCTGTTATTTCATGTCCATCCACAGCTGTCCTGGTGGTTCCAGTGTGATTTTACTGTGGTTAACATTATTTTCTGTCAAGCAGAATTTATGTGAAATGACCTCTGAGACCAAACCATGTAGTTTTTTTTTTTTTACTCTGTACTATATGCTTTTCCAGTATCTGTACCTGAACCTTATCACAATTAATTTTATATCTAACCACAACCATCAAATACTACACAGTTACAGCAGAACTTTACCAAGTCGTTTTGACCATGTCTGCATGACTAAATGCATGTCGTTGCTGCCATGTTATTGGCTGATTACATATTTGCGTTTACAAGCAACTTAACCCTTTAAAGGTGACATATCATGCAAAATCCCATTTTTTAGCCCTTAAATCCGTGTTTTTGTGCACTTCTAAGTGTTAGGAATGCAGAAAATGTAGATTTATTCCTTCCTGATGCTGCACATATATCATAATATTTTTGTGGTCATATTTTTCAGTCTGTTTAATCTTCTCTATTACGTTTTTTTTTTTACTCTATTACGTCACAGTATTTGCTGTGGGTCTGCCAAATAAGGTTGTGGACTTCCAGGTAATTAAATTCATGAATCCGATACGTTGACATTTATAGTAAACTTCCCAATAAAATGTTTCTCTGCCGGGAGATTAGCGTATCACTGCTATCAAGCTACAAACATGGCGGAGCAGGGTAGAGTTAAACTTCCTGTGACCTGGAGGGGGGCGGGGCCTGACATGCCTCGTTCACATTTAAAGAGACGGCACCAAAACGAGTCGCTCTGAAGAC
>JBAMHV010000020.1:20622090-20637324 GCA_037177535.1 Pseudomugil gertrudae | reverse complement strand
ACCTCAGAACAGGGTTATAAGGTGTATGTGGAGCGATACACACCTCAGAACAGGGTTATAAGGTGTATGTGGAGCGAGAATAAGCTGGAATTCAGACCAAAGCGTTGCAGTTCTGCTTTTTATAGACAATAAATTAATGATTTACATGTTAAAAGGAAGGATTTAAAAGCATAATATTTCTCCTTTAACGCCAAACCTAAGAACAGCTGAGCAGAGAAGTCCCATTTTTAAAATCTGAAGCCTTAATTTGAGCCTTTAACAGAAAATAATTATTTTGCTACGTTTTCTATATATATTACTATGTGAAACGAGAATGTGAGAATTATTGTAGTGTATTCTTCTGTGTTTTGGTGTTCACCGGGGGGCAGGACCAGTATCATATGGTGCACAATAGCCCTTTTTTTACCAAAATTTTTACCATAAAGTGATGCAAAATGTCTGAGAAACTTTATTTATCAACTACTATACGTTTGGCTTCAAAGGCTTAAACTAGCCTGTGTCTGTATATGTAGGCCATATATATTTGAGTTTAATTACACTCTCTAATCTGATGAAAACTAAGGCGAGTCACAGGAGCTGTATATTCACTTTTATGAATCAAGATTTTAGCTATTAAACCCCTTACCAGTGCAGTCCATCAATAAGCAACTAGACCTTTGTATTATTGTATTAGTTAATGTCATTATAGTAAAGTTAAAGTAGAAACACTATAGATGTCACGTGGCCAATTTATTTTTAGCATAAAGGTTAAAATAGACACGATTAAACCCAGAACGGGAATATACCTTCTTACAATAAAATAAATAGGAACCAATGAAAGATGCACTGGAACTATCACTGTTAATAGCTTCATATTTTTGCACGGAGCCTAAACATTGCTAAAAGAAACAACATTTTGCATTTTGGTGTGCTCTGGGAGAATCATATAGCGATATACGACGTGGCAGCTCTGTGCTGCCCTTTAGGCATTGACGTGCAGTCCAAGTCTTTTTCAACAGTGGCAGAGTCCTTACTTCTCCACACTCACTGGAAAACAAAATAGCTCTTTCTTTTCTTAGTTAAAATGACAATATGTTGAATTGGGGTTTTTTCTCAACATTTTTCTTTTCATAGGGATGGCAAAAATATACATATAAGGGTTTGTGAAAACAGGGAGAAATTGGATAAGCATGGAAAGCAGAGGATGGATTGCTGCGTGCATTAACAACGGAGTGTTCCACCCTGCTCAGATTACTGTGAGAGAATGTTTCTGCAGCCCAGATATTGAACCGTTTGCCAGGGAGGTCTACGTCCACAGTGCATGCATAGTTTTCCAATACGGTATTCTTTCTGCTAAGCAGACAACTACATGTGAAATCATCTATCTGAAAGACTACAGACTGCATCCAAAGGCTCTTTTGTTTGTAGCAGTTTCTTCTGTCCACTGAAATTGCTCTCCAGACTAAAATAAAAGGTAAAAAAAACTGTTAAAAGAAGGGATATTGATTTGAAATTGGAGACACCAACTGAAATTATGCATAGAGAAGTCAGTAACATATTACAGCCTGTTACTGAGCCCAAAGGCTTAAGTGTCAGGTTATTACAGACTTGGAGCAGCTCTTAAAGAAGCCAAACCACATCCTGTGACATGGAACTAAGTTATCCAACAACCCCAACACTCCTGACATGTGCATCAAACCTGCAACCCTCTCAGCTCTCAGAGAAGGAAAAGCACAAGCAACTTCAGCAGGAAGACAATGAGACCATAACTCTTCCTCCTTACAGGGATAGTTATTATGACAGCAGGCCCATTAGCTAAATGGAGAAAGAGCATGTGCAGCATGTAGCTCCGGCTATATAAATCTGCATCCCTCACCCTGACCTCTACCAGTCACTCCCTGGAGGAGTCAACCTAGGATAATTCCAGACACCCCATGATGGCCATCCCTGGGTCAGGTCACTATAAATCTTGCACTGATCAAGACAAAGTGACACCCGGGAACGTCCCTTTTTCTCCAACGCAACAGTGTCAGCAGACATGAGGTATGTCAAGGACTCTGTTGTGGCCAAAAACTGCTTAGCTGGGCAGCAACCAAAGTCACGTGCCTTTGCTTTTGGCTTTTTCCTTTCAGGGTATTTATGCATCACGCAGGCTTCTGCAGAAAGAGAGAAGAGATTCAGCTGTGGCTAATAGCCATGTTAGCTAACGAGTCACATGTGCTGAGAGGTTGCAGAATGACTTCCCGTCGGTGCTTCAAAACAGATGCGGGCTGTGACTGCACAGCCGCACAGCAAAAAGAGGGACATAAATTAAGGCCTCCTCTGGTGGAGAAGTGCTGGGTGAAAATAACGGTCTTAAATCAACCGCTCCAATGCGCTTCACCCAGCTCTGGGAGGCTAGACCTCAAAAATCCTCAAATAATGGCATCAAGACTCATACCAGAGACATGAGCAGAACGTTTGTGGACAACATATCCCATAATAAATTAGCGGTCGGATCATTTTCTTATAAAGAGGTGGATATTTGGGGGGCTTAAGATGGGAGAAGGCACCACAAACATTGAGTTGATATTTTGAAACCTGCAATCTATAAAAATACTTTATTAACAGTAGATTCATGAGTGAAGTTGCAGCCTGGGTATGTGTAAAAGCTTTCGGGCATCCATCGTTTCTTTACAAATAGTCAGGAGGTAAAAAAAAGTGCCGAAAAGTTAAACAGAAATATGAAGAAAAAAAAACAAACCTGTTTTTACAATTCCACTGAGTTTGTTGCAAAAACCTTTATTTACAAAGCATGCTCTTAACCCTGTTAGACAAAGTCTTTTGTTTTTTTCTTGAATTAGTCTCCAGGAACCGTTTTCAGGTCATATAACAGGACTTTAAATTGATACTGGCTGCCTTTAGATACTTTCTCTGTCCAGATCTGTTGCCCCACGCTGCATCAGCATTGATGAGGTCCCTGGCCTCCCAGGCCTCGCCAGGCCCTGGGCTGGATTCATCACCATGTATGACTTGTTGCTACTAATGTGCAGTCCAGTTAGTGTGTCATTTGGCATACCACAACCTCTTTTATCTCTTTTTTTTCCTAAGAAAATCTTTTTGCAAGACATCTTTCCATGGAAATCATTTCTGATGAGGTTTAAGAGAACAACTGACGGATTAAGTAAAGAAGTAAAGGTCCAGATGGATTTATAGTTTTGTGTAAAGTCTTTGCAGGGTTTCTTTTCTCAAGGAAATCACATATGGATTATGTCATAGATATTTCTAAAGCACACCCACTTGTCCAGTCCACCTCTCTGAGTCATGCTAAGCTGTCAACTACTTTGGAATCTTCTTTTATTGTGTAAATATATCTCAATATATATCAATCATACTATAGTTGGTTATTTTCATACGACACTACATTTAAATATTACAAACATTGGAGAACTAAGGCTGACAACCACATTAAATAATCATAAGAATATCTGGCAAATCTACAGAAATCTGGATCTTTGCACAGTGCTCTAATTTAAAGATGGAGACCAAAACAAACAACCTACAATCAATCAATTACTTTTAAATAAATCAATCATTTAAAATCAATTTTTGGCATGATACAACTAATCAAATCATCAGGTTGAATCAATAATTTTCACCGACTTATTATTCATGCTTCCCATTCACTCCAGTGACTCGAGAGCTGAATTGAAGGCAACATAAAGAATCACCTTTACACCAGATTTACACTGAAGCCGTGTAGGCAGCGTGAGCTTCCACTCAGGACTATACCAGCTACAGGCCACCTGCATTTTGCCATCGGTTAAGGCACACTTTCCATCAATGAGCTATGAATTCCAACGAGAAACATCCAAACCAGCAAACTATCAGCACATTAGAGAAATCCATCAACATCGCAGGCCCTCCTTTCTAAGTGACCACACATCAATGATGAAACCAACCACCCACATCCAACCCCCAGAGCCCATCAATGTCCTCCATTTCATCAATACCAGTTGACTGGATGCAGCCCCATAACACCGGTAGGAGTCCTTTCTTTTCAAAGAGTGTCGCTGACCAAGGTATTGAACTGTTTTTGGAGAATTTCCTCTGATCTGCTTTGTTTGGGTGTGGATGTGAAGGTGTGTGTGTGTGTGTTTGTATTGACGATCTCAAGAGCAGAAAGGGAGGATGGGTGTGGGAGGAGGAAGAGACGCTGTGATAAGGTCAGGCCCTCTTACATCTCAGTGTGCTGATAAAGCAGGACACACTCACACACACTCAGACAGCCATGCCAGAACATCAAAGACTGATAACACACCTCAGTGTTATCTTCCTGCGGCTTTGTCTCTCAGGATTTTTTTTTCCAGTGGAGTGGGACAGCGTGGGGTTTTAACGGGGCAAATCCATCTTCTAAATGTTTACAGGAGATCAAAAGCATGCTTTATTTTGATGAAAAGATTTCCTCAAAAACAAGATTTTTATCGGCTTGGAAAAACAGAAATACTGATTTCTGATACCGGTACAAAAAAACCACTCCCAAAGAAACCGGATAACAAAGTTAACCCTCCTCGTTTCATCCCAACGATGCATCATGCTGAAAAAATGAAAATAATATTCACCCCAAGTGATATTTCTTTACCAAACAAGCTTTTACAGTAAATCTGCCACATGAAACACAATAAGAAATTTCCAAGAACACTTAGGTCAAACATTTTGTTTCCATGGCAATCTCAAACACCAACAAGGTAAACTGCAAGTCCTTGGACTTTCTGACAAAGGCAGAATCCAGACAATAGTCTTATCCCTCACCAGCACAAAGCCTATTCAGTCTGCCTCTTTTATCTGAGCAAACAGGGCAAAGGGGAACAGAAAACATTTGATTGAGTCAAAGTTAATCTTCCAGAGTTTTTGTTTCAAGAGTTCGGGCTGAAGGATTGCTCCGAGTCTTTTATGTGCCGTTACCCGGCGTCCCTATGTGATGGAAATGCTCAGTTGCATATGCAAGACTCACAATTCTCTCTTTTTGTGCATTTTTGGTCCAGTTCGCTCACAATCCACTGTGGAAGGCGTGAAGTAAAAATCAAGTTTGCCATCATTAAACAACTGAATCAGAAAGATGTAAGAATCAATTTCAAATGTCAAACTTTGACCTATGAAAAAGTGTTTTCCTTTTTAGATGGATAGCAGAGATTATCTCATCTTCCCGTGAAGGACAGAAAAAACTATCAGTGAGAAAGGCTTTGGCATACAGTCATTACCTCGCAGCTGGAGGAAATACGTTTTCATAGAACTGTGAGCCGACTTGGCACATTACAGGACCGTCCTCGGACTCGTTGATAACAGCATCGACTTAGTTTATTGCAGCCCATAAAGTAAACAACCTGAGCTGAACTTGACTCCCCATGGGCCCCGGCTGGCACACTGGGCAGCAACGCCACCTGATCCTGGAGCCTGGGGGCCTCGCCATCGTAAATCAAGCTGCATCTAAGACGCTGAGCTCGCGGGTGAGAAGAAAACGAGATTGCAACCACGCAGACAGAAGCGCTGATGCCACTCCGATAACACACACGCGTATAGGGACACACACATCTACATACAGACCTATATATTCCTCAGCTCACAATAGAGTTCCACACAACAGACGAACAAGCGGAGATCACAGGATGACTGACATAGTTGTGTACACACCAATTAGGCACACTAGCACGACCACAATGGGCTTTTTCATGGCCTGTGTGCGCAAATCATACACACTTGCTCTTATATGCACGCACACACACCACATAAGCTGGGCATCAGGACTGGGATCGCTGCCATGTTTGCTATGATACTCTCTTTGATCTGGGGTGAGAAGTTCTCTGCCCCAAATAATTGGAAAAATAAAAAGGAGACAGACAAGTTTTTGAGAAGGTGGCAGCGCTTGTTGGGAGTTTGACAGTGTGAATGGAGGATGCTGTGTTTTGTTCCGGCTCTGTATGAACAGGCGTTTTGTTTGCCAGATGACATCGAGACAATGGATGTTGGACGGGTGGGGAGAGATGGGTGTCTGCGGCGGCGGCGGCCGCCACCGTATGAGTGACGTCTGAAACTTTTGTGGACTCATGAATAACGCAGGGTCGGAAGGTCAAGACCTTCGCCGACATTAGGGCTTAAAATAACACGAGGACAGAGGAACAAATAAAGCTTTAATGTTAATTTTCCACTTAAAGCACTGGGATTGGACATCAACGCCATGTTGCCATCAATCAGCTGTCCTGCAGCTCTTTCTGCAACCTCCTCAAACTTCAAATCAAATTTTAAAATGATCTTTTATAGACAAGTGTTTTTACACAAAGCCTTATCAAAGATTCAACGGGGATTCATACATTTTTTCCAAGACTTTATTTACGAATTGCGGGTTTTTAAACGCAATTTCATTTTAGAAGTTCAGATGTTTGCAGCCTGGAGGGCATTTACAACCTCACAGGACATCTAACCGATCGTTTTTGTTACTGCAAATTGCTCCGATCTTTAAAATTTGAAGAGATTCTTTATTTTTTTTAATGGGGTTGTGACGTATTCAGCCTCTTAGTGGCAGAGCACTTTCAATTTGGGAAGTCAGATGGTTTCCTAATGAGTGAGCTAAGTGGTCAGCTGATCAGAGTTTGCTTTAAAAAATAACTTGTGTATGTTTATTTTAGCTGAAGCAACTCAAACAGACTAGAATTTCAAAGGCAAGGTGAGTCTATTTGTACAGCTCAAACACAGGGTGATTCACAGTGCATCACGAGGACATTAAAAAGAGAAAAGAAGCAAAAATTAACATTTAAAATAAACTAAAATTTGTATTAAATTTGATTAAGTTTAAAAATTCAGCTTAACCACAATTTATTAAAACTGCACAGTGGATTTTAACCTCTTGATGTCGCATGTTTATTAAATTTTACATTATTGATTTAATCAATGTATTTATTGTAATTGATGTGCTTCTATTTATTAAATTTAAATAGTTTATTTTTTTCATTTTTCCCTTTTTTCTTCCTATATGTATTTTCCTTGAATAATATTGTAAATAAATGTATTAATGGTCTAGAACAGGGACCGTGTTGAATGCTGACTCAGACCACGGCTACATTTGATGATAAAAATGTCTTCTTCCTCCATTTGCCCGGGCACATTTGTCATGCTTACACTTTTTTTGTGCCATTTAAATGAACATAACATCAAATAACAATTGGAAATCTTTAAAAAAAAAATCTGTTACAAAACTTTTTTTTACAGTATTGGAAGCTTTTGCATTTGTTTAGTAGCAAAAAGCTGCAGACACCTGCTCAGGCTGGGTGTGTGAAGCAGATGTTTGATCACAAAACGGTATCAAACTTTCAGCTGTGACATTGTTTCACTTTGGTTTCATCAGCAGATGATCTCACAGCTGATTTAACACGGTCACTTCCATTCATAGCCAATCACAATAAACAGCTATAATATCACAATCTAATTCTGTCTGATCTTATTAGGACGATCAGGTCTATTAAACCTGACTGTACCACATGCTGCATGTTGAGCAGGACAATAGTCACAGAGTAGAATCCATCTATTACTTCTTACTCGTATATCTAACATGCATTTCTACCATTTAGTTATACCAATCAATTTACTTCAGTCTAATTTTACATCAGTGAGTTCTCAACCAGGGGTCCGGGACCCTTTGGGTGTCATAAGATCACTTTAGGATGTCACCAGAACATTGTAACAAAAATGTTTCCTACATTTATTAAATGAATTAGGGAATTTTACCAGAGCTGTCAAACTTTATATCATTAAAGGCTTAAGAGGTTTGTGAAATTAGCTTGTTTTGTATAAATTTAGTTATGAATGAGTGAGTACACGTGCTATATTAGCTCATTGATGTAGGTGCCTTGTCATGGCCGTGAAGCAAATCCACTAAAAACCACTTTGTGCTCATTATTTACGAAGATCCTGATGGTTTTCCAGCCTGGTGTTTAAATGTTGGCTGCAGGATGACATCTGGCATATTGCATAGTAATCTGTAATCATATGGGGGTCGGGGTGCAAACATCCGTTTGTGTTATCTTGGGAGTCGTGGTCAGAACCACGGCGTCACATTACACCTTTGTAGATCCATATTTTCCTAATCAAACAGAAAACATGACATTTTGTGATTAAAACAAAGCAAATGTGAACAATTTATGTTCTTTCTTGCACATCATACGAATAATGACTCTGTATTGTCTTAATATTTGCTACTTGCATTCTAGCAATTGGCTTGCTGACCACTTAATCAATATACCAGTGTTGTATAAATCGTTACTCTTGAGAGGCTTCGGTTTGCATGCACAGAAATAACCCACTTGTGAGCAAAATGTGTGTGAAGAGTGTTTTAAGAAACACTAATCCTCTGATAATGTGGCTTTCCATTAGTTTTCTGAAAATGCACCTGCACTGAAACAAGAAGGCAAGTTTATTTATACAGCACCTTTCATGTACAGGACAGCTCAAAGTGCTTTACATTGTAGAAGCAGAAAGTCCTGGCCTGGATATTTCATAGTAGTAGTTACACATCTTTGCTACTTTCTCCAGCTGTTGAGCTGTTCGGACTCTGTTTAGGGCTGGGCCGATGCGTCAACGTCATCGATGATAACGGAAAAAAATACGTCGACGTAAAAATCTATCAATCGATTTGCGCGCTGTCTGTCATACAAAGGAGGAAGCGGGTCGTTGTAGTAGCAGCGACTCCAAACAACAACGTAATTCGACATTATGAAACTACTTTAACATTAAAGGCAATTTAGTGATTTGTCAGCTGTGCCAGCTGGAAATGACATAAAGCACGACGGCCATGCACCAGCACCTCAAAATGCGGCATCCAGGAGCAGCTCGCACAGAAGATAAAACAACGTAAGTTTCAAACTTTTTACTTTGCTTGCTTTGTTTTTCCGTGTTATATTACGGAATGATACATAATCACACACACACACACACACACACACACACACACACACACACACACACACCATCACTTCTCTCTATGTCTCCCACCCAGTGAACCACACAGTCACTCACCCCCAAATTTAAAACTGATACAAGCTGCTATCTGTTTTGTTGATTTTTATTTCTGGGTTTGTTTTTGTTTTTTGTCTGCCTGCTTTGTTTTGCATTTTATTATTCCTGTAATATATTGATGTATTGTGATTTTAACTAATAAAATGTTCTACTTATAGGCTTCTGGTGATTTTGATATTGATTGGTTTACTGAAGTTATCTAAGTACACGCTAATTATTAATGAATGAAGCTGTGGGAATGGACCAGGATGAGCAGGATGAGGACAATGTGAGGAAAGAAGTGCTGATGTTTTTTGGAGAAGACCCCATCTCAAAGGAAAGTGACACCCCTTTAAATGGTGGAAAAATAATGAAACAAGATTCCCACACTGGCTGCTTTAGCCAAATGCTATTCGGCTGTACCTGCCACATCAACACCACCACTGGAAACATTGTCAACAAGAAAAGGGCAAGCCTAACTGCTGAGCATGTTGAAATGCTGACATTCCTCCACTCCAATGCATGACAGCATCATGTCTTGAGTAAAATACATTCACACATAAACACACAGCGTGCTCCCGGTATGTCAGTATTTTATAGTAGAAGGCAAGTGTCACAATTTTAGTTTGAGAAGGACCACTGCAGCTGTTTTTGTTCATTTTCTTGACTCAAATGTTGCTTGTTTCTTCAACAGTTTTAATTATTGAAAGAATATTTAATTGAATTAAATTTTTGTTAAATGCCACCTCGCATTGACACCATTGCATTAAAGAAACGGACACAGTGACCTCAATGTTATTTTGAAATTGATATTCAGAGAAATAAAAATGTTTAGAATAAAGAAATGTGTTTTTTTATTGAGATACTTTGCATAGTAAATTGCTATAGGTAAAATTATTGCAAAATAAATCCACAATCGAATCAAAGACTTAATTTATTTGAAAAATTGAATCGTTAGATTAATCGATGCATCAAAAAAATATTTGCTAGATTAATCTATTACAAAAATAATCATAACTGTTGTGCTGGGCTAAGCTGAAAATACTGCACGTAGTTAATTATATATGAAGGAATTAAAGCATTTTAAGCTCCTAACACACACAATTTCCCCCTGAAGTCTTCATCCTTTGCATCTATTTCATTTTATTATGAATCATTTTCATTGGTTACCGCTCCAGCCTCATAGCGAAAAGGCTGCTGGTTGGAATCTCGGGTCTAGCAGTGGCCTTTGTGTGGAGTTTGCATGTTCTCCCCGTATTCTCCAGGTACTCCGGCTTCCTCCCACAGTCCAAAGACATGCATGTTAGGTTAACTGATCAGAATTGAACGTGTGTGTAACTAGTTTTTTTGTCTCTGTGTTGATCCTGTGATGGACTGGTGAACTGCCCACCCTGCCAATCGATCGCTGGGATAGGGTCCAGCTACCTGCAGCCCTAAATTGGATGAAGCCAAATGGAAAATGGATGGATGAACATTTTCATGCCCATCCAAAACAATCTAACTCTGTTCATCTCTCACAGGAACTTTCTTCTCTCCTGAAATGCTTAAAGTGGTTGTCATGGTTACAGTTAGTATTGTGATCTGGCGCAAAACTAGTGGTTTGACTCTGCCTTTGCCTGTACACACACCTGGTGGTAAAAGCATACAACATGCACCCGACTGGACTCATCCACATCAAGTTCTGAATCCCTGCTGTGAAGAGATGAAGATTTAGAGCTGGAGAGAAAAGCACACCTTGCCAGTGAGATCCCTGATCACTGTTCAAGCAGCAGGGATAGACACGGGAGACTCATGCACAACATCGCCACAGAATGTCTCGGATCCCTTCCACAAGTTAGATCTCTCCAACTGAGAAAACCTGGAAAACTCAGTTATAAGACAGAAAAAAGTTTTTGGAAAGACATCATTATCTCAAATCTCAGGAATATAAAACTGTTTGTCCTGTTCTCTGGAATCAAACAACAATGACAGGGGTGATCCTGCATGTGACTAAAGCTCATACAAAATGCACTACAAGGACAAAAACCCCAGCAGGGCCCCCCAACCCCTCTCAAGCCGAGATTCAAAACAAGCATGTGCACAAGAGGTCGTCTCTGACAGAGTTGAGTGGCTTCCTGATAGCCGTTTGGCGCTTTATCTCGAAGCCAGAGTGTGATCACCATGATAAAAACACACCAGGGTCATTACACACACATGGGCAAACTCGCAGGTCAGATCGGTTTTGTTAGGACACGGTTCCTCGCAGCAGGTGGGACTCGCCTCTGATATCAACAACCTGACTTCAGAGTAAGACTCAGCCAGCACGCACAACCCGATATGCCGAGCAGCGTGAGAGAAGAGACGGCAGACACGAGATTGGGTCGCAATTCGGTGCACATGGCAGGAACTTGGACTCTCCTCACTGAGAGTCTAAGAAAATCCGATGACACACTTTAAGCCAAGATAAAGAAGAAGATGTGCATGAATTGAATCTGTTCTGCTCTTTCTCCAGGTGGTGTTTCACCTGTGACCTCACACAATTCTTTCTAAACACAAAACTTAAATAAAAGACAAGGTTCATTTGAACAAATGCAAACCACATTGTGTGCCTCAGTGCATCATATCACAGGGGGACTGTAAATGATATCACACTGCAACCCGCTTCTGCCAGACAATCCCGAGTACATGGAGGCCATTGCTGTGCTTCAGCTTTATCTTCCTGATTTAAACTCTTCGAGCTGGCCTAGCACCTCCCCTAGAAATAGCCACTTTCCATAGATAGTAAATAAAATAAACAGTTGTGTCTGTCCGCCTCTGCTTCTGCCCTGAGAGATTTCTGGCCCATCAGCTGTTGCAGTGCTGCGGTTAAAGGGAATCACATGTTTGGCCTGACATGAGAAAACCGTCAGATGAGGAGAGGGGGAGGCATGGAGAAAACGAGAACTGGTTTTACTGGTCGCTATCCAGACCCAACTGTAAACGTTCCGACCACTATGAGACATAAGGAGACGGGGATTGTTATGGGAGTCTTTAACAGAGTGTAAAATAGTGGGTGTTGATAAGGTACTGAGTGCCTGCAACCATTATGAGGGGGAAAAGGAAAGGGTTGGTCTAGTTTTTTTTCCATCAATCTCATCTCGAAGTCTGGTAACGGCCCATGCCGAGGCAAGTAGAACAGCGACGTCCGGCTCCTCTTGCTGGACACACACCCCAAAGAAAGTTTCTGAAAGAAAGTTTGTGTGTGTTGGTGCGAGCACAAGCATAGCGCCCTTTTCTGTCTCCAATCCTATCAGTGTCACAAAGGTTACGCTCCCTCAAGATAACCCGCAGAGATCTCTTCGGGCTCCGGATGATTTTTTCCCCCCGCTCTCTTTTTGTGATTCAGTGTCAGCAGAATTTCCTTGGTGTGCAGACGACTGCTTTCATGTCGCGGGTTTCTCATGGTCTCGCAGCCTATCAAGCTGCCCATTCAATCACCATGCAAAGAGCCTCCAAAGCAAGGTACACAATGTCTGTTTGCAGTCTGGTCACGCAAGGGGGAATCCATAATTTTCCGAACACAACGGCATTCACTCCTGCGCTTGCTGATGTTGTCTGGCAGCATGGAACGGCCTTTTCTTTTTAGATAACATTAACTTTAAGAGCCTAACAGGATGTAAAAGGTCAAAAGAGCAAAAGAGTTTTTCACTTACAACCAACAGTCATGTGAGAAGGAAACCTACGAGGACAAATCATGATCATATTTAAGTGCTGAGGATCCTCAGATTGAAAACAGATATTTTTACAGTGAGGAATGCAGTGGGAAAACATTGAGTCGGCACAGATGTGGCAGCGCTGGCATGAGAGCACAGCATGGCAGGAGGACCGAAGCTCTGGAAATGGGATTTATTTCACAGCAACCCCCCTGGTGGACTGCGGTTTGGTTGGTACTTTCTCTTTTACATAAACTTGTCATTTAAGCTATCAGATATCTAGATAAGACGACAGGAACTGTGCTGCTCCTGAATCCAATTTCAGCTTCATTCAGTTTGGTTTAAAGCTCCTTGTGTTGTTCCAGGGAGTTTTGTTTCCCCTGTATGTTGGTGTAAACACATCAGCTGTCCAATAAACTCACTGATCGCACAAATAAAAAACTGAGTAAAAACTGTCCAATTATTGTGGATTTTACTCATTTCAGCGGTTACTGAAGCACACACACATCACAACACATAACTGAATGGATGGACACTCCACTTTCCACACTTTGTTTTGCTGGAAGTCTTTCTGGAAACTTGCCGGTTTTGGCTTCTGTATTGTATACAACCATCCTCTCAGCTTCATTTGTTGAAGAACAAACAGTGTGGTAAAATCCCAGCAAAAGCACAGGAGCTGTTCTCTGCAGGACCTGATAGTTATTTTGTGACCATTGCAACTTAAAACCTCCCACTCCTACAAGATTTGACCTGCAGGATGCTAGACCAGGATGCGTATTATGTTATGCATCACAAATGGAGAAATAATTCCATCATCAACCAGTTAAACTACTTATTGTGACCATTTTTAAATTGTAGCACTGAATGGTGTCTTTGCCATGACGACAAAGCAACAACAAATTAGCTTTAAGTCTGCTGCTTTTTTTATGCAAGGTTCAAATGCAGGACTTTTACCAACAAAGCCACTTTGCATCCCATTTGGTACCACGTTACATGCAGCATTTTTTCTCAAAAATATTTTGAAAGAAAAAAAAAGTGAACCGATTAGTTCCACTAAATCCAGAAATAAAGAGCAACCACAAAGGTTACCGCTGGACGTTTGGACACACTTTTCCCTTTGATGGGAAAGTGTGTCCAAACTTTCGACTGGTACTGTATCAGTGTAAAATCCCACACTAACATGTTTGAGTCACTGCTGATTCCCGTAAGCAACATTGCCTGTTAATGATGTAAAGGGTCAGCTGGGATCCGAATACTAACCCACTCAAGGCAAACGTATCGTAACCTTGTACTGTACTTTACTTTTACCTACTGGTTTAACTGTAATATATTAGAACAAGGACATTAGCGGCTCAACTCTTCATAAAGACAGATTCAGGTTCACTTATCAGATTCTTTATGGGCTTCTTTTATTATGTTTTACTGTTATACATGTTATATAGCTTTAAATAGGAAGTTATAGTAATGACTTATTTTGATCCAATCAATACTTATTCTCTAGTTGGTACTGACAGACTGGTTAAATATACATTTATATATTAGCTTAGTTATAAAAAAATACTTATTTAACTGACACTTTAATGGTTATAACGAGTGAATTGTACTCTGTGGTTAGCTTTAAATCCTCTCACCAGTACCTATGGCAACACCAGAGCAGACCATTATGGTTTTTTAATGCAGTGGTGCTGCGGGTCTGAACACAACCAATCCCGAAACGTTTGCTGCATTCTGGCCGAGGCCTTGAATGTAAATGGGAATGTGATTTACCATGGGAACTTCGCTGCATTCCTCTCGTTTTGTACGACTGTGAAAAGAACCGGACTCGAGCCAGCTGAAAGGAACAGAGAGGTCTAACAGCCAAGAAGTGGCTGCACTGAAGCTAAATCGAGAACGGCATATAAATCTTAGCCTTTTAGAGGCTAACATGCAATTACTCACACACATGTGTGAATACGCACATACGCAGCAGTTCTGCAGCGACTGTTAACAGCTTATATGTTAAAGGTTCATCCCTAGGTCTGTTTAGTGCCAGGGGTGGTGTCTAAAAAAGCTGCAGCTCTATTGATAATGAGTTCACACAGATGGAAAAAACACAGAGGTGTCCTGTAGTCCAACACCGCAAGCCAATGTGTGTGAGATGTGTGTGAGACGATGGCAGACATCAGGACAGATAGGAAGGGAGAAGCGCATGTAACAAATCTATACAACCATCAAAGTACTAACACACACACACACACCTTGGGAAGAAGTGTCCAGAAAACTGGAGGAGGAAAAAAAAGTAGTGAGGAATGTGGAGGAGTGTGGAGTGAAAATGTACTACACAGACTTCAGTAGGAGTGGAGGCGACGACAGAAAGCAGCTCATCTCACAGCTGGAGGAGCGTAGAGCAGCTGTTGTCGCGGAGGATGGAGGAAGTCATTGGGGTGGGGTGTGTGTGTGTGTGTGTGTGTGTGTGTGTGTGTGTGTGTGTGTGTGTGGGGGGGGGGGGGGGGGGGGGCAAAAACCCCTCCCCCACTCCCCCCCCAAAAACCAAAAGAACGAACAAAAAAAACCCTGAAAA
>JBAMHV010000020.1:20596070-20608717 GCA_037177535.1 Pseudomugil gertrudae | reverse complement strand
ATATACTACATCATAATGATGTAGCAATAATTTAGCTGTATGTAAATGTATACATACATACATGCATGCACGCATGCACGCACAGTATATAGCTTGTGAAGGAAACTTGACTTTACTTACTGCCATAAAAAAGAAAAAAGAAAATAAATCACACCTTACAGGGAAATTCAAAAGAATTGCAGTTTTACATATTTAGGAAAAGAAAAGGTGATTAGTGAACTTTTTGTGACCAGGCTTTTGCTACCTACAAAAGTCCACTAAAACTTAATAGTCACCTCCATCCACAGACAGAAATTTGAGCACAGAGCCATAAAAGGTTCCTGATGGAAACCTAAGCAGCCGGCGCAGTCAGGAAACAAATAAAACATCTTTATGAGCAGAATTTTATGATCTTAATAGGCACACTCCCGGTCCATTGGCCCATAAGTGCTCCGCTCGGACAGGTCTGTGCTTCGGGGCTGACTTCAGGCACCAGCTACTGTCTATGGAGCCACACAAAAAAACTTTGCACAACTAACTGGTTTTATTACACTGGCTGGTGCATAATTAAGAAAACATTTTCTCTGCGATAGAAATTGCAATAAATTCCCATTATCCGTGACCAGCTTTGCACATTATGACAGAGAATTTGAGACTAATTGATACACAACAAACAGAGTAAAGAGAACTCATGTGGTGTCTGTAACAGGACACAAAGAAAACTAAGCAACTTTCCAAGTTTTTTTTTTCTGCCAGAAAATAATTGGTTTAAAGGTGTTTATCCATTAAAAATTATTTTCCTCTTTAACACATTTTTTTAAAAAAAATAGTTAATTAGAAAATGTGTTAATAAAGTAAAATAATGTTGCAATGTTTTCATAAATCCATTTAAAAAGTCATCTTGTAACATAAATAAAATAACTTAAATTAAAATAAATTAAATCCTACTTTTTCATTATTTATAAAAATAATTTCTAATATAAATTTGTAAATGAGGTTAAATAATTTTGGAAGCATTTATTTAATTTCTTCCTTTAGAAAATCCCTTAAAATTATTCTTTTAATTACAATAAAATTAACTATTTTTTAAAAATATTCTGATTTAATTCCATGTGTTTTTATGATCAATAGATACATTTTTACCTCTAAAAAGTATTTGATTCTGTATTTATTGATGTGAAATAGGCTCTTTTGCTTATTAACACAAAGAACCTGTCTTATGTTTATTTAATTTAAACTTCTTTCAAAAGAAAAATTTTAAACAACTTTTTGAAAAAAATTTTCTCTTAAATAATAATAAGTAACAGTGTAGATTTTTGGATAAGCCGAGAGACGAGCCTCGTACCTTTCCTTGTTTTTTACTTTCATTTCTTCCTCTAAGCTCTTCCGTGTCTCGGAAGCCGGAGAGGCAGGTTATCTGTGACCTTGTCTCTTTTGTTAAACAGACAATACAAGCTTGTCGGGCCATTAGTTTCTCTTTGTAGGTGCTCATTTAGGTGTGATATCCACCCTGTTCAGGATGATACTACGAAGTTGACCCAAAAGAATTCAGCACAAATGGAAAGTCTTCTGAGACCACAAGCACACCAAAATGATTTACATCACTCTTCTCCAGTCACCAGTAAAACACACTCATGATCTCAATCTAAAATGAAATTTAACCTAAAAGATTTAATACCACAAATAAGAAGGCAACAGCAGCTGGAAAAGGCACAGCCAACCATCACTGCTCTGATTCATGAGAACGTAGTACTCTGCTCAAGCAGGCTCCTCATTGGCAGGGAGGAGGACGCGTCCGATTGGCTCAGACGGTGACGACTCAGCGCTGGGACCTGTTACGCCAGATGCCCTCCTCTCATCCCCAGCAATGTTTGCAGCCCTAGCACGCGATCCCTCGCTCCGCTTGGCTGCACCCTCTCATCGCATTACTTCTGCTATTCTAACTCCTCCATCAATTATGCACTAGAATAACTCAGGGCCCTGATGGAGCCAAGACATAAAAGGGAGGATCATCAGCGCAAGCAGCGTCTGCCCGCGTGTTCCCACCACGCTGCCGCTGCTGCAACCGGTGATACGAGCGCCAAGGTACCAGCTCATACAGGGCATCAGCTTTGGCATACGCCAGCAGATCTGTGCAGAAAACAATCGTGTGCCAGGAGATCGACCAGGCCAGCCTGAAAAAGGAGGCGTCAACTCAGTCAAAAGAGCTTCTTTTTATAATAATAACTCATTGATCAAAGATAAAGAAGCTTCATGCAAAATTTCCTTTAATGACAGGTGTTTGATTTTGACTCAGTTGAATCAAAGTCTTAGAAATAAAAACTCAAGAAGACTCCTTTACTCGTGTTATAATTCATCCTGATTTAATTTCCTTGTATCTATAGAAGTGTCTTGTAGTTCTTTGAAGGTCAAAAGGTATTTAGCAGTCACAGAAAATCTTGTGGAGTAGGCAAGCCTTCGTTTTATGCTCCCTTTTCTTTTCAGTTCTTTTCCGCGACTGCTCGCCAATTCATCGTTTATCAGCCGTGTCAGACATAGGCAGCCAAATGTCTGCTTTCCTTTAGCTTCTATGTTTAAGAGGTGCAAAAAGGCAGGAAATCATCTGCAGTTGTTGCATTTTCAGTGTTTCTTTGTTAGACTGAAGATATAAAAACTACCTTTATCCTAACTAAAGCTACATGAGAAATAAAAGCAGTGAGATCTGAAGTTGAGAAAAGTTTATTAAGATGTTTCATTGGAGGCTTCGTTAACTCAGAATCTGACTTAAAGAACTCAATAAGCAAACACAAAAGCCGTCACAGGCCGGAAGGGTTTTCCTCGCAGCAGTCTAGCGTTGGATCAGAAAGGATCAAAAACCGCTCGTGTAACTTCACACGATTCGTAACCTACTTTCACTCGTTAAAACAAGATGGAGGCGAATTCGGAAAATGGCTGCCCCGGCGGTTCCAGCTTCTCTGCTCATCGCAGAGGAGAAAGACGAAGGCGAAGGTGAAGTCATCCATGTTTTCCGGAAAGACTTTGTATCTGGCAGCCTGGGGTTTCAATTAATCACAGGCTCAAACTGCACCCTGATTAAATACCAATAAGTGCTTAATCAGACTCATTCATCACCTGAAGTAACGCAGGCCGAGAGGATTTGTGAAAAATAAATAAAAAACAGAAACATCCCATCGACCTCTCTATTAAAGCCATGGCGGTCCTGACCTGAATTTCTCCTGGTTGCGTGTGAAGGTTTGTCCGGGCTCTATCGTGAGATCACAAACAGCTTTTTTAATATTTCATGGGTCCCAAAGCACTAAGTGTGCAGAAATCCACCAGGAAGAAACATTTTGAGCTTCATCAGGGCAGAGGGCCACACGAAAGGTCCAACAAAGTCACATCAAGTTCATGAGACAACCGCCTGTCACAAACCGATCAATAACATTTATTCTTTTAACACTTTTCACCACAAGAGTCTAACAATGGTCAAAGTAAAACAAGCTACAACCATTCAGTTGTGAAACTGCCAGCTGCAAACCACCATCAGATAAACTCTCATGCCCAAATGACTGCCTGAGACATCCAACACGCAGAAACAAAAACAAACAGCTGCGGCGTCTCACACATATGCAGATTTTATTCCATCAAAGGTGTTTAGGTTTGTTTTTGTGGTGAGAAAAAACAGCTATCACAGGTCTCAGAGATCTCCGTCACAAAAGTCATGAACTCACTCATCAAATCTCATTTCTTCCAAAAAAAACCCTAAAAGTCAGCCTCCATTAGAAATCTGGTCGGTCTGCAGACTGCGTTTCAGGCCTCCAAAGCCAGATCTGGTTCCAGAAACATTTACTCACAAGCCTCTGCTGTCAAAGTGGTCACGTTTGCTTTTTATCACCAATACTTTCAAAGCCAATTTACATTTGGACTGTAATTGTGCGTGATGTGAACCTGCTGACGTGCCAGAGTTTTCATTAAGTCCATTTGTCAGTAACCAGGAGAGACAGGAAAGCCTACCCTGGCACTGAAGCTAGAAATGTCACAGGAAATGTTTCAGTTTTTGCATTTTTACTTCAAAATGTGGCTTATTATTCAACTCATCCACCGATTAAGCTGTAAAACAATCCAAACTCAAACAGTCCTGATTAATCAGCTCATTCTTTACGAAGTCTACGCAACATGAACCTTCAGGAAAAAGTTATGCAACAAGTAGGCGTGAAACGGTCTCAACTCATGATTTTCAATTGTCTTTTGCTGTGCAGAGGGAATTCTAAAAGGATGCGAGGCTGAGTGAGCCCCCACCCTGCTCTGTTTGATGCTTAGTGATGCCCTGCAAACAGCATCAGCTGTGCCAGCTCTGTTAGCAGCTTAGTGGCTCTTTAGGACCTTTTTGGAAGCACTTTTCAGAAGCTTTACTGCAGTCATTAGGGGCTAAGGCTGATTAATGTGAATGGTCAGGCAGGGCCTGGCTTTTTGGGAGAAGAGCAGAGAGGGGTGAAGGGTCCCACAGGAAGTGTTTTGTGTCTCTGCACAAAAGGAAGGCTGACCTCTTAAGCCCCTTAGAGCCTCTTTGCTAATACCCTCACCGGTGCCTACAAAGACACAGGGGATGCCATTTCACCACTCGCATTTAACAGAGTATACAAAAAAAGATTAAAACGGCAGAAAAGTGAACCTCTGTGCAGCGGAGTGCGACTGTGTGAGATTAGGCTTGGAAAGTACACCACCCCCGACTAACACTGCGACTGTTACGCATCTCAAACAGAAGAAGCCGCATCACATCTGGACACCACACTTCTCATCCACTCACTTTTTCTCTCTGCATATTCTTCAGCTATAAGCCTTCTCGTGTCTCGATCCTTTATTAATCACGTTTGGAGAATTTATTTAGCATTTTGCAAGTATATGTTGCAGTTTGGTCAAAATGTTTGATTTAAAATACAACTAAACTTTACGTTATCACACACCTACTGGTAGTTTAATAGAGCAGATTCAGGGCATCTCGGGCCACTTTGCACAGAGAAATATCAACAAATTCCTGTAGAGAAAACAGATTGTTGACTGTTTGGATAAAACTCCATTTTAATTTGACCTTTTCTTTATTCCTTTACACATGCTTTTTCTTTTAAAGCCCATTTTAGATGCACATTTTTAGATGGAAACAGAAAACATTGGCCTTGCTTGTGCTTTTCCTCACATTGTTCTATGATAATTCAGGGTTGGTTTTATTAGACACACAAATCTGTTTAAACATGACACAACAGCAGCAGGCGCTTTAAAAGGACAGGCAGAGATGGCTTAATAAATAATTAACCTTCTCAGACTACTTTATTATTTGAATTAATTGATAAATGGCAACACTGGTCAAACAGTCCTCATAACTGGTTCCAGTAATCAGCTGCTGCAGATAAACTTCACTTTTCGGCTAAATTCCAGTCAAGAAACTAAATAAAAATGTTTAAGCTGCAGCTTTTACTAATTATGTGAACAAATGTTAGTTTTCACTTTGTTTGACTCAAAGCTGCACGTTTGCTTCTTTGATTAGGATTATGTTTTTGTTATGATGAAACAATGCATCATGGGAAAACTATTTTCACCATTTGTGTAGCGAGTTCTTATTTAGCCGTACGTTTCACTTTGCAGTATTAAATGATAGGAATCCTTACTGTGATGAAACAGTGGGAACCAGGATCCACTTTGTTGCTGCATTGCATCCGATTTGCTGTTTAATTTGCACGTGACTGAAAATATTGAGTGCAAAGTGGTTTTACTTTAACAGATATAAAGCGTGAGAAACATACATCCTAATGAGCGGATGTTGTCTTCACAGTGTGAAGAAGAAATCACAGTTGAAGCCTTTCTGCTGGAATCTTCTGCAGTTTTCTTTGCAGGTTTCAAACAATTCAACACAACAGCTTCACCTCTTTTTTTTTGGTGATTTTCATTTATATTCTTTAACATTTTAAGTGCAATAACTGAATTTAAGTCCTTCCTGATTTTTGTTTAAACACACTATGTGTCAATTTTTTAAACAAATAATTTTACTTTATCATTTATTTACGAGTACACCAAACCTGTGCTTTTGCACGGAAGCAGTGGTTGTATTGTGTGTACTACACTTCATCGCTGATGCTCCTGTAACATGAATTTCTCCAGTGCAGGATAAATGAAGTCATATCTGTATCATAGGGTTCAACCTCTTTTAGGAAAATACTGAAACAGGTAGATATGCACTGAAGCCAAGATGTTTCTAAAGTCTTTTTTCTGTGTTAAACTTTAAAATCTTTCATGGCTGGATTTTAATATGGCGGCGAATGGTTGCGACCGCCTCTCAGTGGAAATGCACATGTGTGATTTTTCTTATTGCACTGAAGTCACAGATTGAGAAAATCCTTCTCATTTTCATGAATGTACAATGAAAAAGACTAAAAGTCAGTAATTTGTTATCATTTATTTACCCAAATCTGTCTTCTGTCAAATGCTACCCATTGCTCCCCCCCCCCCAATGTTTGATATTCTTTGACATGTATCACCTTGTTTTATCCGTTTGTCCATTTTAACACCTAAAGTTAAATAAAGCATATTTAGACATAATACAGATTTTTATAGCTTCTTTAACATTCTGTTTTCCTTTACACTGTAAAAATATTTTTAGTGTATTTGACCGAGATTTTTGTGTTTTCATTACCAGAAACAAACTGTACACCTGCGGCCATCTTTAATTTCTAAATTTGTTTGTTTATTGGTTTCTTTTTGAACATAAAAAAGGGTAATAAGAAATGTACACACATAAGTACAATTAGATAATGAATTTTCATTTCTTTCTTAGTAATCGAATGAAATATTCAATAAAATGTTCAAAAAAGGAGGAAGAAGCAAAGCTTATTTAAGTCCTACTCCTATTTTACATAATTAATATATATTATCATTTATCTTAGACAATAAAAAGCGTAGTTTAAATATTCTACGAGGTGAGAAACATTGTTTACATCATTATTTACCATACACCATACAATCAGCTCATTTCACAATACATTTTAAAAACACTTTGTTTGTATACTTTTTTAAAATGACTTATATTTGCACATCTTTTTTGCTTATCTTCTAACCCATTAACCCATATATGCACTCCTTTTATAGAAAAACTCATTTGCCAAACTGTTGTTCTTACTTTCATTTTCTTGAAATGTAACTATATTGTAGCTGTAGCCTCAGGGATGACTATATTATATGATGAGTATATTATATGATGAGTATATTATATGATGAGTATATTATATGATGACTATATTATATGATGAGTATATTATATGATGACTATATTATATGATGACTATATTATATGATGACTATATTATATGATGACTATATTATATGATGAGTATATTATATGATGAGTATATTATATGATGAGTATATTTTATATTATAAACCTGTAATTTGATTTCTAAGACACAAATTTTGCATCCTATATTAATTAAGCCTTTTTTTTTCACTTGCAGAGTTTCTACACCTTTCTCTGCTGACAGGTTAAATGCCAGAGCTGCGTCTGTCCTCGTCTCAAAAAGCATGTCTGTCAACCCCCAGATTAGCCGTTTCATCCCAGCTGTCGGCGTCTCCGGACAGCAAATCGATGTTCGTCATGTTGGGTTTGACGTGTAATATTTGGCGTCCGTCTCTGAAATGAATCCACTAGCCATAATTCCCATCTTATATCCTGACTTGGTTCTGGAAAAGTCTCATTGTAAGGCGGACATATGTTGTGTGTCAGTGGAAGTTAAGCTGCATGAGCAGACTAAGTGACTTCTTTACTCATGCTTTCAGAAACTAGGTCAAAAGATCACATTGCATGATCAAATGTTTCATTTTTCTATCAAATTTTCCCTCCAACATGTTGATATTTGTCACATTTTTAGCTTTCGTGCAACAAACCAACTTTTTTTTGCTTCTCTTCTGTAACAAGAACACTTTTTAAACATTAATATTTAGATAATTTAAAGCTCCATTTAAAGTTAATCTTAATCTTTTAGTCTTCCAAACTTACCAAACAACAAAAATAAAACTTTTTTCAGACTTTTTTTTCTTTAAACTGTCGAACTGAAATAAAATGTGACTGGAAAATACCTGCTGTGTCACAACATGAGACGAACACTGCTGTAAACCCATGAACCGGCCATGCTTATTAGTACCGTCTCGTCACTAGTTTCTGTCAATCACACTGTGGCAGCCTGAGGCCCTGGCCTTATTATTCAGAGCATGAGGGGAGGGTCGGGGCAGCTCCTCTCTGCAGGCAGGGTCGAAGAGAGCATGAGGAATGACGGGGGTCACTGCACTACGACGGCCGATGCCGCTTCTCCTAAAAGCTGAGCATGAAATTTGCAGCTTAACTGACAAGAAAGTTTAGTCTCAGCGAGTACATTATGTAAGGTAAAACTGATTAAATTCCACTCAGTGGGTGGAGAAACGAGGGGCAGCGGAAGGAATATGGCAGATTCCCTATCTGTGATCTGACTTCTCATTTCATTTGCTGGGAGCCTGAAGTGCTGCGAGAGGGCTTAATGCTCCTGCTCTTTCTAATAAAATGGAAGGTAAATCTCAGATAAGAAGCTTCTCACGCTCTGTTTATTGATAGTTTCTGAAGCCCCTGCTGCAGGAAATCACATTCACTCAACTCTTGAGATTGAGACTTCGTCAGGGTGGAAACACTGGTTCTGACCTCACCCCGGGACTCCGTGGTCTGGGCACTTTTCCCCTCCTGCTGTAGCCTTGAGTTTCTTACGCAGAAGCTTCTCCCACCCCGCTATGTTGTCCCCCTGCCCCACCTCAGATAACATATGCAGACTCCTCAACCACCACTCCCATCTCCTCCTTCTCCCAGTCTGTCTCTGCATAGCTGAAAGGCGGCTATGGGCTGCTGAGTACGAGCCGAACAAAAGCGGCCTTTCAGGAGGTCTGTGCTGGCGTTGGGAGAGGGTAGCGGTCCTGAGACCCAGTCAATATTTGGACGTGGTTGCCTTTTTTGTGTCCGTTTTTTAATCCAAGCGGAACCAAGCGGCAGGGAGCCGGGAAAAGGCTGAGAGGGGAAAGCGAGGGTAAACACTGGGAACAATGCAAATGGGGCAACTCACAATGCCACTGGGAATCTATCACAACATCAGCTCACTACCAAGTGAAAAATCCAGCATTGTGTGTTTAAGTGGAGATTAAAAAGAGAGCAGTGTTGGAAAAGCAAATAGTGGAGGTCACTCCACTATGAGCAGAAATCTCTTCTGGAGAGTTTTTTTTTTACCTGCAGCTAAAACAAACAAGGCGAGAAGATGTGGCAGAGAAGATCTGGATCATCAGAGAGGTCTTTGAAGCAGCCAGACATGAAAAAGGACTACTGAAAAGATTCTTTAATTGTCCTGCGGAGAAATATGTTGCATCTGCTATGGAAAGCTTTGGAGGGGCATTACCAGGGATTAAAAAAAAAAGCCCCCGGGGTGACTGTCCTCTCCCTGAATGCTGGAATCCCTCTCCCCAGCTGTCAGGTTGTTAGTCCCACCCAATAAGGTTCTTTGATGACGGGAGTGTATCGGTTTCCATGGCTTCGGAGACACAAACAGCTTGCGAGATTAGAGACGGAACTCGGCTCTGATTCTCCGCTGATCCCACCTATCAGCAACAAATAAACACCTTGGGCGAAGGCGCCGCCTGCGAGCAGACCATATGGACCCGGGTGGGCTCTAATGAAGCAGCTAAATAGCTGGTGAGCGGGGAATTCACTAATAGCTGCTTGTCAGGGCAGCAGTAAATACCCAACTCTTACATTTTATTCCATCATTTAGTTCCCAACACAGCCGGCCAAGCTGACAAGGAACATATGTGGCTCATTTTTTCTTCCTTGAGCCTTTCCACATTAAGCTTTACACTCTGCTTTACCCAGCTTGGGTTTCTTGGGACATTTTGATGCCTCTGCAGGAGTGTGTGTTACGATTGTTTATACAGTTGACCTTTATGGATTCACTATCAGGATTCTTTGATTTGATGTAACAAAAAGCAACTTTCTGAAAGTTTAACCTTCACTTTTTAATCCTTTTACATTCACTTGCTTCTTTAAGATCATGAAACAGAAGAAGAAAAACAAGTCTGACTACTGAAACTAATAGTTGATAAACTGGTTTGTATTCCGCATTAGCTAGATGTCAGCTAATCTAAAGTAATATTCTGAAACATGATAGAAAACCAAACTCTACATTAACCTGATGGAAGTGTTGTGACACCAGACGGTGGAAACATGCAGGGCATGTGGTTATAATTCAGTAGAAGAGGTAGATGTGCTAACTAGAAACTTAAATGAAGAGAGGAAAGGACCTGGTGTATATAAACACAACACACGGCTGCAGGAATCACCTCTGAGGCTATCAGAAAAATGGGAAGGTCCGTCGTTTTGGATGATTGCTTACACCAGAAACAACTGGTGAGTCACGTTGTTTTAGTATTTAACAGATCACAGCGATTTACAGGTTTTTCCATGTCTCTAATATGCATCATGTCTTTGAAAAGGTGAAAAAACTTTTCGTTTATTGCAGTTTCCATTCAGTTTTAGTGTTCACAGCTTCTAAATGCTCATTACAAATGGGAATGGAAACCAATCCAACATCCCACCATGTTCATAGGAAGCTTTTTTCTCTTTGTTTCCTCTAAATTATTTGTTCTGATCTGAATGACAGACCTGCTGCAGAGGAGTTACATTTATTCATTATTTATAATGCTTGTTGTTCATATGGATGGATACCGCCACCAACTCTGATTCCATTTAATTACACATATTTATAGAACAGCTACTTTATTCACTATTACAAATATATTCTCATAACTATATTATATTCTGCTACCAATTTAAAATCACATAGGTGGGAGTTAAATCAGATTACTGTATTAATCTCATATACCATGTGTCTACGTGCACTTCCTAATTACGAATCTAAAGATTTGTTAGTCGATTATCGGCTTCGTTTCGGAGTCTGGTGACTTCACTTCCTGTTATTGTTGTAAAAGCTGGTGTTTGTTGAACTTAGCATTAGCATTAGCTGCCAATGTGGGAGGTAGAGATGTTAAATATGGTAAATGAAAAGAATATCGGAATTTTGCATCATCTTTGCAAGAGAAGCTGGTTTGGGATGGAAAAGACACTGGAAACCATTAAATTCTAGATATATGCTGGAATTTTACCCAGCGTTGGTAAATCGGACAGGTACGGTCACCTGTCATTAGAGAAAGAAATGTATTCATTAAAATAAAGATTTGGGCATTGATTTTGGATTACTTAAATTTGAAAAAAAAAGTTTTAAAATCTATTTTTTTAATCCCTTTGTTTTCTTTTTGGGGGCGTTTTTATTTTTTTTAGCAAGCAGTTCTGTTGTTAATGTTAAATGACAGTAAATATGTAAAATATGGGGATAGGCTGATTGGAGATTCTAAATTGCCCATAGGAGTGTGTGTATGAGTGTGTATGGTTGTCTGTCTATCTGTGTTGGCCCTGGATGGACTGGCGACCTGTCCAGGGTGTACCCCGCCTCTCACCCGTTGACAGCTGGGATAGGCTCCAGCCCCCCCGCGACCCCGCTCTGGGAACAAGCGGTAGAAAATGGATGGATGGATGTAAAATATGATCTGATGTTTTAATATTTCAGACCTAAATGTGAATCTAAACTGCTTTAAACAGAAATAAACAAATTCTTATAGGGAATATCTGCATATATCAATTCTTTGGATCCCCTAAGAGTTAGTGGACAACAAATACGTGCATATATAATTATAATAGCTGGTGAGAAAAAAAATCTCATTAAAATATAAAAGTAAAAACTTAAACATTGGTGAAAACATGTTGATACGATTTATTAAATGGGTTTTTCCATCATGTTTGACTTTTTTGGTTTCGTTTTCTGTCCCAGTGTTCCCACACGTCCAAATCAGAGCAACTATTTGTACAACGCACAGCCTCAGACACAAAACTGCTACAGACTTTACTGCAGCCAATTATGGCTGACTGATAAACAGCAAAGAAAACAAAAGTATAGCACAATTATCTGAAGCCATTCTCTTTTTTTTCATGGATATATCATGAAAAATAACTAGGAGTCATTATATGAAATGTCTAAAAGCAGTTTCTTCCTAACAAGGCCTTCCAGATGCTGGCGTTGCGTGATGCGAGCATAGCTACTCACGGTCACTGAGGAAGCTGCTCAAACTGGCTGGACAGACCTCAGGGCTGTTAAATCCCATGTCATCCATCCTCCGTCCTGCTTATCTGAGCCTAATCAGCATCAGAGCAGGAAGAAGGTCCCTTTAGATCAAAGCATTGCAAACAAGAAACCATGTTTATCTAAATTACACGGGAGGTGTCATTGGAGGCGCCTTTCAGCGCCTTGGAAACAATACAAAAACATGAAAATGTCGATGCATTTCCATTTTTCACGACTCACTTCCCATTTCAATTCCGGAGCTCCTGTAGGGGATTTCATGAATGGCTGAGTGTGGACTGCTGCTCCGGATGCCATTTTTCCTCACGTTGGTCCGATGTGCAGCAGAGGAGCTGGGATTGGGATGGGGTGGCGTTAGGGGGTGGGGGGGGGGGGGGGGGGGGGGGGTGTTCGGGGGGGGGGGGGGGGGGGGACAAGGGTGCTCCGAGCCACACGGACAGGCAGTAG